>CM031949.1:34455470-34967970 GCA_018749465.1 Paracanthobrama guichenoti
TTCTTTTAGCCTATATGTATTTGTGTTTGTTTGCACATTTTTGTATTCTGGAGAATGCAGAAATTATATGACACATACTATATGGTGTGTATGTGTAAGTGAATGAGTGAGAGAGAGTGACAGAGACAGCCAATAAAGCTTATTGAATCGAGATTCAACACACACACACACACACACACACACACACACACACACACTCACACTATCTCGATTCAATAAGTTTTATTGTCATGTGTCACGTGTGTGTGTGATGGAGTGAGTAAGAGAATGACAGCTAGTGTGTGTATTATAATTATAATTATAATTATTACAACTTACTCGCTCATAACAAAATTGTAACTGCTATGAAAATGCTGATTTTATTGTATTGTTGAACTGAGAAATGTGAAAACAATGTTTTCTTGTTTACTTTTCTACAATTATGTATCATTTCATAGGTATGTGATACCATTATGAGCCATGCCAAGGAGAGGTTTTCTTTCACCAAGCATCTCATCAGTGCCACTCTGTTGCAAGGAGACTTGTTCCCACAACACAGCAGAAAATTCCCATATTCAGCACTAGAAACCACAGTGGATGCCTACCCCATGTTGGACAAAGCCAGACTTGAAACAGAACTGTCTCTGATCTACAAAAATGAGGACTTCCAGGGTTGCAGTGGTGCACTGGCTCTCGTTCAGGTTCTAATGGAAAATGACCTTCAAGACACGTCACCGAAACTGTAAGTCTTCTCAAGGTCCTCATCACCACACCAATGGCAACAGCAGAATCAGAGAGGTGCCTCTCTACTTTAAAGAGAATAAAAACTTTCCTTACGGACACTATGGCACAAGATTGCCTCAACGCTCTAGCTATGCTCTCTATATCTGGCTAGGAAATCACATCTATGAAATTCTAAATTTTATGGGGGAGGACCCCCAGACCCCCAGACCCCCGCACAAACAGCCCAAACTATAATATTTTTCACCAGCCGCCACTGTTGTATATATTGTTCTTGTATTGAACGATGTCCCAAAATGATCAATCAGACTGGAGTTGCTCTCAAAGTACACTGGGAGATGTAGAAAGCGCTTTTATCATGACTCAACAAACGTTTAATTCAGAGTTGATCTTTCAATGTTGTATCATTATTCATGTATCAACACTTTTTCAACAGCATTGTTTGGATGTTGGAACAACGTTATTTTTCTACTGATATTTCAACAAAATATTTAAAAGTCATGGTTGTAAAAATAATGTTGATTTGACGTACAACTCAAAAATTGTTGATATTTCTATGTTGAAACCGTAGTGAGTTAACAACACCACTATTTGGTGTTCAACGTTGTTTTGACGTTGAATTAATGTTTTTCTTTCATAAACTGACATTATTTCAACATTTAAACGTTTAATGTCAGTCGAATGCCAGCTGGGGGGCTACAGGGGTACAGAGTGGGCATGGGCTCAAAATGGGCATCTTATCTGGGGCCCACTTGGGTGAACTAAGTAGGTCCCACATGGGCAAACCCAGCTGGGCTCCCCATGTGGGACCTAGTTGGTTCACTAATGGAAAATGAGTACATGGGCTGAAAATGGGCTACTCAGCAGTCTAATCCATTTTACCAAAAAGACAAACACAGTCAATTCCAAAGGTTGATTACATGGGTAGATAGTACACAAATATGCACCTTTGAAATAATTTTTATTGTTATTTTGACACTTAAACACAGTGTGACTTCAATCTAATGCCAACACAATTGCAATTTTACCAAATTTTCTGCCATATAAAAGTATCAAGAGCATGTGGATACAGCGAAAAAAAGGCAAACAAAGTTTATTTTGTGATCACAGAACAGCGCCATACAGGGACCATTTAGCTTTTATTCTAAAAGTGTGCACATTGAGTGAAATATTTCCATTCGCAAATGTTTAATTAAAAAAAAATCTTAAATGTTTATTTCGGTACAGAACTAATTTTCGCTGAATAATGAGATCTGAGGAGCTTTAGCCATCTCCTCACTCGGCTGCCTGCGCCTGCGCAAGTGGGCCCCAGATAAGATGCCCATTTTGAGCCCATGCCCACTCTGTATCCATGTAGTCCATGTTTAACCCATGTGGGCCCCACATACACGTGTTGGCTGGGACTGTGACACTTACTAACTTCAAACCAAGTCTGTATCTCAATACTAGTTTTACTTTTTCTTAGTGCTGGTTCAACACTATAGATCATAACATACTCTTAGATCAACTACAAAATTACACTGGTATATAGCCTTGGTGGGTCCAGGAAGATTTGTCTGTAAGGGTACTGTTTAAACACACAGTTACCTGACAAATATTTTTACTCTGAAATCCCTCCGATGCGAGGACGATCCGTTTAGATCTGCTCTGACGGATAGATATGTATAGCCCTGGTGATTCCAGATTTGTCTGCAAGGGTACTGTCTAAATGCACAGTTACCTGACCGATATAAATAGTAAAATCTCCATTTTCTTCCACTCCAGATGGGATTCAGGGGTGATTCAGTTCAGGTTATACTATTATATATATATATATATATATATATATATATATATATATATATATATATATATATCTCTTATGAATATTTTAATTCCATTTCTGTGTAAAGCACTTTGAATTGCCACTGTGTATGAAATGTGCTATATAAATAAACTAGCCTTGCCTTGCCTTGCCTTGGTATTCAGGGACAAGCATTAAGGTGGTTTAGATTGTCTCTATCAAATGGGTACTGCAGTCCAAATTCAAAATATTATATTTGCCCCGCCCCTTCCACCTCAGACTTGATGCTAATGCGGGTCGCCAGTTTAAGGACAGGAATGAGCACAATTGACAATGGAAGGCAAGGGACACACAACTGTAAGTTGATTTATCCGCATTTGAATGTGCTTCCATTCATATAGATTTTAGATGGATTCCGAGGCTTTTTAGGTCAGGTACAGTCTGCGATATCTGACCCATTTTGTTTGCTGGCTTCCCTGGCAGCAATATGCTGTGTTTTCCGCAAACTGGCAACCTGTGGTGTTGAAATATTATTGGGTATCGCACAGACCAAAACAAAAACAGACATTCCGACATGGAACGCACATTTCAAAGTAAAATAACTGGCTGTAGCATTGTTTTCCAGAGAAACGAGTATGTGAACTTAGCATGTTTCCTAAATAACTGCAAACATATTATGGTATTTTTATGCTTTAGTACAGTCAACAACATACATACAGCACCTTTAAACTGTGAAAAATCTAAGATAATGTCAGAGTGCCACAATGATCTGTGTTAGACCCTCTGTAGTCTCAAAAATGGGTTGAACCTGACATGGTCTACCATACTTTTTATTTGTGTTTTTTTTCTGTTAACTTTGACCCTAAGAACCAATAATTGGAGGGTCTGCTCTGCCAGAAATATCGCCAAAAAAATGTATGGCCATTTTAGTGTATGCACCCTTTATTTTTTTATCAGATAAATGTGAATTTTTTTTTTTTTTTTTCCTCAAATCCTCAGTGGGTTGGGTAGGCTGTCAATAAATGCATTCCAGATACACAGAACACAGATGTGCTGACAACATCCACTGAAAAAATAACTCTTGAAACACATTTCTACATGATTTTGCATCAATTTAATATAAACAAATTTATGTTTTCGCACTTTTTTCCAATATTTTCATCTTTACTTCATTGGCAGTCAACTATTCCCCCAAGTTATGACATCAGTCAATATGCCATTCTTTTCACCAAACAGTATGCTCATTCCACAGAAAAATTCCAAAATCGTGACAAACATGACAGCTTTTTCAGTTGGTCAGTTGCATCAGCACATGCAGAAGTTGCCTTCTCTACGTCTGAAAGGGCATCTAGGAGTAGCTGGACATTGTTGCTTAGCACACACATGTAATCCAGGTCCTTCTCTTCACTGACCAACCATCTGGCAAATGCTTCCCAGTGTAGGGCAAACATGACTGCATACACCATAGTGTGGGTGTGCAGCATTGCATAGTAGTCTTTCCCACTGACATCAATTTCAACCATGATATCTTCAATTCCAGTGGACTGCATCAAATGCCCAATGGCTCCAAGGAAATTCTGAGCAATATGGAAGCCACCCATGCGCAAGATAAGTTTGACAAACTTCTCTTTGTTCTTCTTTTGCAGACTCAGAACCACCTCATAGATTGCTTGGTTACATGTGATGAACGCAACTTTGTTTCAGGTCCTCTAATAGTACAGTAGGGTAACTATACACTAAATGCCAGAGGATGCTCAGGTGGTCAAGAGGTTCTGCTAGACACACAGGAAGCTTAGGCTCTGTTTCAACTCCAACCAGGGAGCAACTCTTTTGACAATCTTTTAGACTGAGGTGGCTTTCCTTGGTTTGAAAAGGCTGAGAAGATTCCAGGGCTGGTTGGCAGGTTTTCAGTAGAGTAAACTAACCATTGGTGTGGGGTCTTCATCTGTATTCTTGTATTGGAATATGACATGTGTTGTGCCATGCAGTGTTCGTCCATCCTTTGTGTACTCTTGGAAGTCAAGGTTATCGAATGCAAACTGTGTGAATCGTCCAACCTTCAGATTTGTTGGTATGAAGGCACCATCCCTAGTTGTCTGCTCTTCAGCTGCCTTTGCCATTGTTGTAATATATCTCTGTGCTTCTTTGTAGCTGATGCTGTTCCCAAATCTATTTAGGAGTGACACAGTCAACTTGCTTGGTTTCCTTAAGGATGTGCAAAGCTGTACCATGTGTTTTGGTGTTGGGATCTTGGCAACTGCTTGGCAGACATCCTGGGCAAAGTCCTGGGCCGTCCTCACCTAACTCTGGAGATGCATCTGTTATCATCCATGCCAGGTGGTTATACAGGTTAGAGCTCACTCTTCGGGATGCCTCCAGGTATGATATCTGTAGCTGCAGTAACGGGTCTTCAGTCATACTTCCAGGCGTCTGGTGACTTCCATTGGCTTGAGCTGTTCTGGCTTCTCTTGCTTCCTTCAGGGCCTGCTTACGTTGGTTCTGGAGCCCCTTCCGTATTCTCTTTGCAGTGTTGTAGGAAGAGACTATGGTGTCATCTGGTGTCAACTCATAATCACTTTCTTCTTCATACTCTCCCTCTTCAGTTTTCACCTTAAGTTCCTTCAACTTTGAGAGCATGCAGCCAACATTCATTTCTACTGAGCAAATCAGGCTAGAACATCCTTTCTGTGGCACAACCATTATTTTACAATTGCAACCTACTTCATAGTGCCTTCTAAGGCAGGCAATCAAGGACTGACATCTGTATGAGGTAACATTCTGAACTCCATTGCTTTCCAAATATTTACAGAATTTATCCCTCAAAGCTGTAACAAAGAATATGGCATTCTCTTTGAAAAGGGGCTCATCTACCCGAGATATGAGTTGGTTCAGTGCAGCATCATATGAAGTGTGGCAGTACTAGTCTTTTCCTCTGAACGAAGATGCTTTGTCAGGTAGTTGGTCATACATTCCTTGTGGTCATAAATGGCGATAAAAATTAGGGATCTATTCCCCCTTGTCTTCCACAAATTAAGCACTCTTCCTTGTGTTTGATGAGCTGTGACAATGATATCCGTGTTTTTTTAGTAGGCCTGCTGCTGTCTGGCTCAGGATTAAGTTCTGCTTCAAATGAAGTGCCTTCTGGCTTTTCAACTTTTTTCCTCTTCTGGTCAACAGTTTTAAGATTTGTGTACTTTGCACGATATTGTGTGTGCCACAAAGGATTCCTCCCCAGAAAGTCACATTGAGGTTTCAGCTCATTGTCAAGTCTGTATGAGAAATCATCCTTTCTGTTGGTTAAAGTTGAAGTTGAAGTTGAAGTTGAAGTTTATTAGTCATTACACATGTACAAGTACAGTATAACGAAATGAAGTTTGGGCAAGCCTCCGGCCGCAGATTATTCAAGCTCTCAGACATACAAGAATGCAATTTAGCAAGCATTACATAGCAAACACAACAAAACATAAACATAAACATAAACATGACACAGTTGGTCACTGTGGAGTGGGAGAGGAGATGTCATGCAGACGGTTGGAGGGTGGGATCGGGTAGGTTGTGTAGAAGCGAGTGAGTCTGAGAGAGAATGATAGCCCTTCAGATGTTTTCGAGTTCAGTTCTATGGTTTGTCCTTGAAGGAGATAAGGCAGTGCACAGGGAAGAGGATAGCAGACAGCTGCCCGGCTGACCTGGCAGAGATAGGACCTGAGGTTTGGGCAAGTTGATTAGGTCAGGCAAATACAATTTATTATTTTTAAATCCATTTGATGATCTTCGGTAATTTGTCCGGATCATAATCAATCAATCAGATCTAGTCCTCAGCATTCGGTCCGGTCTGTGCAGTTTCTAGACATTTTTCAGCCTCATGGCCAGACCGATTTGCAGTCCGTAAAGTTCACCGATCTGGACCCCGAGAGCCCACTCTTCCTGCGTATCCGCAGTCCGGACTGCGCGTTGTTACGGTTCAGTTCCTCAATTCCTATCACTTTCTCTAATTCCTTCAAACGGTCACACAGAATAGCATTGTTTAATTTCCACAGACAGCGGCTGGGTGAATTTGCTTGCAGCTGTCTTACCAATCTTCCGATTCAGGGTCCCAAAGCCAAAGAATAGGAACCCGCCATCAATAATCCAATCATGTATAAATCTTCCGCATCCTCCACGGACAGAGCCTCCAGGCACAGGACTTGCCAGTTGTTCCATGCGTCCCTCACGCACTCCTGCTCCCGTCCGGGCAGGTGGGTTCTCCCGGGCACCCTTCCTTAGTGAGAAAATCTTGTCGATTGCGCTGACCAGTTAATCAATTCCATTTCAGTATTTTCAAGAGTCCAGCAGAGCAGCAGTCAGAGAAGAGAAGAGCGAAACACTAGACAAAACAAAACAGCGAGAGCCAGCAGGGTCGTCTGCACGGATACAAGGACAGAATGGAAAGCATATAGGAGGGAAGGATAGCCTTGATTTGTCAGTTTCTGAAGAGGACCAGCATCACTGTCTGTTTTCTGACATATTATACAAGCAGTATAGTTGGTATCGAGCAGCTTTTTCTCCAGCTGCTTGGTTGAGAACTCAGGCTCCATCCTTCATTCTTCTCCAATTCACATCACTCCTCTCCTGTTCTCTCCTTGTCACTCTTATCCTCTCCTGTTCAGTTCACTCCTCTCCCTCTCCTCCTCTCCTTTCTCCTCCATGCTTCTCAAGATTCAAGATTCAAGAGTTTTATTTGTCACATACACAGTTATATACAGAATATACAACTGGCAGTGAAATGTAAACAGGTCCGCTCCATGGACAGTGCAAATTCCCAGTTAAAAACACAAGGAGGAAATGATAATAGAAATAGAATAAAAAAAGTAATATATATATATATATATATATATATATATATATATATATATATATATATATATATATATATATATATATATATATATCTGTAGAATTATAAATAATCAAGTCAAGTAGAAGAAAAAGTAAAAAAAAAAAAAAAAAAAGAAGTGGAATAAAATAAGTGAGGTAAACTGTGCAGTGAGTAAACTGTAGACTTATAAATATGTGGTTAACAAATGTATAAAGAAGTATAATGTGCAAACAGGTTTCTAACAGGTTGTTACACAGTAACAACGAGAACAGGACAGAAAGTGCAGTGCAATGTCAGTGTATCGATGTTTATCCTGAAGTGAAGTCACGTGATGTTAAGTGACTGAGTTCAGGAGTCTGATGGCCTGGGGGAAGAAGCTCCTCCTGAGTCTCTCAGTTTTGGCCATCAGGCTTCGGAAGTGCTTACCAGATGGCAGCAGCGTGAAATGAGGGTTTGCAGGGTGATTAGAGTCCTTGATAATTTTAGTAGCTCTGCCTTTGCAGTGTTTGGTGTAGACGTCCTGCAGAGACGGGAGCGCTGACCCTGAGATGCGCTCGGATAAGCGCACGACTTTGCAGGGCTTTGCAGTCATGACTGGTGCTGTTCCCATACCACGCTGTGATGCACTGGGTTAATACTCTTTCTATCGCCCCTAAATAGAAAGTTTTCAGGATAGCTGGTGAAACCCTGAATTTCCTCAGCTGGCGCAGGTGGTACAGTCTTTGCCTGGCTTTTTTCACCTGTGTCTGAATGTGAGCAGTCCAGGTCAGGTCCTCGGAGATGTTTACACCCAGGTACTTGAAGCTGCTCACTCTCTCTACTGGTGACCCGCTGATCATGAGGGGGGAGTATGTCCGTTACTGTCTCTTCCTGAAGTCCACAATCATTTATTTGGTCTTGCCAACATTCAGAGAGAGACAGTTGTCCTGGCACCATGATGTTAGATGCTCCACCTCGTCCAAGTATGCCGTCTCATTGTTGTTGGAAATGAGGCCCAGGACAACAGTATCATCAGCAAATTTGATGATAGAGGTGGAGCTGTGTGTGGACAAACAGTCATGCGTGTAGAGAGAGTAGAGCAGGGGACTCAGGTCACAGCCCTGTGGAGCTCCCACACTCAGGGTGATGGAGGAGGAGGTGGACTGGCCTATTCTCACCACCTGAGGCCTGCCAGTGAGGAAGTCCTCAATCCAGTGGCAGAGAGAAGGATTCAGGCCGAGATCCAGGAGTTTGGCAGTTAGCTTAATGGGAACTATGGTGTTAAAGGCTGAGCTATAGTCAATAAATAGCAGCCTTACGTAGTTCCCACTTTTGCTGTCGATGTGAGTGAGGGAGGAGTGGAGGACATGAGAGATGGCATCTTCAGTCGATCTATTGGGACGATAGGCAAACTGATGAGGGTCCAAAGTGTCAGGAATGAAGGCGCAAATGGTGTTTTTAATGAGTCTCTCAAAGACCTTCATGACTATAGACGTGAGAGCCACTGGACGATAGTCATTTAGGCAAGAGGGTTTACTGTTCTTAGGGACAGGGATGATGGTGGATTTTTTGAAGGAGGTGGGGACCACAGATGTAGCGAGGGACTCATTAAAGATAGATGTAAACAACCCGGTGAGCTGATCAGCACAGGACCGCAGAACACGGCCTGAAATACCATCTGGCCCAGCAGCTTTCCTGATGTCCACACGCTTGAGTGCCCTCCGAACTTCATCCTCAGAGATCACGTGGTTGTTGCTGCTCTGAGTAATTCCCTCTGACGCGCCACTTGGCGGAGTCGCGTTGCCGCGGTTACAATCAAAGCGAGCGTAGAAAGAGTTTAACTCATTCACAAGCGACGGATCAGCTCTGACCTCTGCAGAGGATTTAGATCCAAAAGAGCAGATGGAGATGAGAGCATAGCAGGACGATCTGTATTCAGTCATGTTCCCCGATAGGAGACCGGCGTTGTAAGCGGCAGTGCGTGTGTTCACTGCAGCGCAGATTGAATTGTCCACCCACGGTTTCTGATTTGAGAAGGACGTTATTGTTTGTGTGGCTTGCTCTGTAAGGGTGTTGATGAAGCAAAGCGCCACATCCTGAACTCGTTTACGTCAGCTGAACTCACCCGGAACATGTCCCAGTCAACATCATCCAGAGCTGCCTGTAGCGCGGTCTCTGAGTGGGGTGACCAACGCTTAACTTCCCGCCTCACCGGGGGTTCCTGAACGAGCCTTTGTTTGTATTCAGGTGTGAGGAAAATGGCGGCATGATCCGATTTGCCAAAAGCTGGAAGTGACCACGCTTTATAGGCGTTCTTAAGCGGAGAGTAGCAATGATCCAGCGTGTTTGCTCCTTGTGTAGGAGGGGAGACGTGCTGGTGAAAGTTTGGCAAGACTTTCTTTAGGTTTGCTTTGTTGAAATCGCCCGCGACGATGAAAGCAGCATCGGGGTGTTTGTTTATGATCTCCCTCGGCAGATAAATGGGCGGCAAATGATTGTTAAATGTTCCAGATGAGGCGAGCAGGACTGTGAGAGAATGGTGATGTTCCTGGGATTGCACCATTTCTTGTTGATCATGAAGCATACTCCACCGCCTTTGGATTTACCGGCCTCGGCTGTTCTGTCCTTCTGAAAAACAGAGAAGTTCTCCGACGGCGTCACAGCTGTGTCCGGGACCGCGGGCATGAGCCATGTTTCGGACAAACAAAAGATGTTACAGTCTCTCATGTCCCGTTGAAAACTTATCCTGGCTCTAAGATCGTCCATCTTATTCTCCAGGGATTGAACATTTGCTAGAAGAATGCTCGGGAGAGGAGGGCTGAATGCCCTTTTCCTCAGTCTGTTGCGGATACCAGCGCGTTTCCCACGGTGTTTCTTGATTCTTCGCGGCCGACTCGTCTGGCCATTGTTCAACTCGGCGTTCCAAAGAATCTCAGATGGCCACAGAGGATCGGCGAAAGTGTCCTGAAACAGTTCAGTGTAGAGGTAACCAATGTCCAAAAGAGTTTTGCTGTCATAGCAGATCAGTGCAGTTGATAAGTTTGTAAAAATTGAGAGTAAAAGAAAGTAAAATAGTAAATAAAAGCACAGTCTTCGCGGAGCGACCTGAACGGCGACCGGACACGGCGGCGCCATTTTGTTTGTTTACATTCCACCACAGGCAGACACAGGGCTGGCTTTATCTGGCCTTCATGATGTTGCCAGCGGCGTCATAAACAAACACCCCGATGCTGCTTTCATCGTCGCGGGCGATTTCAACAAAGCAAACCTAAAGAAAGTCTTGCCAAACAAACAGAAAGCTTCTCTTCTCTTGTTTAATCCTCTCCTTGTTTAACCCTCTCCTTTCTCTTTTCACTCTTCTCCCATCTCCACTCATATTCTCTCCTATTCCATCCACTCCTCTCCACTCTTCTCTCTTGTTCAATCCACTCCTGTACTCTTCACTCTCCACTCTTCTCTCCTGTCCTATCCTATCCTCTTCACTCTTCTCTCCTCTCCTATCCTCTCCACTCTTCTCCTCTTCTACTCCTCTCCACTATTCTCCTCCTCCCTCTTCTTCTCTCTGATTCAATCCTCTCCATACCTCTCCACTCCACTCCACTCTTCTTTCCTGGTCAATTCACTCCTCTTTTTCCTCCACCATTCTTCTCTCTTGTTCAGTCCACCCCTGTCCTCTTCACTCTTCTCTCCTCATTCCACTCTTCTCTTCTGTTCAATCCTCCACTCTCCTCTCCACTCCACTCCTCTTTACTGTCCTTTCCAATCCTCTGCTGCCTTCTCTTCTCTCTAACTTTTCCTCCACAGCAAACCCAATAAGATCAGAACCAAATCTGTAAATGGGAATTATTGTGCATTCAGGTGAAATAAATCTAGAGGTTTGACACTACTAGCTAACTAGCTTTTGACAAATCACTCACTATATATACTGTACAGTACTATACAGAAAGCAAACTATACATAATATATAGTATGTTTACATCTTACAGAACATTTGTATTGTTCAGTATTGTGTACAGTCTGATATTCATGACATTCATGCCACAAGCTAACCATCTAATTTTTTTAAACCTGAACGTAACAACTGGCCATGTAGCTAATTGCTAATGGCATCTAATGTTTAATGCAGCCTTTAGTTATCCTTACTAGCCTACTATCTGTCTGACATGAAAAACACTTCAAGGACCACACAAAGCCTTTATATAAGTGTATTTCTAATGATTCCTTGCTCCAAACGTATCCCTGTAGCAGCATTTATTCTCATATCTATTTCTTTACCTAGCAAATCCAGTTGAAATTTTTGCAATTTCTCAACTTCCAGTCAAAGCAAAATGGACATATAGGACACATACCTCTCGTAGAGAATAAGATTCTGAAAATTTAAAAAAAAAGTAAGTCTCTACCCCATTCATGTGAGAAGTTATGGCCGTTTAAGGAAACCACCGAAATTAGCAAAAAGTAGCTAAGTAAACTAGTAGAGAATGAATGCTGCTGCTACAGGGATATGTTTGGGATGAGGAATCATCAGAAACATACTTGTTTGAAGACTGCCGTGGTCCTTTCAGTTAATTACCATTACAATATCTATATTACCATTCTTTTCCCAAAACGCTGGGGCAGACCTGTCACATACCACAGACAATGATGAGCAGCTTCGAAATCCGTTGGTTACCGTTTGTTGTTTGTTTCAAACTCATTCAAATTACTAAGATCATGTGTGTGTGCGTAAGTGTGCCATGATGCTAAATATCCAGCATGTTTTTTCTGAATTTTGAGAGTAGCCTAAAATCCTATTGAGGTTCTGAGCCTGTTGATTGCCAGCTAGTAGTGAAATCATCACAGATCCATTGATTTTGGTTGGAATTTTATAATTGTTTCTGTGGAATGAGCAGGAATGCTTGGTGAAAAGAATGGCATATTGACTGATGTCATAACTTGGGGGAATAGTTGATTGCCAATGAAGTAAAGATGAAAATCACGTAGTTTTAAATGTGTTTTAAGGGGGTGAAATGCTGTTTCATGCATACTGAGCTTTTTACACTATTAAAGACTTGGATTCCCATGCTAAACATGGAAAAATAAGTTGGACGTTTGATGGAGTATTTCTGTGTCAAAAATACTCCTTCCGGTTTCTCACAAGTTTCGGAAAGGTTTTTTTTTTTTTTTTTTCGAGTATGGGCCTATGTGATGTTAACAGGGGTGAAATTTCCTTGTACAGGCCGTACAGGCACTTCTCCCGGAAGGACGCACGTGACCAGAGCAAGAGAGCAAATGCATGCCCATTAACGCGCTTTGCTCGGCTTTAGGGAGGCCGGCTGCACTGCAGTCACAGGACTTCATGAAATCAACAATGTCACCAAAGAAGTGTGTTTTTGATAGACCGGTCCCAGCGATAAAGGTTCACTCTTGTGCATTGGAAGCAGGCGATGAGAAAAACTGCTTCAAATGTCTGTGTGTTGTTGGCTATCGTCGCGTAAGTACACATCAGTAAACAACATGATTGTGTATAGTTATAATTTATCAATGGAGCATGCGATGTATGGTGTGTGTTTAAAAACATTTGTTTAGCTGACAACTATAGGTGTTCAACTAAATAAATATTTCATATTGAACCTTAAGAAGCGCGCTTCTTAATTCAAATGCGCTAATGTTACTATTCCTTTGTTTTGTGAACATGCACTAGTCTGAGGTGCAAAACCGTTCCGCTTGCTACTGCTAATGTTTAGTCACATACGGGCACGTTTGTTGGGTCCAAAGTGCCAACAAAGTCCAAAGTAGTCCATAAACCAAAGTCCTTTAAACAAAAAAAGTCCAAAGTGGTCCATAAACCAAATCATGTCCTCATAAACCATGAGTGAACGCACACACATGTTGTAAAGCTCGCGCATGACAAGCCGCTAAGCAAACACAGTTACAGTACACACCACATAGACACGTCCTGCTGTTGCTGCGGCTCCTGTTCAATTTCAGCCTCCGGATCAGATTATGGATCATATATGTATGGTTGAATCTGATTGATAGCCATGGTTTATTTAGGATAACTTTTATTTTCCACGTTTAAGGATGTTACAGCTTTCAGACACTCTCAACGCAATAGCTGAGCGTGCTCGTGATTTTTTAGCTCCGCCTACACGATACGCCTCCATCCACTCTGTTTTATTCGGAAAGACTCGGTATAGCGTATATTTATTTTATAAATATAATAAAACTAAAGACTTTTCAGAGATATGAAGGATGCAGTACTACTCTATATGTACTCAAGATTGACATGAGATTGACTGAAACTGAATGTTTCACCCCCCCTTTAAGAGTTATTTTTTCAGTGGATGTTGTCAGCAAATGTGTTCTGTTTATCTGGAATGCATTTATTGACAGCCCACCCAACCCACTGAGGATTTGAGGAGAAACATTTTTCACATTTTTCTGATAAAAAATAAAGGGTGCATACACTAAAATGGCCACAGTTTTTTTAAATTTTTTATTTATTTATTTATAATTTTAAAAAATATTATTTTTTATTTATAATTTATTTTTATTTTTATACGTGTGTGTGCACGAGTTGTCAAATCACATAACGTTTAGTGGGTATATAAATGGGAACTTTAAGGCACTCTCATGTGTTAGAGCACTGTTTGTGCGTCACTGCCTGTGGACCGACCGTTCCAGTTTTTCACTCCCTTCTGCTTTCAGGTATGTGTTGTTGGGCTTCCTTGTTAATATCAAAAGTGTTTGAAGTAACACATTTATTTATTTGGTTTATAGCTTCCTTTTAGACAATTTTTCATTGTTGATTGGTTGGCGGCTGCCTTGTTTAATGTTCTCCCGCTGTATTCCCATGCCTTATTGGCCTGCTGATTTCTGTTTGTGTGCGCGATTGGACTCGCGACTATAGCAACAACATGAAGGTATGTGCAATTACCGCTATTTACGCATATTCCTTTACGTGGTAAATCATTTTATGTTTAATTAATTTTAGGAGGAATAGTTTGATTTGGGACGCATTGTGTTCAGTGCAGCCTGCGGGGCAACATTCTTTGTTGCTGCTGCTTTTGTCTGTGTTCCTTCTGTGACTATACAACTTGCTCTCCAGCACAAGTTCGCTTGGTTTATGTGCTTTGCATTAAACCTGCTCTCCAGCATGTATTTGTTTTGATTTGTTGTTTTTTTTCTAATTGTTCTTCAATCTGTATTTGTTTCGTTTTGCATTTGCTTTCTGCGTATTTGTTTTGCTTGTTTTCAGTTACACTACATTATAAATATTATTTTGTTTTGGTTAAACTTGTTCTCTAATTTGTATTTTTTTTTATTTTATTTTTTTTTTATTCCCTACCGCCACACAAACACAGTTGAATCATACACAATACAACCAGGAACCTGCATCAGGAAAGTTTTGTTAACAAGTTTTGTTAATATTGGAGCACAAAACAAAACTGCATACATGGGAGCAGTGGTTCTCAACCAGGTGCTCTCAGAAAACTTCCAAGGGGGCCTCAAGTTTAATATGATTTTAAATATGATAAAGCATGTTTTAAAATATGCTAAAATATCTAAAATCACTCCCAAACTTTTGTATTTAATTCACCCCAGACATTTTAATTATATTCATTTATAATTATTTTAGTAACTTATTTTAATATATACACACTCCTATGTACATTAATTATTTTTGTGGACAATGAGGGGCCTTGGAGACAAAAATGTTGAATTTCTATGTTTTAAAAGCTAAATGTGTTCACACAGCAGCAGACTACAGATCAATCTTCTTTTAGAGTTCACACTCAGTTCAGATATAAACAAAAGTGACAGCCTTAAATATTTTAAACACAGCCACATTTTTTTTGTGAGTTTGGCAATTATAATTTTTAGTAATTTCTGGATATCATCATCTTTGAAATTTACTTTCTCTATGGTTATAATTATGGTATGATAATCGGTTATCATTGTCATACCTGTTAGTATAGTCCTAGACACTGACTTTCTGAACAAAGCCTCTGTTTCTGAGCTGTTCCTTTGTGCTAACCTGTATCTAGGGCTGTGCTAAAAAGCTGCTTTTTACTGGTTGAGTTGTCTGAGAGAGCTATACATCACAGAAAACGGCCCTTGTCCTGCGAGTCTCCATTTAATAAGCTATGCACTCGAGATAAAGATGATTCATCCAAAACAAATGAATTGATACAGTGGAGGTGGGCATCTGTGAGGTAGTGTGAGTGTGTTCACAGAAGCAGGAGCCTGGCACACGCGACAGATAACAGCAGGAGTAATTCACACTAATGCTGGGCATATATCAAGAGCCAAGAGAGGCCTTAGGCTGGCAGAAAGTGAGAAAGTAAGTGAGCGTGAGACTGAGCAGAAGCAGAGCCCTGTATCAGATACACAGAGAGAAACAGAGATGCTAACAGGATTATTTTTGTTAGGTTGTTTAATCGTGCAAGGGCCAGAAAGCCTCCCGTCTCTCAATCTGAACTCCTTTGAACCATGACATGCTCGCGTCAGTTGAAGGATTACATTCAGCATGTTCTGTTGTAGGTTTCTCAAAAGAAAATAAATGGTCTAGACAACTGATAAAGCTGCCATGGTGGCACATGTGCCAATCACATCCTTGGAAAAAAATATTTTCTGTATATAGGAAGTGTAATGGAATCACAGATCTTTTGAATTGCCATTTTAGTACAGAAAGCAACATCAGAGAAGAAAGTAGCAGCAGTGACTGATGTCACTCGCTCCTCAACAGTCAATTATTGAAAAGATCATTGAATCCTTCTTTTACTGGCAATCTATAGCACAAAGACTTCACCACATTCAGGGATTTTGCAACATTATGATATTGTATATTAGTCTTCATATTTTGTCACTTAAGTGAGTACACCTACCAACATATATATATATATATATATATATATATATATATATATATATATATATATATATATATATATATATATATATACACACACTCACCTAAAGGATTATTAGGAACACCTGTTCAATTTCTCATTAATGCAATTATCTAATCAACCAATCACATGGCAGTTGCTTCAATGCATTTAGGGGTGTGGTCCTGGTCAAGACAATCTCCTGAACTCCAAACTGAATGTCAGAATGGGAAAGAAAGGTGATTTAAGCAATTTTGAGCGTGGCATGGTTGTTGGTGCCAGACGGGCCGGTCTGAGTATTTCACAATCTGCTCAGTTACTGGGATTTTCACGCACAACCATTTCTAGGGTTTACAATGAATGGTGTGAAAAGGAAAAAACATCCAGTATGCGGCAGTCCTGTGGGCAAAAATGCCTTGTTGATGCTAGAGGTCAGAGGAGAATGGGCTGACTGATTCAAGCTGATAGAAGAGCGACTTTGACTGAAATAACCACTCGTTACAACCGAGGTATGCAGCAAAGCATTTGTGAAGCCACAACATGCACAACCTTGAGGCGGATGGGCTACAACAGCAGAAGACCCCACCGGGTACCACTCATCTCCACTACAAATAGGAAAAAGAGGCTACAATTTGTCAGAATTTGGCGTAAACAGAATGAGAACATGGATCCATCATGCCTTGTTACCCCTGTGCAGGCTGGTGGTGGTGGTGTAATGGTGTGGGGGATGTTTTCTTGGCACACTTTAGGCCCCTTAGTGCCAATTGGGCATCGTTTAAATGCCACGGCCTACCTGAGCATTGTTTCTGACCATGTCCATCCCTTTATGACCACCATATACCCATTCTCTGATGGCTACTTCCAGCAGGATAATGCACCATGTCACAAAGCTCGAATCATTTCAAATTGGTTTCTTGAACATGACAATGAGTTCACTGTACTAAAATGGCCCCCACAGTCACCAGATCTCAACCCAATAGAGCATCTTTGGGATGTGGTGGAACGGGAGCTTCGTGCCCTGGATGTGCAGCCCACAAATCTCCATCAACTGCAAGATGCTATCCTATCAATATGGGCCAACATTTCTAAAGAATGCTTTCGGCACCTTGTTGAATCAATGCCATGTAGAATTAAGGCAGTTCTGAAGGCGAAAGGGGGTCAATCACAGTATTAGTATGGTGTTCCTAATAATCCTTTGTGAGTGTGTGTGTGTGTGTGTGTGTATATATATATATATATATATATATATATATATATATATATATATATATATATATATATATATATATAATCCGGCCACGTTCTGCCGCTCTCTGCGCCAATCCCTTGACCCTCTTCCTGCCACTAGGGCGGCGGGAAAGACGCTTGTTGGCGCTGCGGGGACCCGGGACATTTTATTGACAGGTGTCCGGTGATGGAGGTGGAGACGCTGGTCCAGGTCCCAGATGCGCCACAAGCTGCCCTTGATCAAGCCGGACTGTACCAGATACCCGTGAGTATTAAGGGGGGTACATATTTGGTGGATTCAGGTTGTAACCAGACCCACTATTCATCAAAGCCTAATTCAACCCGAGGCAATGGATAATGGCTGCTTGGTTACGGTAAGGTGTGTGCAAGGGGATGTGGTGAAGTACCCATTAGTGACGGTCGTAATTCAATTTTGGGGGATAAAACATAGTGTGGAGGTAGTGGTTAGTTCCCAACCCAGACATCCGCTGATTTTAGGGACGAATTGGCCGGCATTCAAGGATTTGTTGGGATATATTTGTGCGGATGTCTCCTGGGAGAGAAGAGAGCAGGGAGAGAGCACGGTCACGCAGCTAGGGGAAGCTGAGCCAGGGCCAACTGGGGCTGGGTCAGAGGAATGGAACGCGGTGGATAGGCTAATCCTTTCTGTGTGTGATGATTTTCCTCTGGAACAGTCCCAGGATGAATCGTTCAAATGCCTTTGAGCAGGTCCGTTCCATCAACGGACCGCTTCTTCAACCGGCGTGACCGCTCTCTTATCCTTATTTTGCAGTGATAAAAGACAGGTTGTATCGAGTAAATCAGGATGCTCAAACAAAGCAGGATACAACCCAGTTATTGGTACCGAAGTGCCGTTGGGAAATGCTTTTCCAGGCGGCTCATTACAATCCCATGGCCGGGCATTTGGGTCAAACCGGCACGTTGAATCGTTTAATGGTTCTTTTTTTTTTTTGGCCGGGCATTCACGAGAATGTGCGCAGATGGTGTGCCGCTTGTCGTGAATGTCAGTTGGTAAACCCACTGGCCGCTCCAAAAGTGCCTTTGCCCTCTATCTTTTGCATTAGTCATAGTAGATTATGCAACATGATACCCCGAGGCAGTAGCCCTCCACAGCATTTCGGCAAAGTATGTGGCGGATGCGCTCTTTCGTTTAATCTCCTGGGTGGGAATCCCGGAAAAGATTCTCACCGATCAGGGCGCGGCGTTTATGTCTCGCACAATAAGCGAACTTTTCGATCTATTGGGCATTAAGTCGGTTCATACCAGCGTTTACCACCCAGGGCCATGTGTTTTTTGCTAGTTTCAGCCCGATGCAGTTATCATTTTCATATCAGGGCCACGTTGTTTTTATTGACTGGCTGATATTGAACAGCGCTGTGGCGAGGGGGGCGTGGTTTCGCGAGGTCTGCACAGACAGTGGGAGTCGGGAGACGAGTGGTGAGAAAGTAGGTCAAGGGCATGATGATAAACACCTGTGTCTGATTGCAGTGATTGGCACGGAGAGACCAGTTAAAAGACACACAGGAACAGTGTGCCGGGAGAGAGGGACGCTGTGGACTCATGGGACCTGGCTGAGGAAAAGTTGACCAGGAGAAAGCTGTTGTTATACTGAGAAGTTTACAAGTCTTGAGTGTGGAAGTTGATCGAGTGCACGTGGCGCCAGTTTATGTTGATACTGAGTTGAAAATAAAATACCCACGAGTTCCAGCCTATCGCCGACCCTGCCTTCTTCCTTTCCACCCACACGAACAAACTTTGTTACAAGCACATTTTAAGATGCCATGTCAACAGGTTCAGCAAGCAAGTCAGTGATACTTCTGCTTATTCACTGTTTGTGGCAGCTGGCTCTTTATATTGGGTTAAATGTTCCATCTGTGTTGTGTTGTACATAAGTAATATTTCAAGAGCAAAAGAAGCTACATAAAAAAATATACCATAAATGATATACAGTTAATAAAAGACTCATTTGCATCTCTGATAATGTGTCATCACATCCCTAGAAGGTTTAGGGCATGGTCTGAAGCACATGGAGCAGGTGCACTTATGGCTTGTCTGAATCCACTTTTGCTAGTTTAACAATGGAAAAAACAGTTGGCGCACCAGGTGCATGGTCCAAAAGTGTTGTACCTAGTCTCTTAATTGAGTCATGGGTCTGTTTTGGGCGTAACATGCAATAAACCAACCAGTCTCATCTCCCATTCCCTTTAAATACCAGTTGCACTTGCACCATGATGGATTCACTATTTACATGGCGGAATTTGTGAGTGAAAAGGCTGAACGCTTCTTCAGAGAGGAATTCTTTGATTTTTACATTTTAAAAATGTTTGTGTGCTGCTGTGCATCCCTGTGTGTGTATTAAGCAGAGTGTTCATGCATTGTGCACCCGTCTATAGGCGCATATTACTAACACGCCCTTTAAATAACACAAAAAATACTGTGCTATTGACTTTAGACCTGGTTTCAGTTGGCCAATGGTGCAGTCGTTTTCAGTTGCCTTAAAATAGCAGCGCCAACAATGTGCCTGAACACACTTTGTTTTCAGACCAGCATGCCCATGGGCGAACATATCTACATGAGTGCATTTGCCATTTTAATGAAATTGACTAAATAGTGAAATAGCAAAATGCGTTGATGTTCTTAAGAGTGTAATGTGCTGCCTGTGGAATCAACAGAACAGACAGAAGAGGTCAGACGAAGGAAGTTACAATAACGTCTTTATTTGAGAGACAGTATAAGTCTTTATTTGCAGACAGTAATAACAAAGCGGGGATGAAACAGGTTAGTAATGTAGTGGATGAAAAGTGACTGAAGGCTTATCTGGTAGTGACACAGTCCTTTCTCTTGCAGATGATGTGGTGAAGCAGGCTTGTAAACGATGAATCCAAAGAGATGACGAAGGGGATCAGAAGACGGCAGACAGAAGACAGAAGATAGATTTGGATTAATAGGTAGGATTCTCAGGTGAGTCATACAGGTAGGTTCTCAGGTGAGTCTAGTGGTCGGGGTCTGTTACTTGTAGTAGCGACGATACTAGACACTAGTGAGGTGGAAGGTCACTGCTTGACTGCTCCCGGAAGTATAAACGGAGGAGCGACGACAGTGAAGGACAGTTTGTTTATGTATTTATTAAAGTCTTTTGAACGTCCAAAAGAAATAAATAAACTAACTGAAAGTAAAAACAGCAGCCTCCTCACGGATGACTGCAGCACACACATAATAAAATGTAAACAAAACACAACATAAAATCCAGGCCTGGTCCTCTCTCGTCCTTCACTGTCGTCTCTCCTCCCTTTATGCTTCCAGGCTCCTCCACGAGAGGATTCAAGACCAGTGTGACGAGCAGCTGGCGCTCATCTGCAATCACACCACCAGCCTTACGCCGCTCTCTCACGGCTCTCGCCCACCCTGTCACAAAGACTTACTTGGTTGTAATGGTTGCAATCATATACTTTCCATCTCCAAGAAGAGAATATGCTGGAAGGAACACCATCCTGAAATGTGGGTGACGTGCAAACCACTCTTGCTGAAGCACTCCAGTGCTGAATGGTGAAAATGGAAATTGTCCCAAACAACTATACACATTACATCTTACACCTTGTTCTCCCCTTCCTCTCTGTCCATGTCTTGTTATATTTTCTTCTCTTGTTCTTTCCACTAATACAATTGCCTTCCACACTTCCATCTCTTCTCCCTTTACTCCTGATCCTACATCCTCAGCTCTTCTTGCTTCTCCTCCTCAAATCTTCTTGCTCAGTATCCTCTACCTATACAATTTATTAATTTCCCCTCATCTCTTTCTACCTCTTCCACTGTTCCTCTCAATATTACTCTTACTCTATCCTCTCCAAAAGGATACACAATTATAAAATGTTCAGATTTCTGTGTTAACTGTGACCTAAGTTTGGAGAAATGTGTCAAATCGATTGGGAAACACTGTAATTAGAAAGCTGTATTTGCATTCACAGCCCCCATATTTCTCCAATTTACTTTCCTCTGAATGGTTGATTTCTTTTTATTGTGTGAGATGAAGTACTGTACAGTAAGGTCATGTCACAATGCTAGCATGTTTTTATTTATCATGTTATTTTTAAGTTTTTTGTTCCTAGAAAACAACTAGAAATCATTAGATCTTCCCTTTTATTACTAATTTCACATAATGGAACTACTAATGTTAAATTACAAGTTTGTCTTTCTTTTTTATTTCTGTGAATGCCAGTTTCATGTATTTTGTTTTATAACACGGACTTAATTGGACAAAACAGGATCGATTTGCTTCTGATGCTTGATTGCTTTTGTGAATTTATGTTGTGCTTTTTGTGTATTTTATGGTTCTATTGTCAGTCATAGCATAGGACTAAACTGAGAAAATGCTTTTGTGTTACATGGCAAACAAAATAAATATTAAATGATAAATAATGGTTAAACAATTACATAATTCATGCTATTCATTTTAAGTTTTCAAAGTGTAGTAACAGAGCAAAATGTACAGAGACACAGAACCAGCGAAGGAGCAGACGCGGTGGTGTGGAAACCAGTGGATGGAGGAAGACGAGGAGAGCATGGATGGTGGAACGAAGGAACAGGCACAGTGGTATGGGAGCCAGTGGATGGAGGAAGACGAGTAGAGGATGATGAGGAACCAACATGGATGACGAAGGAAACAAAGGGAATCAGGTAGGAAATCTGTAGCAGGTAATACAGGCTGGATACAGAGAATGGAGTCCTTACTCAAACAAGACCAGACAGCAAGTGAACGTGAGGTGTGTGCTTATGTAGGTCTGAGACTGTAACCTCTTACAATTAAGTGAGTAAACTGTTTAATAAATGTGACTGAAAACATAATGTCATTGATATGACAATTGAATACAATAGAATCAAGATATTAGGCCTATTGGTAACATTTTTTATTTATTATGTATTTGCTTTATTGTCCCCTTCCTTTCGTGTATTTCTTTACCTTTGTGTAGGCTATATTATGTAGGCTATATAATAAATTATATTATGTTAAGAATATATTTTGTAAATTCTGTAAATGCCTGATCATGCTAATAAAATGTTTACCTTGTGACTGTATTTCTGCAGGCTGCGGCTGAATGCAACCGATTGACGAGAGTAGCCGCGTGCAGGCGGGGAGGAGCTGCAAACAGAGACGTGAAGTCGGGCTGTGTTTGCATACTTTAACAGATTAAGTGAAATAAATGCAATATTTAGTCAATACACAGATGATTCAGAGACATTTTCATTCAAAACTTTATGTACTGCTTAATACAGCGGCTGTTTGTACAAGAATAAAGTTCAACATATAAGCCTACACTATCAATGAAGTGGGGTCTAAGTTTTTTATCAGTTTTATTTTGATAAACATGAAAATATAACATTGCGGATACATGAAAAGAGGTTTTACTGTTATAAAAAACTGATTTGTGAGCATTAGTGGAACTGAAGGTTTTAGAATAAACACGAAATGATCGCTGTCATGTGGGGAATCCGGCCAATCGTGGAATAGCTGTGTCATCATCAGAGCTCATGCAGCCTGGTGCAGCTGCTCTAGAGAAGCTGCACCAGCTGTATTCAGCCGAAGCCCTCACCGATTCCGGATCTGCAGGGAACTTCATCAGCCCCCAAACTCTCCAAAAACTGAATGTTCATCGCAAACGTTGCCAAGAGGATCTCCGTATCCATACCATCCAGGGAAAACTGCTGGGCCGTGGTCACATCCAGCATTACTCCCCCACACTGACACTCCACATTAGATGTTTGCATTCTGAGGACATCACGTTCATGGTGCTGGAAGGTTCCAATGTGGCCATCATCCTGGGACACCCCTGGCTCACTCAGCATCAACCTACCATCCAGTGGAGTACTGGTGAGATTCTCAAATGGAGTGATGAATGTTTGGTAAACTGTGTATCTCCTATCAAGAAATCCTTGGCGAGTCTTCGTCCCTCTTCTCCGGGGTCCTTCCTCTCCACTTCCATCGAAAGTCCTGAAACTGACCATCACGTCGAGATTCCTCCAGAATACTGGGTGTTCCAGGATGTGTTCAGCAAGCGGTTGGCAACGCAGCTACCACCACATCGGCCATGGTAGCCCCAAGCAGCATCAACCTGCTGCTTGGGGCTACCCTACTAAAGGGTAGGATCTACCCACTGTTCATCCCTGAACAGAAGGCCATGGAGGAGTACGTGCAAGAGGCACTCAAACAACGCTTCATTCATCCATCAACATCCCCTGCCCCTTCAAGCTGCTTCTTCGTGGCCAAGAAGGACGGCGGCTTAAGGCCGTGCATTGATTATCGTCATCTAAACTCCCAGATGGTAAAGAGGGATAATTCAGTTATCCCCTTCCTCTGGTCCCAGCAGCTCTGGAACAGCTGCGAGGAGCTCGTATCTTCTCCAAGCTGGACCTGCGGAGTACATACAACCTCATTCGTATTTGCAGAGGGGATGAGTGGAAGACTGCCTTCATCTCCCCATCAGACCACTATGAATACCGGGTCATGCCATATGGCCTGTCCAACTCACCTTCGGTATTCCAGAACTACATGAATGAGGTGTTCCGGGAGTACCTCCATCGTTTCTTAGTCATTTACATCGATGATATCCTCATCTTCTCCCAGAACCTGGTCGAACACCACCAACACGTCTCTCAGGTCCTAGAAAAGCTTCGACAACACCACCTGTACCTCAAGCTGGAGAAGTGCGAGTTCCAAATCCTCTCCATGCAGTTACTAGGATATGTCTTCGACCAACACTGCATCCAGTTGGACCAGAGCCATCAGACACTGGCCCTTACCGACAACTGTGAAGGAGCTCCAGCATTTCCTGGGATTCACCAACTTCTATTGTGCTCAACTACATCTGCTCAGTGCACCCCTCACTTCACTCCTCAGAGGTTGGCCCAAGTCTCTGTCCTGGACACCATCTGCCCGAGAAACATTCCATCAACTCCGAGAAGTCTTTCAAACCGCACGATCCTCATGCATCCAAACCCGGATCTCCTGTTCATCGTCAAAGTGGACGCCTCGTCTACAGGAGTCAGGGGGCTAGGTATCTCTATCACTCCATCCATGTGCCGCCTTCTCCAAGAAGCTGTTCCCAGGTAGTGCAGAATTATGACATCGGGAACAGAGTTGCTAGCCATCACGCTCGCTTTGGAGGAATGGAGACACTGACTGGAGGGAGCTAATCAGCAGTTTGAGGTCATCACAGATCATCGCAACCTTGAGTATCTATGTGAGGCCAAGAGACTGAATCCCTGTCAATCCTGTTGGGCCCTGTTCTTCACTCTATTCCATTTCACAGTATCCTACTGACCTGGAACCAAGAACTGGAAGGCAGACGCCTTATCCTGGCTGTACCAGCCTGCTCCTGAAAGCTCAGATCCGGAACCAGTCCTCCCTCTAGCCATGATTGTGAGTCCCATCCAATGGTCCCTGAACCAATGCGCCACTCAAGACAACCGCACAGAACCTGATCCACGGGGAGGTCCTGAGGGGCTTCTCAATGTTCCACCGGCCCACTGTCAGCCCCTCATGGACTTGGCTCATACATCTCTGTGTTCTGGACACCCAGGCAGCATACGAACCCTCTCGCTGCCGCAACAACAGTATTGGTGGCCCTCCATGCCTCAGGATGTCTCCTGATACATCAAGGGATGCTCAATTTGTGCCATTGCCAACACTCCTAGAAAGCTCCCCAAAGGTAAACTGGTCCCTCTACCAATCCCTCGTCGTCCGTGGACCCATGCTAAAGTCAACGTGAACAGCTGTTCATATTGTGAATTGAAACGCATATATATATGCCCTATATTGTTGAGGTTCTTTCAATCACATGACCATATGGTATGCAGTAAAAGAGGGCATCTTAAGGCTGATCTTTTGTGAAAAAGGAACAATATAGAGCAACACAAAGAAAAAATGCCTGCATGAGGGAGAGGAAGATGAGTACCAGGACAAGGGAGAGGCATGGGACAAGGGCAAGGGAGAGAAATGCCTGGACGAGGACAAGGTAGAGATTGAGGAGACAGAATGCATGGTGGCGCTCAAAGAAGGATATTAGAGTGACTGTATGCCTCTGGTCTCT
Organism: Paracanthobrama guichenoti; assembly: GCA_018749465.1. NCBI lineage: Eukaryota > Metazoa > Chordata > Actinopteri > Cypriniformes > Gobionidae > Paracanthobrama > Paracanthobrama guichenoti. The sequence continues at coordinate 34,481,010 of CM031949.1, forward strand.
AATATGTAACTGTATTTTGTCTATCTAATGATTCAACATCTACCTCCCCCGGGGGGGCAGAGGAAAGTTCCTGAATGAAGAACTGAAACTTGCTATTGTCAACATGGAGATTGCTGATAATGAAATAAAACTGAAGGGCATTCTATAAAGCCACTCTAAGATGGGTCATTTTTTGTATTGAATTTCTGCAGCAAAAGAAACAAAATGCATGCATTTATTAAACCCAACAAAACAAATGTGGAGAGTCTTCAAAAGACACTGTACTGTCCAAAAATATACTGCCTATTGTATAAGGGCAGATCTGACACGTAAAATAATGCAGTTTCTGTAATTCCATCTGGTGTTAGTGTTTTTATGACATTGTGTTATGATTGACTAAATGTTCCTACTGGAAGAGAACATGTGTTAGGGTTTTGGTAGACATAGTGTATTGTGTTAGTGTATTATTGTATTTTGAAAATTAGTGTTGGAGTTTAGTTTACAATGTGTGATTTTGAGCATTTAATTAACCGTTTTGGCAGTTGTGTGTTGTAGGTGTGTTGGTGTGTTAAGAGTTTAAATAAGAGTTTAAAAATTGTTAGAAGTATTGAAAAATATCAAGCATATAGTTCAGTTCTGGCAGGTCATGTTAGTCAAACTCGCATCAGCTGTCTGTCAGCTGATCACGTCTACCTATTTGGAATATGACGTCTATCACAGCATACATATATATAGCTCCTCAGTACTATCAGTAGCTATCACATTCTCCAGAGCTCATTTACTCTCCTCCATCCTCAGCTCCTCCTCTTGTCAGTCAGGATTTGGTATTCTAATTCCCCTTGAATCAGACTACATTCCTGAATTATTTTGTACATTTAATATCAACATTAATGATATCTGCAGTACATTATGTTGGTTCTGTTCTGTTTACCCTAAGGGGGGTTATTGCTGCTCTCCCCGCTCTTATCCATGCTAGGCTGCATGGATGCTCAGGGAGTTCTTGCCCAGAACAGAACCATACCGCCAATCTAAACTATATGCTAATAGTCAATCAATCATATTTGACGATAGTGGTCCTGACAGAATTGTCATAGCTATCAAAAAATAAATAAAAATGACAGGGTCATAGGTGGCCTGATGCACGTGGGAAACAAAGGCTGGCCCGTGTGGTCTGATCAAACAAATGAGCTACTGTAGCTCAAATTGCTCAAGAAGTTGGTTGCTGGATTTTATATAAAGGTGTCAGAATACACAGTGCATTGCAGTTTGTTGCATATGGGGCTGCATAGCAGCAGACCAGTCCCCTGCCCACCACTGAAAGCGCCAACAGTGGGCACGTGAACATCAGAACTGGGCCACGGAGCAATGGAAGAAGGTGGCCTGGTGTGATGAATCACGTTTTCTTTTACATCACGTGGATGGCCGGGTGCGTGTGCGTCACTTAGCTGGGGAACACATGGCACCAGGATGCACTATGGCAAGAAGGCAAGCCGGCAAAGGCAGTGTGATGCTTTGGGCAGTGTTCTGCTGGGAAACATTGGGTCCTGCCATCCATATGGATGTTACTTTGACATGTACCACCTTCCTAAGCATTGTTGCATTGTTTCCTTTCATGGAAAAAGTATTCCCTGGTGGCTGTGGCCTCTTTCAGCAGGATAATGTGCCCTGCCACAAAGCAAAAATGGTTCAGTAATGGTTTGAGGAGCACAACATCGACTTTGAAGTGTTGATTTTGATTATATATATATATACACACTCACCTAAAGGATTATTAGGAACACCATACTAATACTGTGTTTGACCCCCTTTCGCCTTCAGAACTGCCTTAATTCTACGTGGCATTGATTCAACAAGGTGCTGAAAGCATTCTTTAGAAATGTTGACCCATATTGATAGGATAGCATCTTGCAGTTGATGGAGATTTGTGGGATGCACATCTAGGGCTCCCGTTCCACCACATCCCAAAGATGCTCTATTGGGTTGAGATCTGGTGACTGTGGGGGCCATTTTAGTACAGTGAACTCATTGTCATGTTCAAGAAACCAATTTGAAATTATTTGAGCTTTGTGACATGGTGCATTATCCTGCTGGAAGTAGCCATCAGAGAAGTAGCCCCTGTCCTGTTCTGTCCTTCAATCCGTGCAGACGTGTTTTCACTCTGCTCCCGCTGTGCTCTAGCGCTCTAGTGTTTTGTCTTTTTCTTTTTCTCTCTGACCCGCTGCTTTGCTGGACTCCTGAAAATACTGAAATGGAATTGATTAACTGGTCAATCAGCGCGATCAATAGGATTTTCTCACAAAGGAAGGGTGCCCCAGGAGAACCCACCTGCCCGGACGGGACCTTTGCTGCAGGGTACGTGAGGGACGCATGGAACAACTGGCAAGTCCTGTGCCTGGAGGCTCTGTCCGTGGAGGATGCGGAAGATTTATACATGATTGGATTATTGGTGGCGGGGTTCCTATTCTTTGGCTTTGGGATTGCCCTGACCTATCGGAAGATTGGTAAGACAGCTGCAAGCAAATTCACCCAGCCGCTGTCTGTGGAAATTAAGGAATGCTTCGGGGCTGTGTGTGACCGTTTGAAGGAATTAGATCAGAGAGTGATAGGAATTGAGGAACTGAACCGTAAACAACGCAGTCCGGACTGCGGATACGCAGGGAAGAGTGGGCTCCATCGGGGGTCAGATCGGTGAACTTTTACGGACTGTAACCGGTCTGGCCATGAGGCTGGACGTAATGTCTAGGGAAACTGCACAGACCGGACGCGAATGCTGAGGACCAGATCTGATTGATTGATTATGATCCGGACAAATTACCGAAGATCATCAAATGGATTAAAAAAACAATTGTATTTGCCTGACCTAATCAACTACCCCAACGAACCTCACTTGTCCCTATCTCTCGGTTGGGAGGTCAGCCTGACAGCTTGGTCTGCTATCTTTCCCTGTGCACTGCCTTATCTCCCTTCAAGGACAAACCATAGAACTGAACTCGAAAACATCTGAAGTTATGGCTAACATTCTCACACAACACAATCTCAGACTCACTCGCACCATACACAACCTATCCCGATCCCATCCCCCATCCATCCGTCTGCCTGTCTTTATCTATCTCCTCTCCCACGCCATACAAAAAATCCCATCACGTGACCACGTGTACTGTGTCATGTTTATGTTTTGTTGTGTTTTGCTATGTAATGCTTGCTAAACTGCATTCTTGTATTTCTGGAGAGCGTGTGGCGGCGCCTGAATAATCGGCTGCGGCCCGGAGGCTTGCTCCAAACTTCATTTCGTTATACTGTACTTGTACATGTGTAATGACAAATAAACTTGAAACTTGAAACTTGAATGGGTACATGGTGGTCATAAAGGGATGGACATGGTCAGAAACAATGCTCAGGTAGGCCGTGGCATTTAAACGATGCCCAATTGGCACTAAGGGGCCTAAAGTATGCCAAGAAAACATCCCGCACACCATTACACCACCACCACCAGCCTGCACAGTGGTAACAAGGCATGATGGATCCATGTTCTCATTCTGTTTACGCCAAATTCTGACTCTACCATCTGAATGTCTCAACAGAAATCGAGACTCATCAGACCAGGCAACATTTTTCCAGTCTTCAACTGTCCAATTTTGGTGAGCTCGTGCAAATTATAGCCTCTTTTTTCCTATTTTTAGTGGAGATGAGTGGATGAGTGGGGTCTTTTACTGTTGTAGCCCATCCGCCTCAAGGTTGTGCATGTTGTGGCTTCACAAATGATTTGCTGCATACCTCGGTTGTAACGAGTCGCTATTTCAGTCAAAGTTGCTCTTCTATCAGCTTGAATCAGTCGGCCCATTCTCCTCTGACCTCTAGCATCAACAAGGCATTTTCACCCACAGGACTGCCGCATACTGGATGTTTTTCCCTTTTCACACCATTCTTTGTAAACCCTAGAAATGGTTGTGTGTGAAAATCCCAGTAACTGAGCAGATTGTGAAATACTCCGGCCCGTCTGGCACCAACAACCATGCCACGCTCAAAATTGCTTAAATCACCTTTCTTTCCCATTCTGACATTCAGTTTGGAGTTCAGGAGATTGTCTTGACCAGGACCACACCCCTAAATGCATTGAAGCAACTGCCATGTGATTGGTTGATTAGATAATTGCAGCAATTGAACAGGTGTTTCTAATAATCATTTAGGTGTATATATATATATATATATATATATATATATATATATATATATATATATATATATATATATATATATATATATATATATATATATATATCCTAAGTCTTTTAAATCCATTCACTGATATGTAGACTATCCTAACCTTATTATTTGTGTGTGTGTGTGTAACGTTAAGTATTGTCTACCATATAGCTTGGTATGGGATACATAAAAATGTACATGCAGGCAATATGTTAATATAATAATTTCTTAATTCCGTACTTTTTCATAATAAAAATAAAATCAATATTATATATTATAGGCCTATCTATTTATGATAACTCCAGGTTGTTTACGCCTGGCCATGACTTTACATCACGTGGCCACGACAATGTTGTAACTTCGAAAAAATTTTCTTGTGGCCATGACGTTATCACGTTTCCACGAGATAATATGTAAAGGCCGCGACAAAACAAAGTGAACCATGAAACATGTCCCCTCCCAGTCACCATACATTTCCAACAAGCATAATGAGAAAATACTCGAATTCAAGCATTTACATGCTTTTTTTTTCCATTCTGATTGAAATTTCGACTCGACTGAGTTTGCATCGACTGAGGTGATTACAAGGCTTTTCAGTTTGATTGAGCCATAAATCTGATTATAAACACATTATTTGGGTGCATGCATAAGTAGCTATTAAAATATTGGTGGTGAGAGAGTTGGTGTTGAGGTAAAGGAACGTATGTGACATGGAGCTGAAGACCGTTTACACTTGTGGGGATTGAATGGCAAGATCTCTCTCTGATGTGATGAGGTTCATGTCTTCCATCTTATGACCTGTGGCCAAGCACTGAAATGTCATTGGCATTCTATGGAGAAAGTGAGTGACACATGTACATTACTGAAGCCAGAGGTGACAGATAGGTACAATATGAAATCCCTGAAAGGTTATAAAATCTTGAACACCATTAAATCTCTGGGTGGGTGTTGTTAGCATTGCATGTATGAGAGGGCTTCTTAAACTGAGAGATACAGGCACAGTTACTATTGTTGCTCCGCTTCCTGTTGACAGCCAGTGAAAGGGGGTGACAAGTCTCATGCTAGTTTTATGTGATGATGGATTTTTGAAATGCTATATGCATTTATAAATGCATATACCTTGAGTCCAAATGAGGACACCGGCTGACCCCTGCTGTGTGTGTTATGGGCAAAATCCCTTGACAAACCAGGGTGGATGTTGTTTGTGTAAACTGTCTCTCAAATTGGGCACATAAGTCGTTAGGCATGAAGAGGAAGTGGAGAGCACTTGATGCTGTTGTAGCAACGGGGAGGCTATGACAAGAGCCTATTTCTTTTCCAGAAAGATATATTTTTTAATTGTTTTGCTGAGCTCATCTGATCTGGTGATCAACAATTATCAAGCATCTCATGCTTGCCCATGCCCAAAAAGAAAAAAACTGGTTCTGTTTGTTTTTGTTTGTTTGAATAAAATTGTTACTGTCAGCGCTAGATCTTGCTTTTCCCTTCTTCACTTCAGCCTTGTGTGATAATTTGATCTTTTTTTATCTCATAATTGTCTTAATATCTCATAATTATGATTTTTACATTTTATTTTACTTTTTAATTTACCAAAGCATGTTTTTTTTTTTTAAATTATTATTATTATTTTTATTTATTTTTTTACATTCCATACATTTTAATACCTCTTTTAATAGATTTAAGTTTTTTTTGTTTGTTTTTTTTCAGCTACTGTAAATTCTGATATTATAATACCAACGTTCTATCATCAACCTCACTGAATGTGTTTCCTATATCCAACTTGTTTTTCTTACAAAAAAGGGTTAATTGTGACTTTCTCACAAATGCTACATTATTTGTCATTCACAAGTTAATTTATCCATATACTCTTTAGCTAAATAAGGTTTAAGTGTATTTCGCTTGCTGTCCGTGGTGGAGAGGCTCGAGGAAGCAGCTTCAACTCAATTTACCCTCCTCTAAATCTAAGCTTAGATTTTTTTTTTCCTATCACAATTAACTATTTTATTTATTTATTACTCTACAGGAACAGTAATAGGCTTCCACACAGCTTCATGTATTTTCATCATTGTAATTGAGGGGGTCTATGTTGCTGTGCAGCAAAGCCTCTTTTAGATACAATATGGTCAAATTCTAATAGGTGGTCTTGGAAAAATTCAAACATCATTCCACATTGTTTTCCCCTGGCAGGTAAGATGAGCGGAGTATGAAGTAGGTGCTCCCTGCAAGTCAAGTCAAGTCACCTTTATTTATATAGCGCTTTATACAAGACTCAGTTCAGTTCTGTTGTAAAAGTTATCAATTATTAAATGAGTTAATTTCATCTACAAAGGAGATCTGCGAAAAATTATGTCCAACTCAGTTCAGTTCTCATCCAATTGTGTTAGTACAGTCAGGTCAATAATATTGTTGAATATTAAGTGTCCCTAATTAACCCAAACTCCATCAGCTTACAGAATGGAGAGAAAAAAATTCTTGGGAGAAACGTCTCAGGTTGCGTATGTAACCTCTGTTCCCTGAGAACAGGGAACAAGACACTGCGTCCTATAACGCTTTGGGGAAAGCTTCAGCATGACAGGTGTCTGAAATTACTATCGAATCACGGCAATCCTATTGACCAGCGACAGCCCATGATGTAATCAATGTGCGACCAGGAAGTATATAAGGGCGCCTTGCAACAAGACATTCACCTTTTCGTCTGAAGGGACTGTCTGGCAGGCAGGCCCCGAGGCATGGCAACTAGACGCAGTGTCTTGTTCCCTGTTCTCAGGGAACCAAGGTTACATACATAACCTGAGACGTTCCCTTTCGAAAGGGAACTCGCACTGCGTCCTAGAACGCATTGGGGAACAATATACGCCCCTTACGAAAAATAACCATGGTTTTATTGTAGTAAAAGTGTATTAACCATGTTTTTTTGGCTAATTGATTACCATTTATATAACCACAGTTTTACCACAAATACCATGCTTAAACTATGGTTAGAGTAGCAAAACCATTTTCGTAAGAGCCACTACGCCATGCTGAGGGGAGTGCATGCCTACTGGCAGTGACAACTGTCAGAACGAACAGATTCAATCTAAATGCCTGAGCCACTCTCCCTCTGGTCACACCGGGCTGTCAGTGACAACATTCCCTATGGTCATAGTCCAAGCTATAAGCCTAAGAGAGGACCTTAGTCACCACATAAGGTCTCCTAACCCAGGCCGCTCAAAGACCTGGTACCAACTACTTCAACAGAAGGGGTCCCTTTAAGGAAATGTGGCTAGGGGACCTGAGGGAGCCCCAGCCAAGTTATTAATCAGGGAAATTATTCACCCGAAATGCCGAAATGATGGAGGGACTGCGAGGCTGGCAGTGACTAGTGAGGCCTGCTACCTGCTAGCAACACATGCTAGCTGTCACAAGGGCGGAGACCGCAAAGCTCACTCCCAGGGAGGCTTAGCGAGGCCTACCACCTGATAGCAGTTCATGCTGGCTGCCAGAGCATCCTATCCTTGGGAGCCCATCATCAGGGAGGTCCAGTGAGGTGTGAGGTCCATCCGTTAGCCCAAGGACGGAATCTAACGGCCTGGTCGAAGGTCTTCTGCGTGTATGCCTTTTCAGAACTTCTGTTGGATTCACTTAATTTATGACCATCGAATTTTAAATCTGACTCCATGAATAATTTTATCTGACTCCAATTCTTTGTAACTTTGTTACATTTGTTACATTTGTAACTTAACAGCTGATCATAAGTTTAGTTGTGATTTAATTTAGATCGTTGATTTCTCTTAGTATCTCTTAATCTCAAATACTTGTTCCTCCATGGGACCCGGAGTCGCTCAGAGGATAATGCTCGCGATTAATTACATTACCTCACGGACGCAAATTAGTCAGTTCTGATATTACAGAGGATTGCAGAGTGAACTATTTTACCTTTAAGTGAGTCGCACATGCTTACTCATAACAGAAAGTGTAATTTTAGCAATAGTCACGAGAGCTGCAACTTGTTAATAACAGTGACAGTCAGAAATCAGATTGCCCCTCATACTTAGCGCCATGCTCCGGTCATGGGGTCCTCGGTATGAAACTGTCCTGACAGAAAGATTTACGGAAACTCCTACAAACTCCTACAAACTCCTCATGCGACACTACTTGAATAAATAATTCAAAAAGATACAGAATAAATCAAGATTAACATTTATTTTGGCCAGACAGAACTTAAACATCATAATTAAACATGAATCCATGGTACACAACTTTCAGCATAAAAATATAAAATACAATTAAGTAATATGAAAATAGTTTCAAAGAGTCATATCTGGCACAATACATACAGTGTGTATGTGAGTGCCTTTTATGACACTGACACAACACTGCATTGGGATTCTGTCTACAGAATGTTCCCAAATGGCAGCCCTGCTACCCTTCCTTAAATACCCAGACCAGAACAAAGGATTGTAAATATTTGCAACACAAACACCTAGTTTGGGGGAGAGGATCAGATATATTTGGAGAGACCACTCAAAAAGGGAGAACACAATTCTCATATGTTTCAATCTTTCTAACCCTACCAGTGACTTCAGTGATGTTGAGACCATTTTACCAATCGCACTATGACCTTTAAAAAGACACCAGACATGAAAGGGATAAAACAATAGATTCACAAGATAAATCATATGTAGTATATCTGCATTCTGGGACTTGAATCAGGGGGAAGGGGGGAAAGGGAGGTAGAGAGGGGGAGAGGGTTTTGGTCAGGGCGTTGGATCTCAGCTTTTGTCTTAGCAGTAAAACCGCTCCTTACAGAGGCCTGCCACCTGACAGCAAACAATGCCAGCCACCATAGCAACCAAACTCAGGGACTCGCCTTCAGGGAGGCCCAATGAAGCAAGCCTTAAGGGGGGAGCAAGACCAGCTAGCTACTCGAGCATTACTCGCCTTCAGAACTTTCTGAACTTTGAACTTTCCCACCACCGCCTCAACGGAGGTGGCGAAAAGTTTAGATGGCGAAACTGGGGCATCGAGGAGAAACGCTTTCTCCTTCTCCCCCCCATGTCTGCCAGGTTCAGCCACAGATGTCTCTCTCCGTGGGCTAAATCCATGGTGCGGCGCAGCTCGGCCATCGCATCAGGGGGTAAGCACTCCCCCTGATCGAGATCCTTCAGCAAATCAGCCTGGTAGGCTTGCAACACCGCCATGGTGTGCAATGCCACCACAGCCTGCCCCGCTGACGTGTATGCCCTGCCATTTAGATGAGATGTGGTTTTCAAGGGCTTAGATGACAGGGTTGGAGCCCTTAGTGTCGATGCCTCGATGTCGACACATACCCAGATTCGGACAAAATTAGCCCGCTGATACCAGTGAATTCGAGCCGAATACGGGTTCGCGATCTGAGAATGTAGATCGGGAAGGAATTGGAGGCTCCCTGGAGCTGGGAGGTCACACACTGCCACGGCAGATGCAGTCTGTGGGTAGCGCGTTCCATTACCTCCAACAGCTCCCCATATACACGGGGCAGGATGGCTGAGAGGGTTCAGCATTAGCTGGATCATCACCACCCGGCCATCTCTTGCTCGTCTGGAAGAGCCGTAGCTGACGAGGTGGAGGAGAAATCCGACTCCTCCTCCCGCAGCTGCCTCTCGCCATCCGAGAGAACCACACCTCTCTTGAGACGATCAGCGAGCTCCATCTGGGAACCCCACGACATGCGTCGCCACTCTGTCTCAGCACGAGCGGGACCGGTCCCAGATGTCGAGCCCTCTTCCTTCGAGAAGAGGGCCAGACGAGAGCGGAGTGCTCTGATGGGGAACCAGCTCCCTCAAGAACCGCCTGTGCGTGCTCTTCCCCCAGAAAACACACAGTGTGTGAGTGTCCTCAGGTGTCAGAAACCTGGGACACAGGTCAGAACACTTCCGAAAATCCCCTCTTCTCCGTGCATTTCATCTTAGGATACCACTTACGAAATGAATAGCACTTCAGACAAACAGTCCCTGAAGACGAAAAGATGAATGTCTTGTTGCAAGGTGCCCTTATATACTTCCTGGTTGCACATTGATTATATCATGGACTGTCGCTGGTCAATAGGATTGCCGTGATTCAGGGGGGTGGTGCATTTGCATGTTTGGTGTCAACAGAAGCTTTATGAGCTCACACCACATGAATCAACATAATTAGTGCAGCTACTGCCTGCTTTTGATATGAAAAATAAAGAAATAGCCTTACCATCCACCCTCCCCCTTCCTCTATCGCTCTAACACACTTTGTTTGTCTCTGTCTGCTATGGATGACAGGTGGGCAGTAGTGTTGTTGTTTTGCACAGGTGTCTGTCCATAATGTGGCTCATCCTGGCCTCACAGCAGACAAATCTGTCAAGGACTTTTCAGTCAAACGGAGGATGCTGCAGAGCTTATTATTTTGGTTTGCCATATTCTGCACCAAATTTAGTTGCTCTAAAGTGGGCATACCACCCCAAATTTAGAGTGATTGATTCATTTATTGAGTGTTTTATATTTTCAAACACTACAAAATCAGAAAATACTATTCACCATTTTGTCAAAACAAGGACATATATCTGGTTTTGTCATGCCTAAATAATAGATTTTTATATTCAGTGTTAATAAATGTAAAATTATTAATATTATATTATGTATTAAAGTCACCATGCAATCAAAATTTACTGTTCTTATTTTTTATGGCACATTTCAGTATTAATTATAAATTATTTAGGCCTATCCATTTTATGCGGGACAATTTATTTGTCAAATAAATCACTCTTTTCTATAAAATCAGGCAGTTTAGATACCATTTGCAAATCTCATGCACATTTTTTGCAAACCTCTGAACACTCTAATTGCACTGTGATGCACCTGTGTTGCAAAACACTAAACGCAGGCAAAAGTTAAACACAACTAAAACACAGTTGCCATTGTTTAAACACAACTCAAAATTGTTAACACTTATTTCTAATTATGTGATCAAACCAACTGTACATAATACAAGTCAGTTCAGAGTGCCAAAATGTACTCAAGATGTTGCACAACAATGGATGGAAACAATATAAGAGGCAGAGGAGGAAGAGTATGTGTAAAAGGTGGTGAACAAGGAGGAAGAGGATGAGGACGAGGAAGAGCAAGGTGTGGATAGTGTTGTCAAGGCTGGATCAAGGCTGGGCACACCAGAGGGTGTTTCGCCTGGCAAGAGACAACATTGTCTGATGTGGACAAAGTCCTCAGGAAGACATGATGCTGAGGCAGAATTAATCTTTTTGATTACTTTGATTTTGCAGTTGCACCACTCTTTTGAGTGTTCTGTAGCATGCTTTTCATTTAGAGTTTTTTAACCTTTTTGGTTTTGCAGGTGACTATTGTATTTTTACAGTATGCAAGTGCTGAATATACAGACATTCAGTAATAATCACTACTATACTTGCAGTACATACAGTAATCAATTTATTCACCTTACTACTGTAAGTTGCAATTATTATACTTTTTTATTACAAATTTAGTTACTGTGTTAAGATATAGTTTTTTTGTTTGTTTGTTTGTTTTTTTTCTGTGACTGCATGCTTTGGATGTTGTGTTCTCCATTTTTTAACATAATGCCTAATGAATGATTTGTATAGATTTGTTATATTTTGACTTTATTTGATTTTGAGCACAGATAAAATGGTTTTGAGGCATTTGTTTGATTTTGCCAGAAGAATCAGATGTTCTCTGGATGTAATTTGAAGATTTGGTTTTGTGTTTAAGGTTTTGAGAAAGTTGGTGATGGTTTTGAGAAATGTGTTTTAGTGATTCAGAAAAACTGTAATGCATAAATTACTAGGTGTTAGTGCTCTGAGATTTAAATTTCTCACTATCACCTTCCTTCTTTCTGTTGTCACCTGCTGGTAACAGGATGTGCTGTTGTTGTGACTTTTGTGTCACCAAAGCAGCCAGCAGACACAGACTGCTGACAAGGTAGACAGGGGCTCCACTATTGCTACAGGAGAGAGAGAAAGACAAAGGAATATGGAGAGAGAGAGAGAGAGAGAGAGAGAGAGAGAGAGAGAGAGAGAGAGAGAGAGAGAGAGAGAGAGAGAGAGAGAGGAGTAACAGGGAAGCAGAGATTGAGAGAGAGCAGGAGGCACAGTGAGACAGAGAACAGTAAAGTACTCACAGCTCCTGACAGATCCCCTGATCCCCTGACCCTAAACCCATGGATTATTGTTTATGTATGTATTTTTATTATATGTTGTATGTGTGTTATTCACAGAAAAGAACCAACTCATTAGAGTAATTCATTTGGGAGTATCTGATTGGGACTAATTGTTCAAGAATCAGACTACATTGGTCACTCACATGTGTTGTGCTCTGTAAGCAAACATTTTTTAGAATGGTATTCCATTTCCATTCCATTGATAGATGTGACAGAAACTTGAACTAATGTCATTGTTGTCTGTTACAAGGTTAGTTTTTTATGTGAAGAAGGAGATGTGAACTGGCGAATGTTTCAAACACTTTAATCATATAGAAATAAACAAAAAACAAAATGAAAGTAAAAGCGGCAGCCCCTCACGGACGTCTGCTACGGACACACATAATAAAACAATGTAAAACACTGTCGTCACTCCTCCTTTTATTCATCCAGATCACCTTTCATGAGACGTTCGTTAGAAGATGCGCCGCCGGCCTTGTCCGCTCTCATGGCTCTTGGCCTCGTCCTGCTTGCCACACTGTCAAATTTTATTAGGTGAATTGGCAATTTTTTATCAAAATGTAGTATAATATTTAAGCAGTATTCCATAAGCAGGAGTGCTGTTTAACAAATCAGTTCAGAATCATAATCATTAATCAATGATTCACTGATTCAAAGGCTGTCATTCTTTTCGTTCATGAATGAATAAGTCTTTGTGAACGAATCAGCTGAATTAATCAGTGAGTCAGTGATTCTCTTATAACCTTCTGGAAATCGGCATTCTTGGAATAGCCTACTGCTCAACCAGATTCATTGACCATAAGTAATTATTTTTTGTCCACAGTTATTAACAGTAAGTTCAAGTCTATTACAGTTTTTCTCAATTGATTTGACACATAGTGGAAAGAACAAGAGAAGAAACTATAAGAAGACATGGAAAGAGGGGAAGGGGAGAGCAAGGTGTAAGAGGAGGGAGGAGAGGTAGAAGGATAGGGTACAGGCTGGTTTCAAATGAAATCAGAGCCATCCTAATTGACCATGTCATATGGTCTTTCCTTGAAGGAAGCTGGACAGAGAGTTCAGCCCAATATAAACATTGTGCAACAAAATCCCTGGACAACAAGTGCTGCAATCCACTGGTGTTATGTCACTATTACAGTCCGTCTAGGATTAAACCGTAATAAATAAATAAAATAAATGAAATATGACTCCCCTGCCCAGTCGTCAGACCAAAAAATAAATAAAAAAAATAAACCAATAAATCCAAAAATTCAAGACAACTAATTACCCTAACTACACTAACAAAAACAGAGAGAACGGAATTTCAAAAATAAAGGGCAGGTTAACCCTATACACCCACACAAAATCGAAAGAAAATGTGCCATGGAGGTCTGACGGCTGGAGAACTGTGACCGGCCCGAAATCACAACAGCTGCATGCCTGGAAGCGGACCAATCCCCACGGAAAGAGGTGGAACCATCCCGCAACTGGTTACAGGATTCCTATTTAACACAAACAGCAAAGCAAAAAAAAAAAAAAGAACACACACAGAAATAGCAATAGAAAATATATATATATATATATATATATATATATATATATATATATATATATATATATATATATATATATATATATATATATATATATAATCTTTTTTGTTTTTTTTTTGTTTTGAAAGGCAACAAAACATTTGCCACTGTTAACACGATTAAATTAATTTTTTTACTGAATCAAATGCTGTTTGACAAAAATCAGTCCATACAAAATCTTGTGCTTGACTGAGCAAGTTCGAAAGAGGCAAAACATTATCTGAAAACTTTTGGCAGAATCCACGGTAATAAACCACCATGCCTAAAAACTGTCTCAGTTCTCTTTTATTTCTTGGCATAGGGAATTCTAGAATCGCTTCCACTTTAGCAGAAACTGGGAAAATTTGTCCCTGACCCACCTGCTTTCCCAGGTAAGTTACAGTGGCTTTACCAAACTCACATTTTGTGAGGTTAACTGTAAGCAAAGCCTTTTGTAAACGATCAAAGACAGTGTAAAGGGTTCTTAAATGCTCATCCCAGGTGGAGGAGTAAATCACTATATCATCCAAATATGCCTCACAATTCAAAACACCAGCTAATACAGAATTCATAAGGCGCTGAAATGTGGCCGGAGCATTTCGAAGGCCGAAAGCCATAACAGTGTATTCTAGTAGGTTGTTTGGAGTGACAAACGCAGAAATTTCGGCAGCTTGTGGCGTTAAGGGCACCTGCCAGTAACCCTTAAGCTTGGTACATACTCTGCAAGAACAAAGAAATGTTCTTTTTCTTGAGGTGGCAAGAACAAAAACAAAGTACATTCCATACTTCACGAGAAAAGCAGGTGCCGAACATCTCCGTTTATCCGCATTAACCCCGCCCACTTTAAATTTCTGACCAATCACACAATAGTTCTCGGACACCCACAAGAAAAAAGTTCTGCTCAGACGATGTGTCGAGAACAAGCTGCGAGAACTCCCAAACCAGGGCTGCGAGAACAAAATTATGTCATTTTGTTCTCGTAGCCCTGGGAGCGAGAACTTTTTTCTCTGTTCTTGCGGAGTATGTAACGGCCTTTAAACAGATGCAACTTTGTAACGAACACGGCAGAACCGGCTTTGTCCACACAGTCCTCCATACGAGGGAGGGGAAACGAATATGCTGTCGTAACTGCATTAACCTGTCGATAATCGATGCAGAAATGAACTGAACCATCACTTTTGGGAACAAGAAGATAAGGTGAACTCCATAGACTGTTACTAGAAACAGCAAAACCATTGTCAAGAAGATACTTTATCTCAGATTGCATTAATCCACGCTTGGTTTGATTAAGACGATAAGCATGTTGCTTAATCAGAGAATGATCTCCTACCTCAATGTCGTGATATGCAGCAGTAGTACGAGATCTGAGAACAGAGCAGGGTGAGACTGGATTAACTCACTCACATAATTTCATGAAGAATCAAACAGATGCGACAGAAATTATTATAAATCTGTCAGAATTTTCGAATTCTGCAATCGCACACCAGTCACAGAAATATTTTGTAGAGTCAAACCATCCTCATCTGGATGTTGAATGCACAGGAACAGAAGCAACCGGGACAACAGGGTTTTTAGATTCTTTGTCATCGTCTCGCATCACATACGGTTTCAACATATTAATATGACACACGCTAGTCTTCCTCTTCCTGTCAGGAGTACATTTCACATAGTTGATGTCACTGATCTTAGATTCAACAACATAAGGACCATGGAAATGTGCTTGCAGAGCAGATCCCAAAATCCCCAATTTTTTGCCTTTATGAAAACTGCAATTAACAGTCTTTTGATCAAAATGGGCTTTAATTTTCGTCTGGGTAGACGACAATGAGATGCGAGCCAAATCACAAACTTTATGCAAACGCTCACGGAAGGAGCTCACATAATCCAACACATTAGTCAAAGGGGATTCCCTAGACATCCACTTTTCTTTCAAAAGCTTAAGCGGACCTTGGACAGTGTGTCCAAAGACCAAATACGCTGGACTGAAACCCAAAGATTCTTGTGTGGTTTCACGTATCGCAAATAACAAGAGTGGTAAACCCTCATCCCATGCTTTTGCAGAATCAGCACAATAAGTACGCAACATAGACTTCAAAGTCTGATTAAATCTTTCCGAAGCACCTTGTGACTCTGGATGATAGGCGCTAGCCACATGATGCTTTATATTCAGTTAAGTGCTTTTTTAAACACTCATACATAAAGTTAAATCCTTGATCAGTCTGTACTATTTTTGGCAACCTAAAAGTAGAAAAGATTGAATCAAAGATCGCAGAATGACCTTAGTACTCAGAGAGTGTAAAGGTACAGCCTCTGGGAAACAAGTTGCCGTGCACATTATTGTGAGTAAATATTGGTACCCAGTTTTTGTTTTAGGCAGCGGACCAACACAATCTAGTATGAGATGTTCAAATGGTTCTCCCACAACAGCAAAAGGAAACAAAGGACACATAATTCCGTAACAGGCACACATGTCTTGGGGCCACACAACACAGAAAGGATTCTACATTTTTTAAACTCCCTCAATGAAAATCCACTTACCGCAGGGTGATCAAGAGCAAATTGAGCGAAATTGTGTAATTGTTTAGGACAATTTCCAATTTCACCATTCGGCACTGGCGCAAGAATGGTTTGAGCATCACCCACATTTCAGGATGGTGTTCCTTCCAGAATATTCTCCTCTTGGAGATGGAAAGTATATGATTGCAACCCTTACAACCAAGTAAGTCTTCTTCAAGCAATGGAAGAGGCCTGTGGAGAAGCTGAGGCACAAGGATGGATCCAGCATTCACTGCTTTTTTTCCACTCACAAAAATATGCTGATGAAATTCTTTTGATCAGATTTAAATAGGAGGCAAGATCTATGAAGTGCAGTATATTAATTAATACATTTATTTATTTACTTTTTATTTTATTTTTAGTGTAAAAAAACATTGAGATACAACTAAACTCGTCATTAAAGAACTTTAAAGAACACGGTCAAAGAAACATGAAAAATTAGCATTTTTTCATTCACTGTCAGAAAAAAAGGTACATTGCTGTCACTGGGGCAGTACCCTAAGTTACAAAACCGAAAAGATACTAATATGTACCTATAATGTACTAATACACACTCTATATATATGTACCTTTTAAGGTACTTATATGTACCATTTAGGGTAAGGTACAAAGATGTACCTTATCACTTTTGTACCTTAGGGTACCACCCCAGTGACAGCACTGTACCTTTTTTTCTGAGAGTTTTCATGTATTTGTGTATTTACAGCTCAATTTGATATCAAATCAACAGAGTTGTAGTTTTGATGTGACTATTCATTTTTGATAAATGCCTTATTGGAATGAAATGCAGTGCTTCATTATGCTGTGAATACTGAAGTGTTTTGCCATCATAAGAGTGTGTTTAGTTTGCTGTGTTAATTGTTTTGAGAGAAACTACATTAATTTGGAAAAATGTGTCAAATCAATTGAGAAAAAAACTGTAATTACATTATTACTTAGTTAATTCCTTGGTTGCGTTTAGTGTTCTTTCTCAGTTGGCCAGGTCTCCAAGTTGGAGTAAACCAGATTATGACAGATTGGCTGGCTAAATTCTGCCTATGCAACCATACGCATCATCTGTTGTACATTTATAAGGGAATTCTTTCTGAAAACCTGATGTTTTAATATTTGTTATATTTGTTTATAGTTCACATATAGTATGTGATCAGATTAGTACAATGTGTTATTCAAAGTAGGCCTGTTAATTTTTGTTTGTTTTCTCTACTTAATGAGTTTAAAAAAAGTTTTCTAGGAGAAAAACTGAGCAAAGCAAAACTGATCTAGGAGATTGTCACATGTGCCAATTGTAGAAATATACCTAAACCTTTGAATTTACTTATGCTTTTATCTTTATTTTTAAATAAAATATTTAAAAATATGAACTGAGTGAAAAGGCTGTGCTTGCAGAGGAAAACGTGTTGGATTACCAGACTGTAACCCTTTTCCCTGAAAAAGCGTGAATGAGATGATGTGCTGACTTAGCGCTATGGGAAACATCTTTGTTTGACCGGTTGTGAAGCATGTGTGACAAACAAAAATAACCTAATGTGACGATTTTAAGAATGCAAGCGTGAGAGGCTCATTGGAATGCAAGCATGAGAGGCTCATTGGAATGCAAATGTGAGAGGCTATAAATAGATGTGAAACGGGTGTGTCTTCAGGTCACTTTGTCTGAAGAGACATCCTGAAAATGCCCACAGTGCAGCAATGCAGCGCTGCATCTTGTTCCCGCTTTATCAGAGAACAGGGTTACAGTCAAGTAACCCGATACGTTCCCTATCCAAAGCTACTCTCAATGCTGCGCTGACTTAGTGCCATGGCAACGAGTGTCTGGACCCCTCAAGGTTGTGTAGTTTGGGCACACAAACATTCAAAAGGCCTCAGACATGAGCTTGGGATGTTGACTCAAGGACAAGTGAGCCCGGAGTAACATGAACATCCAAACTATGAAATTTGATAAATGTGTTTGGAGAGGTCCAGCCTGCCACATCACATACTTGCTGCAAGGGGTGCCTCTTGCTAAAGCCCAGGAGGATGCAACCCCCCTGGTTAAATGAGTCCTAATGCAGCAGCCATATCACCCTGTGACCCAAGACTGGTTTCCCACTGAAGCTAAGCAGGGCTGAGCTTGGTCAGTACCTGGATGGGAGACCTCCTGGAAAAAACTAGGTTGCTGCTGGAAGAGGTGTTAGTGAGGCCAGCAGGGGGCGCTCACCCTGTGGTCTGTGTGGGTCCTAACACCCCAGTATAGTGATGGGGACACTATACTGTCAAAGAGCACCGTCCTTCGGATGAGACGTTAAACCGAGGTCCTGACTCTCTGTGGTCATTAAAAATCTGAGGATGTCCTTTGGAAAAAGAGTAGGGGTGTAACCCCGGCATCCTGGCCAAATTTGCCCATTGGCCTCTGTCCATCATGGCCTCCTAATCCTCCCCATATACTGATTGGCTTTATCACTCTGTCTCCTCTCCACCAATAAGCTGGTGTGTGGTGGGCGTTCTGGTGCAATATGGCTGCCGTCGCATCATCCAGGTGGATGCTGCACAGTGGTGGTGGTTGAAGAGATTCCCCCCTTCTATATGTAAAGCGCTTTGAGTACCCAGAAAAATGCTATATATATGTAACTAATTATTATTATTATTAATGCCTAGAGGCCAAGCTTGTCCCCATGCCTCATAGGCTAGGGCAATGGCATCCCTTACCCAATGTGACATTGTCAGTTTGGTGGTGGCCACATTCCGGTTGTGGCCCCTTAGCAAATGATAAGTTGCTGGCTAGTGTGGTGGACGTAACTCTGAAGAGCATGAACTGGGCACAGTGAGTGGAGTTTGAAAGAAGGCAAGTCTGGAATGGAGCACTCTGATAGGAAATAAGTCACAGTGCTCACACTATGTACCCTCGAGAGCTGTATAGTCATGCGATACAAAACACATATGGATCATCCTCTGAGATGAGCTGTGAGATGGGTAGGTGTGCCTTCAGGTTTCTTTGTTTTCAGAGAACAGATGCACACATCTCTTAATGGATTCTCTTGACATGATAACTCTCTTTATTTTTTTTTATTTTTTTAAGAGAAAGAGAAAAGGGTTCACTCCTGCCTGACAAAAGAGAACAGTAGCACACACAGCACACAATGCGGTTCTCTGAAGACAAAGAAACCTAAAGGCGCACCTGTTTCATGTCTCTCACATGCACATTCCAATGACGTCACCATCAGAGGTTATTTAAGCCAAATTCTTGGTGTGTTTGCCACATGTGCTTCACAACCAGTCAAACAAAGATGTTTCCCATAGCACTAAGTCTTGGGATGAAGTCATTAAGTCACTAAGCATTGAGAGTAGCTTTTGATAGGGAACCATCAACAGTACGGGCAGCCTGTTTTCTTTCTTTTCAGACTACCATAGTTCGATCAATCACCTCACTGGCACTCCAATAAAACACTTTTTTTTTTCTTTTTCGTTACAGTGAAGATTTCACTTTTCCAACATTTTCCAAGGTGGTGCCTACAACAGAAGCAGACAAGAACAGTTCTGAGATACTAGAATTGTTATAAATATGTGCTGGTCTTCTAGGAAACCATCCCTTAACAATGATATAGGATTTAACATTAATAGGAATGAATTGGAGGACATTCAATAACTCTCCAGTGAAAACAGAACATGTAAAATTGGATATATTTACTCAGTGAGGACAAAGAGCATATTCTTTTTGCATTCATTGTAGAGTGAACAAGAGAAGATTGATTGTTTCTCTTGTCCTATGAAATCAGATTGTGAGATTGTGTCCACACAAAATGGAAAGACAAAACATTGTCAGATAGTTTTTTCCTCTCAAGCTGAGATTTGTTGGTATGGGAATGAAGTATGTACAAGCTATATAACGTGTACAACTATATGCATCAATTCAGTCTCTGCTTTTAGCCAGTATATACATATATATATATATATATATATATATATATATATATATATATATATATATATATATATATATATATATATATATATATATATATATAGTGTGTGCTTATGTATTAGTATGAGTGGAGGAAGAAAATATTTTGTGCTTGATCAGTTTTTCTCTCTTTCTCTCAGCTAAGTTTTAATTTAAAAAGAACATGTTTTTATATGCCTCAGTATCTTTATAATAATAATAATAATAATAATAATTTGATTCCTGATTTGATGTGATTCCATAAATTGTAATAAACTGTAATCATATATATATATATATATATATATATATATATATATATATATATTTTTTTTTTTTTTTTTTTTTCACTGTCATTGTTTGTCTAGTTTGAATATTTATAACACAAATTCCCTGCAGCCTCCTTCTGTATATTGTCTGTATATTGGGATTCACATTCTTCATTTCCATCTACTGAAAATAAAGGTAATTTGGAATTTATTAAAAATATATATTTTTTGTAATTTATTATTTTTGACTTTGAACAACAATGAATGCTAAGAGATCTGTGATTAAGAAATGTTTACACACGGTAACACTTTACAATAAGGTTTATTTTTTTAACATTATTAACATGTTATAACTAACACAAACTAACAATGAGCAATGAATTTATTACAGTATTTATTAATCTTTGTTAATGAAGGATTAATAAAATTACTAGTTAATAAAATTACAGTCATTCATTGTTTGTTCGTTAGTTCACAGTGCATTAACTAATGTTAACAAATACAACTTTTGATTTTAATAATGTCAAGTCAAGTCACCTTCATTTATATAGCACTTTTTACAATGCAGATTGCTTCAAAGCAGCTTTACAGTGGTAATAGGAAATTAATGGAACAGAGATTGTTTTGGCTGTACATCAGCTCTAGAAAAAAAAAAGTTATTGTCCAGCTAAAGTAACCTTTTGATTGATTAATTTCCATTGTAAAAAAAAATAAAAAAAATTAAAAAGAATGGATACCTTTTTTTTCTTTTTACTTTGGGGCCACTTACACGACACCATTGTGTGAAAATCCCAGTAACTGGGCAGATTGTGAAATATTCAGACCAGCCCGTCTGGCACCAACAACCATGCCACGCTCAAAATTGCTTAAATCACCTTTCTTTCCCATTCTGACATTCAGTTTGGAGTTCAGGAGATTGTCTTGACCAGGACCACACCCCTAAATGCATTGAAGCAACTGCCATGTGGTTGGTTGATTAGATAATTGCATTAATGAGAAATCGAACAGGTGTTCCTAATAATCCTTTAGGTGAGTGTAAATGCTTATTATAAGTGTACCATAATGACTCAAGATAAAAACATGGTTTGGAAAGTGGATTCATGTTGTACATTATCATTATATAATTTTTGTAAATCTTGACCTCAAAAAAGGGAGGATTATTACATCTGTAGAGGTTTCAATTTAATAATAAAAAAAAAAAAAAAAGGTTTTGTAAAACAACAAATTTAAGACCAAGTGGTGGTTGCATCAGCAACTTGAAAGTGTTAAGCGGCAATCCCACAGTGACTAGCACCTATTTATTGGCGTATTCCAGTAAATCAGGTAGGACTGCAGGGCAAACGTTATGTAATTAATATTCCTGAGTCAAGCTGATACATTTTGGGACAACTTATTTTCTGGTTCAGACTAGGTCAAGTTAGATTATTGCTATATATTAATTTCACAGTTGGTCCTCATATTACTTAAGGATATTGTTGACTGTTGGATATGCATACACACGTTCTAACTTGTGGATGAATTGTAATGAAGTAAGTCTTTGCAGACATGCCAGGGGTAGCTACCTCTTATCTCCATTTTATATGCACAGACAACTTTAGGTAAACCATTACCGGGTTGATTTCAAAACCAAAAAATTACACCATTTAAAAGTTTGGGTTTGGTAATATATATTTTTTAATGTTCATGAAAAAACATCTCTTATGCTTACAAAGGCTGCATTTGTTAGGTCAAAAATATAGTAAAAACAATAATACTAATATTGTGAAATAGTATTGCAATTTAAAGTGCCCATATTATTATTTTTTTTAATAATTCCTTTCATGCAGTGTGTAATATAGCTGTTTGTGAATGTAAACTTTCTGCAAAGGTGAAAAGTTGAAAATGCACAATATATAAAATGATTGTCTCCCAAAATAATCGACTCTGAACCGCCTAAACGAGTCATCTGTAATTCAAAACTCACTGTGTGAATAATACTGTTGCTCTTGAAAGAGGGGTCAGATGGGTCAGGGCACAGCGCCGAGTCAGACGAGTTGTTTGAGAACCACTGGAAAATGTGGTGATGTGCAATGTATATTATGAGACAATGGAAGTGTTTTTTTACCTTTGATGCATGTAAACCTGTTGTAGGAGACCTCCAAAACAAAATAATAAACATTAAGGCGAGACACGGCAGGTGAAAACATCATTTTTCATGCAGTGGTCAATTTTTAGATTTTGGGCCAGTTTTCTCCCTTAACATGTAAGCTTTCATGTCAAAAAATATATATCAACATTACACACTAAAGTGGTTATTTCATTATATTTTGTCAACTTGAGCCTTTTCTACCTGAAATCATCAAACGTTAGCATTCTAACGCGAGCTCCCGTGCCGCCTCCATTCATAGAAACACGTCATGCCTGGGATCATTATAAAGCTCTCAGTCTCATACACAGCACTGTATAATCCAAATATGGCCATTTCCTGTGTAGAACTAACCAACCGCGAAAGTTTTCAGTCGAAAACCACATCTGATTGGTCAATGTTAATTTCTCACTACGTGATACGCGCTGCCGCTTCCTTGTGTATTCTCCACCTGAGAGAAAGTCGAAGTCAGAAAGACCAAGCAGCAAGAGCTGATAAAAAGAAAGTAAACAACAACAGATTAGACGACAAACCCCTGTCAGAATTAGATTCAAATAGTTATAGATGGACATACAAAGAAACAGGGACCTTTTTTTTGCAGTTTTTGTGACTGTTGTGCGTTTGTTAAGGTAGTTCTCTTCAGCTTAAGGCTATTGCTATTAATAATATATTAATTTATCAATTTTCATGTGTTTTAAATATTATACACTACTGATATTAATGAACTGAATATATATTTAGTTTGTAGGTTGGGGTTTCAATAGAAATGTATGCAGTTATACACTATAAAACTTTAAAGGCCGTTTTCTCAAAATGAGTTCTTCCTCACACTCAGAGTCAGATATATCCACTTCAGTAGCACCTACAAGCACCAGCTTTTCCAGTCTTATACTTAACTATATCCTGAAGGCTTTTACTGAGGATTTGTTGATATATCATTCTTATCCTGAGTTATAAGTCCTTTTACTCCAAAAAACATGGCGAAAATTGATTTTTTTAAGGCTATTGTCAGTATTCTCTAATTTACTAAAGCACAAAATAAGATCTCCAGAATCCCCACTGAAAAGCCCTCTCATCTAATATGTCAACAAACAGAACCAAGAATTTTAAACCTGGTCCTTTCCAATTTCCAGATTTTGTTTTGGAAATATATGCAAATGAGCGTATATTTAAGTATATAATGCCTCATTAGCATATTAAACATTAATTTACACAAAACTTGTAATACATTTTCTTTTCTTATGTTTATGCCAGTAATAAACTGGAGAAGTTTCACAGTGATATCTTGTAATAAAAAAAAAAATAAATAAATAAATAAAAATCCCTATTCACCTGTAGTGTCCTGCCAAAAAATACTGTTTTATAATTTCATATATTTTAAAATGTCATGTATTTCTGTAATGGTAAAGCTAAAATTTCAGCAGCCATTATTCCAGACATCTTCACTTTTAGGAAAAGAAGATTTAAAGCAGACGAGAAGTTGATGGCACACAAAACTTTTTCAAAGTCGTGTGTGTGTGTGTGTGTATGTGTGTTTTAATGTCTACAAAGGATCCCCTTCAGTGCACCCAGATATACATTCCACCTGGAAGTGAGAAACTTCAGGCAGTCCTCAGGGCCTATGAGGACTAAACATGTTTTTGTTTTTGAGCCAGAACAATTCATGATGGCAGCTTCACCTGTTGACAGCTGCTGTTGAAGCTGTCCCACACTGTCAAGCACAAATATTCATACCTAAAGGAAATACAAAGTGGTCGAGGGGATTCAAAATTTATAGTTCTTCTTTAAAATAAACAAATGTAAAACAAAATAAATAAATAAATAATAATCTATTCTGATAGTTAACAGCGGGGAACCCCAGAACACACTCTCTCTCTCTCTCTCTCTCTCTCTCTCTCTCTCTCTCTCTCTCTCTCTCTCTCTCTCTCTCTCTCTCTCTCTCTCTCTCTCTCTCTCTCTCCCTCTCTGTATATTTTTGCACTACTGCCCTTCTATGACACTCAAGCTAGAAAAATATTCAAATAGTAAAATCTGTTGCTGAATATATAAGGCTACATATGGCTGATATCCACATTGAACATTTTGCCTGCTATACGCCTACCAAGCAGGCTATTGATTTTAAATTCCATGCTCACATAAAGGCCATCATTACAGTGAGAGCAGAAGCTTGTTTCATAGTTTCTGCCCCCTCTGTCCCTTCACAATGCACAATCAAAGGCCATTGTTGTAGCTGCCCATTAGGGGTGTAACGGTACACAAAACTGACGGTTCGGTACATACCTCGGTTTTGAAGTCACAGTTTGGTGCAGCAGTTTTACAAAATTGCTTTTTATTTATTTTTATTAAACAGTGGTTTACTGAAAAGAAAAGAAAAAAATGTGTCTGTCCTTAAATGAATTCAATTATAACTAAAAGTTTCTTAAAGATAATGCTGTAAACTACGTATATAGTATACGTATATATACTTGCACATTACTATAATATTAAAGGTTAACAACAGAGCCCAAACTATTAGCCTAAATTCACTTGCTATTTATTTTTAGATATAATAACACTAATAACATTATTTTAGAAATAATCAACACTCAAATAACACATTGTATGCAAACATGTAAACTTCAGATAAGGCAGTTTTGCATTAACTTCTAAATCTGATTATAAAATTATGTTTTGTTTTTTCTCCTTTGTTGAAATATAATCATTTTTACACAGTGGCTGTCATTTTCATGACAGATTTATTTAAACATACACAGTGGCAGTTCTACACTGAATTACACCCTGGGCGAGACCCCCTTCGAGCGCAAACTTCTGCACAAACAGTTATATTTTATTATGACAACATAAGTGAAAGAGAAAATTATATTTCTCAATTGCACAAATCCTTCATTAGAACATTTGAAAAACACACTGAAGAGAATCCAGTTATTTAACTATTTAACTATTAACAATTACAACAGGAAACACACTTTTTAAGGTGCACAATCTCCACTTCCAACATTGCCAAAAGACAATGAACACAATTCTGCACAAAATATGACAGTATACATTATCAGAACTTAAATATACACTATACATAAATGTGCCAAAAATATTTACAATCAGATATATAATAAATGTATCAAGAGCAGGGAGCAACAATATAGAAAAAAATGTTGCTTTTGAAATCATGTTGAGTGCTCGTTGTCGCTGTTGTCAGTGACAGTGGCTCGTGCGCAGATGTGTGCTTCAGTCCTGTTGTGAAGAATCTCTATTCACTCCAATGAAAGCACAAAATAAGCTGCACACAAACATGCCCCTGCCCTTGATATAGAATCACTGATGAACGCATTTGGTTTTAATGAGATAAAAACTATACGAGGGCGGTTTCGAACCCCAAACCTCTGACGTGCTTAACAAAATTGTCACTGGTGATTGTCGTTTGAACCTTTCTGGATCCACCATCAAATTGATTTAATAACAAGTGCTGTGAGAAAAGGCTATAAATATGTGTATCTTTAAATATATAAATATTTTAAATATAATATCTTTATGTGTACAGATGTGACGATGCAAAGATATGCTTAAATTTCCCACGGAAATCCACCAGTACCACTGGAATTAAAAACATTATTACAAGCTTGCCGTTGTAAATCGAGCTAAGGTAAGTAGATAGTTTTGAACACTGGCTGGTTATGTACTTGCTCAAATTTATTTTGGATAATTTTTAACCCAAAAAAAGTTACGGACTGCAGCTTTAAGTTAAAAGTGAATCTAGTGTTATTATTGTTCGTGCCCTGCCATGAACCATGACTCCACAGCAAACAGAACCATCCCAAATCGAGGCTCCTAAACCGTGACATGAACCGAACCGTGGCATAGGTGTATCATTACACCCCTAATATATATATAGTTCTCTAGTGAACTAACCAGCTGTGGACACTTTCCACCGCTGAAACCCTGATTGAGCGATTACACAACATATTATGTTTTAAGTTGCAATGTATCCTCAATGTACTTTAAGAGATGAATTCATGTTTAGTCTTTGACTGAAGAGACGGTCACGTTCACATGCGCTTAAAACAGGCCTACTGTTAAGTAAAGATTGCATTCGTACCATTTGGTACACATGTGCACCGTACCGGAAGCCCTGTACCAAAATGGTTCAGTATGAATTTGTGTACCATTACATCCCTATACTGCCCATACATCAGCATCACCCAACGGTGTGTGCATGCGTTCACTGTGGGTGAGCCTGTCATGAGAGACATACTGGCTGGACTGTGGAACAGCTGTGCCTGTGAGCAGCTTAACCTGTTTCAGGGTGCAGCTGAGTGGAAATCAGTGACAATCAGGGGATAGCGCAGGCCATTTTTGGAAAGCTAGCAGACAAATTAAATTTAAAAGAGCAGGCAGGTAGGTTATGAACTTAGAAAACAAAAATCACAAAAGGTTTCACAGATGACTTCATTGGGCAGTTCCCATTTCTTTGAAAGTAATAATAAATAAATAAATATATAAATATATGGAAAAAATTAAGTATAAAAACAAAATATAAAAGCATATAAAAATTAATCAGTAAATACCACCTTCTATATCCTTCATATATGGCGTTATATTAATCCACAAAGACATATACTAGATTAAAATAGCTAGAATATTATTTATTATTCGTAAATCATTTATTTCACAATTCAATGTTTCCAGCAGTCTATTTCAGTCTGAACAAAGGAAATGTTGGTGTGAGCAACAGTCAAAATTTAGCAAAAACATACTGAAGACAATAGTAGTTTTCTTGTGTGTAATCCATTAGGCATAATTAATTAAGTGCATTGTGTCAGTATCACATGGGTAGTACTGAAATACACTACCATTCAAAAGACTTGGGTCGAGAATGAAATTAATCTTAACAAAATCAATACTTTTATGCAGAAAGGGTTCATTCAGTTGATCAAAACTGACAATAAAGACAAATGTTAAAACTTATTTCTGGTACAAATAAATGCTTTTCTGTTTAACTTTATATTCATCAAAGAATCATGAAAACTATGTAATAGTTTTCTGAAAAATATTAAGCATCACAACTGTTTTCAACATTGATAATAATAATAATAATAAAAAGTATCTTAAGCAGCAAATCAGTATGACTAGAGTAATGACTTTTGTATTAAAGATTTTTGTATTTTGTATTAGAGTAATTTTGTATTAATTATATTAAATATTTTAAATAGTTATTTTAAATAGGCTAAAAATATTTCACTTCATTACTGTTTTATTACTGTATTTATTATCACATTTATTATCACTATTTTATCTCACACAGATCAGCTGATCATGTTCTAATTTAGAAAATACACTGCATTTAGAAGCAATTTAAAAATAGCAGTAAGTATAAATAAAGTGCTATTATTTACTCTAGGGTTTCAATTTTAGAAGTTGTTTATGTGTTTGTTTCTTCTAAGTCACTATGATGTCTAAAATCAGGATGATGTGAAAAACATGGCACTGGGGTCAAGGCGAGAGAGAGAGAGAGAGAGAGAGAGAGAGAGAGAGAGAGAGAGAGAGAGAGAGAGAGAGAGAGAGAGATGTAATTGGCCCTGAAAAGCAGTCATATCACTCGCCACCTGGGTTCCTCAAACCCCTTTCACCTCAGAATAGCAACAGAAATGCTTCTAGTGCTGTCCCTCCCTCCTTTTCTCTGAAATACCCAAAGTCTCTCATTTCTGCCCCTTCGTCATCCTGTCATTGGTCCGTTACTTTGATGAATTGATACAAGTGAGATATCTGATATGTCAAACCTTAAGGCTTTTTGCTTTGAAGTTAGTGCTGAGCCTTTGCAACATCTATTTTCAGTGCAATTTACAGTGTGATCCAACAGCAGAGGGGGTCTGAGAAGTGTAAGGGTCGTCTAATAGATATCTGGCCCCAGCTCGACCTCCGAGTGCCTGGGTACCAGGTGAGTTGAATCAATGTTGCATTAAAGCTCAATAATAACCTCAATAATAACAACATGTATGTCAGTGAATCAGGCCAGACAGACACAATTGAGTATCAGCGAGCAGTAATGTGACCCAGACTGAAAACGAAAATGAAGTTACTATATAAGAGATTAATGAGTTGATGACAGTTGAATTTGGATTATATACAGCTGGCGCATGTCTTCCTCAAAGAAATGAACCAAATGGCTCTGCAAGTGGTTGTATTGTTCAGTCATATTTCAAGAGTGGCTGCCTGAAATGAAAATGTTTGTGATCCAGGGCAGAGATTCCCAGGAAAGTTACTGAAATAATTACATTTTTAAGCTTTTTTTGTTTTGTTTTGTTGCAAAAGGAATTTTAAAATTGAGCATATGGACCATATGGAGTTCTGTGAGAGAAGTACTCCTTCTAAACATCAAGATTTTTTTCAGCAGTACAACAACAAATCACACCAGGCTTCTTTACGCCTGTATTGTGACAGATCTGCCAGGCTCTCACACCAGTCAACCAAAGTGCACCAGTCACCTGAATATTAATCACGCACACCTGCACCTCATCAACTGGCTTTAAGCATACACCTCACCTCACCTCAGTCAATTGTCTGGTCTCGTTCATGCTACACAGACTACTTACCTGTATCTCCAGCGATTTCTCCTAGTCCTAGTCTCCTTTGTTTACCTCCAAGAGTTACCTTCATTCTCCACGATCATCTGTCTGAAGACAAGGTGTGTGCATCCAACCCGGTTCCTCTTCTCCTAATCTCACAAGTCTCACGAGAATTTGTACAACAGCTTATCACTATAGGGCAGTACCCTTAAAGTGACCATTCGATGTTATAGCAACAAACTACACTTACATCTAATTGACAGATGTAAATAATCAGATGCATGTATTAAAGTATAAGCTCTTATTTCAGTGTTTATTTTGAGGTTATTTCAGCTTCATACGAAGTTTGCTTCGTACATTTAATTTAACTGCATTGTTAAAGAGGGCATGCTTTACCATTCAACTGTGCTGTGCGCATGCATTTTAGACTTTTTCATTGTTCTTGCTTCGTCCATGCAATAACGTCCTTGTATGAGCTTTCTGTTTACTTCAACTGCTCAGTGCTTGGGTAATATCAATGGTATGACCCGTTTCATGAGCTGCCTAAATTACAATTAAAATTAGAATATGAACATGGCTCACTAACATTGATTAAAATAGTGAAATGTTAGCAATACTGATGTAAAAAAAAAAAATTCACATTCAAGGCACATTTTAAAGTTAGACCTGTCTGTTATTGGCAGAAGTGCAGGGCTCCACCCTTAGTACAAACCCAATTCCAAAAAAGTTGGGACACTGTACAAATTGTGAATAAAAAAGGAATGCAATAATTTACAAATCTCATAAACTTATATTTTATTCACAATAGAATATAGATAACATATCAAATGTTGAAAGTGAGACATTTTGAAATGTCATGCCAAATATTGGCTCATTTTGGATTTCATGAGAGCTACACATTCCAAAAAAGTTGGGACAGGTAGCAATAAGAGGCCGGAAAAGTTAAATGTACATATAAGGAACAGCTGGAGGACCAATTTGCATCTTATTAGGTCAATTGGCAACATGATTGGGTATAAAAAGAGCCTCTCAGAGTGGCAGTGTCTCTCAGAAGTCAAGATGGGCAGAGGATCACCAATTCCCCCAATGCTGCGGCCAAAAATAGTGGAGCAATATCAGAAAGGAGTTTCTCAGAGAAAAACTGCAAAGAGTTTGAAGTTCTCATCATCTACAGTGCATAATATCATCCAAAGATTCAGAGAATCTGGAACAATCTCTGTGTGTAAGGTTCAGGGCTGGAAAACCATACTGGATGCCCGTGATCTTCGGGCCCTTAGACGGTACTGCATCACATACAGGAATGCTACTGTAATGGAAATCACAACATGGGCTCAGGAATACTTCCAGAAAACATTCAGGCATTAAATATAATTGTCCCCTATTACAGTCATGTGTACATGGAGCAGCGAGTGCCGTTTAACAATGAATCATTGTGCTGGGAGACATTCATAGCTGTCCCAGATCAGATGAAACCCACGAGGGAGAGAACAAGAGAGGAGGATATCAGAGTTCAATGAAAGGATGATGTGGGTGTACTTCGAGGCAATACAAAGACACATTTCACGTTAGATTTTGGGTTCTGATACAAGATTAGGATCCATTTAATGAAAGAAAAGCAAAAATGTTTTAGGCTAAATATAGCTAAACTTAATGCAACATTTTCATGTTTCATATTTTAAAATCATATGTGCTGGTTTCTGAGACAGCATTTGCATGCAGCACGTCTAAAGCTGGGTACACACTGTGCAATTTTGGCCACGATTTGGCCATCTGGGACAAATTTTGCAAATCCTAAAAGATTCCTCAGATCCTAGGCTAAAATCTGAAGTCTTTGATTGTTAGTTCACAACATGTTCACCGACAGCCGATTAATGATTGTTGCGATCAAATTGTACCTCAGACAAAATTGTCTGAAGATTTGGCGCATAGTCCTGCAGTGTGACTTCTCCTACGACGACCGTCAAATTGTCTTCATATTTTGTACAGAACAAAATGAGCGCTAGAGATTTCTTTGTAGCCATCACTTCAATACCCGTTTGTAATGCAGCTCACTGTCACTCGTGTCATTAGCCCCTTTCACACATACAGTCTTTACTGGTAAATTACCGGTAAATTGCAAGAACAAAAAAACAAAAAAACAAACAAAACAAAACAAAACCGGTAAATTGGTTCTGGCAATTGTTGGATACTATTGGATACTATTCATAGGCATAAAGCAAAGAGGGGACAGGACCCACCCCATCTGAGGGTTGCCCTCCCCTAAAAATATCATTAAAAACCACATTGGGTATTGAAAGTTGTATAATGATAAATACTTAATCATTGTGTAAGTAGTAAAACAATACAAACGCAAATGGAGCAAAAAAAAAAAAAAAAATCAGTTTTAAGTTTAAATCCATCTTGCCTCACAATGGATTGGTCCACCACGCACTTCACCTACACACAAGTCCGGTGGGAGAGAGCAAAGTTCTTCAGTAGTTGTGGAACTCCAGTAAGGGCTGTTAAGGCTATTTTATTCACTTTAAACATCTGATTTAGTGGTTCTTCTCTCTTTAATACAGACGATACCGAGTTAATAATAAATTAGCATTGACAAAACACAATGATAACCAATGTATTTTTCCTCGAGTCCGATATGTTAGCGAATATTGTTCGGTAGCTTGTTGTAAATATCCCACTACAACTAACACGGCGATAAGCCTATGTGTGAACTGATATTAAAAATTGTAGATCTACCGATGTGTCGGGTTTTGCCCCAATGTTGTCAAATTGTAAGCGCTTCTCCTCATGTGGGCGAATGAAGACAACAGCACGGCGTTTAAAGATAATTTACGATGACTGACATCACAGAATTTACTGGTATTTTGCTGCTGCTGTGTGAATAGTCTCTTAGCGGTAAAAAGCTGGAACGCCGTCACTTGTGTGAACAGCACATTTTTGTATTTATCGGTAAAGTCGTTCATGGTAATTTACTGGTATTGCTATGTGAAAGGGGCTATTAGTTGATGATGTAAAATTTTTCTTGTGTGTCCATTTTTAATGCACCTTGACTATCATACAGTCTGACATTGATGACAACTTAGATCTTACAGTGTGACATGGCTTACAGTGGGGATCATGTACGTACAGTTTGACAAGGAACAATCGTAAAGGACTATTATAAATTGCACAGTGTGCACCCGGCTTTAGATAGATATTGTTTTACTAAGAAAAGCTATTCCATTGAAATCATTACTGGTTGGCTGGAAACATGTCTTGAAACATAAGGGGAAAAAGTTTATCCAAACACCAGATAATTACCCATTTAAACATGCACACATATAGAACATGAACACATTGCACTTTTAATGCACTTTTAATGAAAAGTGTTGGGAGCTGTCCGTGGTGCTGTATGGCGATTTAAGCTGTAGTTTAAATCAGTCAGTAGTCAAGTAGCGAATCCAAAGTGACTGTAAGGATACTTATTAGAGGGATAGTTTCCCTGCAGCATCCTGGGGTTCAGTGTCTTGCTCAAGGGCACAAATGGTGATAGCTCATGGCTCGCTTTATGTGGGGATTGAGACATCAATTTTACGGTTACCAGCCCTGCAGCACTAACCACAGCAGAGAGCCACGTCATGCCCAAACTCATCCCCTCAAAATCAACTGTTTCAGAGTTTTCCCATGAAGATAGCCCAATGGATTCATGTTCATCATGTAGACATGCATATGTCGGACCTGCCAGCCAACTTCAGCAGCCCTTTCATTCATTTTGATCTTCCACTGATGCTCACTGTACAGAGCTATCTTCACTCAGTCATTTTGTTGCTCTCTCCTTCCCCTCTCTCCCGTGAGAGAGAGCAACATTGGCATTCCATACAAACATTCTCTGCACACAAAGAGAGGGAAGTTGCACATGAACACGTAATTGAATTCTTCACGAACCAGAGACAGGAGTATGTTGGACTCTGTTCTGACAGTATACAGACAGAGGAAACACAGAGGCGTGGACTTCTGGCACAGTTACAGAGAGAGGATTTGTGTTTATCCCTGCATGCGTCCCTCCAATCACATCTTTTCCCTCTCTCTCTCTCTCTCTCTCTCTCTCTCTCTCTCTGTTTGAAACTATTTCTTTCAGACACTTTGTACTTTATTTGCAACAATGATTTATCACGAGTAACAAGAAGCTGAGTGGAATGTTAATTGTATGTTTTTTTTTAAATTGCAGTCAGAGCATTATGTTAATAATGACTGATAACGAAGCACTGTCTCTCAGGTATAGTTATATCTGGTATCTCCCACATTTGTGTGTGTGTGTGTGTGTGTGTGTGTGTGTGTGTGTGTGTGTGTGTGTGTGTGTGTGTGTGTGTGTGTCTGTCACTCAAATGACCGGGGAAAGATAACAATCTACCATAAAAGGGTCTTTGTTTTTCTTTCTTTCGCATTCTTAATTTAGTTTTTCCTTTTAGTCTAAAGGACAGCACATTCATTCTACCTCTCATGATCATACAATTGTAAAAATACAAATAAATACATTTCTATTTTTGCATTAAAACACCTGTTCAGAACAACTGTTGTGGGCTTTACAAACCACAGAACACAATCCTTTGAGGTTATTTGAGGTAAATCTATGAATTATCTCTGGTAATGCTTTTCAATTTAGTTTAGTTACATAATATACTATTTTGTCATATTTCCAGTAAACATTTCTTTCCTACACTTTCATTTCCTGTTTTAGAGTTGTGTATGGCTTAAACGTTTATAAAGGGCGGTCCTATGCTGTATATTATTCTGCTGTGAAACTATTATGTCCTATCAAAGAGTTAAACAAACACGTTTTAGGACTCCTTAAAACAATATATTCCAGGATATGAAAATGTACTTTCATCAGCAGTGTTCTGCCAGAGCTCTGCTAGCTTATTTAACTCAACAGACATTTCTAGGTAAACTGAGACATGAAGAAATCTGTAAGCGTGTGTAGGTGTAAAGCATCACTCCGAGCACAGCATGACTCTTTGAAACATGTCCCACTGAAAATCGTCATTCTTACCATTTTAAAACTTTACCTCAAGGCAAAAAACACATTTGTGAGACAGTGAGATAAGACTTGACTCGAGTGATCTCCTTTAAGAACTCCAAACCCTCCAACTCTGTTTTAAATATGAAAATGGAGATGATGTAACTTGTAAAGTGATGATTAGGCTTTAAAGTGATAGAAGCTATGGGCAAGGCAAGTCTTAAAGAAATTAACAAAACCTATACCAAAATGTATTTAAAAATACACTCACCTAAAGGATTATTAGGAACACCATACTAATACTGTGTTTGACCCCCTTTCGCCTTCAGAACTGCTTTAATTCTATGTGGCATTGATTCAACAAGGTGCTGAAAGCATTCTTTAGAAATGTTGGCCCATATTGATAGGATAGTATCTTGCAGTTGATGGAGATTTGTGGGATGCACATCCAGGGCACGAAGCTCCCGTTCCACCACATCCCAAAGATGCTCTATTGGGTTGAGATCTGGTGACTGTGGGGGCCATTTTAGTACAGTGAACTCATTGTCATGTTCAAGAAACCAATTTGAAATGATTCGAGCTTTGTGACATGGTGCATTATCCTGCTGGAAGTAGCCATCAGAGAATGGGTACATGGTGGTCATAAAGGGATGGACATGGTCAGAAACAATGCTCAGGTAGGCCGTGGAATTTAAACAATGCCCAATTGGCACTAAGGGGCCTAAAGTGTGCCAAGAAAACATCCCCCACACCATTACACCACCACCACCAGCCTGCACAGTGGTAACAAGGCATGATGGATCCATGTTCTCATTCTGTTTATGCCAAATTCTGACTCTGAATGTCTCAACAGAAATCGAGACTCATCAGACCAGGCAACATTTTTCCAGTCTTCAACTGTCCAATTTTGGTGAGCTTGTGCAAATTGTAGCCTCTTTTTCCTATTTGTAGTGGAGATGAGTGGTACCCGGTGGGGTCTTCTGCTGTTGTAGCCCATCCGCCTCAAGGTTGTGCGTGTTGTGGCTTCACAAATGCTTTGCTGCATACCTCGGTTGTAACGAGTGGTTATTTCAGTCAAAGTTGCTCTTCTATCAGCTTGAATCAGTCGGCCCATTCTCCTCTGACCTCTAGCATCAACAAGGCATTTTTGCCCACAGGACTGCCGCATACTGGATGTTTTTCCCTTTTCACACCATTCTTTGTAAACCCTAGAAATGGTTGTGTGTGTGAAAATCCCAATAACTGAGCAGATTGTGAAATATTCAGACCAGCCCGTCTGGCACCAACAACCATGCCACGCTCAAAATTGCTTAAATCACCTTTCTTTCCCATTCTGACATTCAGTTTGGAGTTCAGGAGATTGTCTTGACCAGGACCTCACCCCTAAATGCATTGAAGCAACTGCTATGTGATTGGTTGATTAGATAATTGCATTAATGAGAAATTGAACAGGTGTTCCTAATAATCCTTTAGGTGAGTGTAATTTCACACTTAGTACAAATCCATTAACATTTTTACTGACATATCTTTTGATTTCCTGATATAAATATTATAATTAAACTTTATTTTGAGTACTTATTTACTGCACAATGCACATTTCTTAATATTTATCCTAAAATGTTTATATATATATATATATATTATATATATATATATATATATATATATATATATATATATATATATATATATATATATATATATCACTATTACTAAGGATAATATCATCACTTTAAATTCAAGATATCTTTAAATGCAAGATATTTAAAGTGTACCTAAATTCTACTTGCAGTTTAGCACAATCAAATATACTTAAGTATCTTTAGTTGGACCTCAGCACTCACACATTTTCAGGGGATGCCTGTGAATGAATGTTTTCAATACTGCTGACATGCGCAATAGGTAAACATGAATACATTTAAAAATAGAAATGGATGAAAATTTACAATACTTTTTAAACATATAAGTACACTAAATATTCAAATAAATATTCAAATAAATTTTCAACTAAATTACTGATCTGCCCGCATTGACACTATATGATAATTGAACTGAGCTGGATGACATCACCGTTTTCTCCAGAGCGGCTGTACAGCTGAATAAAATTCTGTTTTGTATGCATTATTTTCCTGTTTAACACTGTGAAGCTGCTTTGAAACAATCGGCATTGTAAAAAGAGCTATATATATATATATATATATATATATACACACACACACGTATATTATGTTGGTATGTGAATGTATATACAAACCCGATTCCAACAAAAGTTGGGACACTGTACAAATTGTGAATAAAAAACGAATGCAGCTTATATTTTATTCACAATAGAATATAGATAACATATCAAATGTTGAAAGTGAGACATTTTGAAATGTCATGCCAAATATTGGCTCATTTTGGGTTTCATGAGAGCTACACATTCCAAAAAAGTTGGGACAGGTAGCAATAAGAGACCGGAAAAGTTAAATGTGCATATAAGGAACAGCTGGAGGACCAATTTGCAACTTATTAGGTCAATTGGCATTATGTTTGGGTATAAAAAGAGCCTCTCAGAGTGGCAGTGTCTCTCAGAAGTCAAGATGGGCAGAGGATCACCAATTCCCCCAATGCTGCGGCCAAAAATAGTGGAGCAATATCAGAAAGGAGTTTCTCAGAGAAAAATTGCAAAGAGTTTGAAGTTATCATCATCTACAGTGCATAATATCATCCAAAGATTCAGAGAATCTGGAACAATCTCTGTGCGTAAGGTTCAGGGCCGGAAAACCATACTGGATGCCTGTGATCTTCAGGCCCTTAGACGGCACTGCATCACATACAGGAATGCTACTGTAATGGAAATCACAACATGGGCTCAGGAATACTTCCAGAAAACATTGTCGGTGAACACAAACCACCGTGTCATTCACCGCTGCCGGCTAAAACTCTATAGGTCCAAAAAGAAGCCATATCTAAACATGATCCAGAAGCGCAGGCGTTTTCTCTGGGCCAAGGCTCATTTAAAATGGACTGTGGCAAAGTGGAAAACTGTTCTGTGGTCAGACGAATCAAAATTTGAAACATTTTTGGAAAACTGGGACGCCATGTCATCCGGACTAAAGAGGACAAGGACAACCCAAGTTGTTATCAGCGCTCAGTTCAGAAGCCTGCATCTCTGATGGTATGGGGTTGCATGAGTGCGTGTGGCACTTACACATCTGGAAAGGCACCATCAATGCTGAAAGGTATATCCAAGTTCTAGAACAACATATGCTCCCATCCAGACGTCGTCTCTTTTAGGGAAGACCTTGCATTTTCCAACATGACAATGCCAGACCACATACTGCATCAATTACAACATCATGGCTGCGTAGAAGGAGGATCCGGGTACTGAAATGGCCAGCCTGCAGTCCAGATCTTTCACCCATAGAAAACATTTGGAGCATCATAAAGAGGAAGATGTGACAAAGAAGACCTAAGACAGTTGAGCAACTAGCAGCCTGTATAAGACAAGAATGGGACAACATTCCTATTCCTAAACTTGAGCAACTTGTCTCCTCAGTCCCCAGACGTTTGCAGACTGTTATAAAAAGAAGAGGGGATGTCACACAGTGGGAAACATGGCCTTGTCCCAACTTTTTTGAGATGTGTTGATGCCATGATACATTTTCTCAGTTTAAACATTTGATATGTCATCTATGTTGTAACTTCCACATCATTGCATTCTGTTTTTATTCTCAATTTGTACAGTGTTAACTTTTTTGGAATCGGGTTTGTAATTTTATTTTATTCACCATAGTTTTTTTTTTCTTTCTTTTTTTTCTGCTGACCAAATTATCAAATTTAACTAACATAAGCAAAATGGCTTTACTTAAATATCTTTTTTTTTTTTTTTTATTGCTGAAATTATTTGTGATGTGTTATTCTGTTATGTGGAATGGCAGCTATAGGCAGGCCTAGTAAGCTGAAATGTGCATTCTGTTTTTATTCACAATTTGTACAGTGTCCCAACTTTTTTGGAATTGGAAACCACCCCATGAATCACATAGAACTGTAATAAATGTCAATTACAGTCAATGACTTTGACCTTGAACTGTGAACTAAATGTTAACAAAACCATAAACTCACTAACAGTGGTTACACTGCACAAAGCTAAACAAAAGACAATGGCTGAATCCTAAATTGCCCCCTATACCTTCAATTAGGGCATTATTTGAAGGGACAGCCATTTGTAGTTGCGTCCGAAACCATAGTGGACATTATTGAGTGCACTCATTCAATCCCACATTGCACCGCAATAACGAGTGTACAGCCGATTTACACACAACGGCTGTCCGAATTCACACTCTCGTTTTCATTCACTCCTTCACCTGAACTATATTAGTGAACAAACGTAGGGAATAGTGAATGAGGGTTTAGAGGGCGATTTCAGATTCAGCCAATGTTAGCATGAGGGCTATTTATACACAAGGACTAATCACTAAACAAGGAACACCTGAAAACAATCAAACAATGGGCCAATGAAATAAAACAGGACACATGACCAGAACAACCAATGAGAACATAACATATTCACAAGGGGAGCACATGGCAGGATATGACATGGGAAGATTTATATTTGGAAAATGAATGCAACAAAGTGATTTCACTTGATTTACAGAGCTGCTCTTGAGAGGTGGTATGCAGTAATCAAACTGTAATTGGTGTATATTTGCATTCAATTAGCAGGCAGAATACGCAGACAATGAGCTGTAAATGGGCAGACCAGAAGTAAGATGAATGACCAGACAGGGAGGAAGAAATTACAGTATATTAACATTAGCCGTATGGTACATAACAGCTTGGTTAATCAGTGTGGAGAGGGGCCTTACTGCCCTCTGACTGCTGCTGGCCCCTAGACAAGTCACTTGTTTAAACACAATGAATCACAATGTGTGACAGAACATCCACGGTCCCGGGACCCTCTGATTTTTTAATTAGTGCTTGTCCAGTGAAGGTTCTCATTTTCCAAACACAGATCTTAACATATAAACATCCACTTGTGTGTGTAATCAAATGAATGTAAGCAAAATAATAACCTTGTAGGCATACTTTGTAGGGCAACATGACTTCAAATACCAGTGAGCCATCATCGCATTAGTGTCAGCATGATCAAACACACAAACCTTCTTCCCTGAGTGCTTAATAAACAGGCATAATTAATTATCTCTCTGTGTACGAATAATAACAGGGAATTAAAAGACATCCTCTGGTTTAAGCACTACCTGAGCAGAAGGGATCTGCTTCAGATTAGCTTTGAAATTAGATGAATTTACTGAGATTCTTAATCCAATAATATGACATGCTGTATCCTAATATGGTATGATAATTCTTCATTACTGCTTCTTTCAAATTTTACAGGATTACGCTGTAATTAATCTACTGCTGATATGTTTGCTAAGCAAATTGTCTTTAAAGCACATCCCTCTAACACATGCAAAAAGCATAATGCCAGATAAATATAACAGGGATCTAAAATGGAAGTAGAAACATGACCAAGTAGCCTTTTGAAAGGCCCAAAATGCCCTTGTCTATCTTGACAAGGACATAAACACATCGTTCCAGGTATTCATGTGTGGTTTATTCTTTCTCCTTCACCTAACTCTCCTTGTCTCTTCGCAGTCCCCTGATAGAGTTAACAAAGTTCCCTGCCTTGGCTTGAAGATAGAGACCTTTGTCCTGAGATAAGGCCATCAGCACAAACAGTCCCACAGGCAGCACTGACTTGTCCCATCACTGTGCTGCTTGAGATATCCCGAGTTCGCTGTGGAGGGACTGTAGGGAGCAGCCAAGCATCTGGTTAAGAGTTAGGAGAACTGGCATCAGTGACAGCTTATCGGACTGTGACATCTGAACTGCGCTCAGCACAAAATTGTCAAATGCCAGGGCTGACATTATCTGGGTTTCAGCATGCTTTCCCTTGCCTGTAGCATCTGATGACATTGTCAGCGCAGGTGACCAATCAGCAGCACAAGAACCATGGAAGAAGATATCAGACGGCATCAGCAGCATTAATTCCTCAGGATCGCTTAATTCTAATAACAAGCAGCAACTTAACATTAGGTAAATCAGTGTCAATTTTAGCAAATAAAAATGCTATTTATAAAACAGCATTGCCTCTGAGCGAAGCTGGATTCTCAAATATATAGATTATGACATTTTTATTACATTCAGAATGAAAACCATGTTTTTGGATGAATTTAATACAAATCCATATTTCGTTCATGCACCAGTATAGTTATACAGCAATTAATCAGTATAATAGAGCTGCAAAGGAAGTGTGTAATTTAAATTCGGATCAAAAATATCACAATTAGTTTGACCATAACTCAACTGTTTTATTCCTGACACTTTGTTCCAAAAAGCACTGAAAAACTAAACACAATCTGACACTTCAGATTTTCATTTAGATAATAGCATCCCATCTGGATCCCGCCACGCCTTCTGTCACTCTTAGTCCTCCCATCCAACCTCCTTATCAATTACAAAGCCACTTTTAAGTCCCAGTTAATAGGATGTTAATGCATTATTGGGTCTGAGGGTGATGTGCTATTGAAGGGAGAGATGGACATTATTGCCCTTGAGCACAATCTGGGGCCAAGACAAGATCTGCATTTTAACATTAGCAGATGAGAGGAGATTATTTAAAAGTAGCAGTATGCACTTTTTTTTTCTTTGTGTGTGTCAACATGTTCTGTGGGGCTGTATTTTTGTCATTGATCAATTTTGACATTTCCATATAAACACATATGAGTGTGAAAGGCATTCATGCTCTTCATGCAATGATATGTGCACAACATATTTAAGATTCAAGATTCAAGAGTTTTATTTGTCACATACACAGTTATATACAGAATATACAACCGGCAGTGAAATGTAAACAGGTCCGCTCCATGGACAGTGCATTTATCATATATTTATGTAATATCAACAGTCATTTGTTGTTCGCAGTGATAGCACCTTATTCATGTTGTATAAGGCAAATACCATGTCCTTATCCAGGGAACAAAATCTCTTCATCTTTGTACTGTAAATTGAAGTAGATGCAAGACAAGGTCACTTATTGTGATGAAACAACTCAATACAAATGATAATTATAACCTCAAGGCATAGACAAGTAATGCTGAGTTCATTTTCTTTTTACAAATTGTACAAAGTTGTAAGTTTGGATTTTTAAGTGTTGTATATGAGCAAAATGTGAACAAAGCACCAGTGTCCATGAAACATTTGTAGGCTTGCTAATGGGCAAGAGCAGCTGATAAGCTCCTTGGAGAATAAGATGGACGATCTTAGAGCCAGGATAAGTTTTCAACGGGACATGAGAGACTGTAACATCTTTTGTTTGTCTGAAACATGGCTCACGCCCGAGGTCCCGGACACAGCTGTGACGCCGTCTGAGAACTTCTCTGTTTTTCGGATGGACAGAACAGCCGAGGCCGGTAAATCCAAAGGCGGTGGAGTATGCTTCATGATCAACAAGAAATGGTGCGACCCCAGGAACATCACCATTCTCTCGCGGTCCTGCTCGCCTCATCTGGAACATTTAACAATCATTTGCCGCTCATTCTATTTGCCGAGGGAGTTTTCTGCGGTCGTTGCGACCGCTGTTTACATTCCACCACAGGCAGACACAGGGCTGGCTTTATCTGGCCTTCATGATGTTACCAGCGGCTTCATAAACAAACACCCCGATGCTGCGTTCATCGTCGTGGGCAATTTTAACAAAGCAAACCTAAAGAAAGTCTTGCCAAACTTTCACCAGCACGTCTCCTGTCCTACACGAGGAGCAAACACACTGGATCATTGCTACTCTCCGTTTAAGAACGCCTATAAAGCGCGGTCACTTCCAGCGTTTGGCAAATCGGATCATGCCGCCATTTTCCTCACACCTGAATATAAACAAAGGCTCATTCAGGAACCCCCGGTGAGGCGGGAAGTTAAGCGCTGGTCACCCCACTCAGAGACCGTGCTACAGGCAGCTCTGGATGATGTTGACTGGGACATGTTCCGAGCGAGTTCAGCTGACATAAGCGAATTCACGGATGTGGCGCTTTGCTTCATCAACACGCTTACAGAGCAAGCCACGCAAACAATAACAATAACGTCCTTCTCAAATCAGAAACCATGGGTGGACAATTCAATCCGCGCTGCAGTGAACACACGCACTGCCGCTTACAACGCCGGTCTCCTATCGGGGAACATGACTGAATACAGATCGTCCTGCTATGCTCTCAGACGCGCAGTTAAAGCCGCAAAGCTCCGTTATAAGGATCGAGTGGAGTCTCATTTCCAACTCAACGACTCGCGGCGCATGTGGCAGGGTCTGAGGTCCATCTGCTCTTTCGGATCTAAATCCTCTGCAGAGGTGAGAGCTGATCCGTTGCTTGTGAAT
The DNA here is from genome assembly GCA_018749465.1 of Paracanthobrama guichenoti. NCBI lineage: Eukaryota > Metazoa > Chordata > Actinopteri > Cypriniformes > Gobionidae > Paracanthobrama > Paracanthobrama guichenoti. The sequence goes on from CM031949.1 coordinate 34,523,749, forward strand.
GAGTTAAACTCTTTCTACGCTCGCTTTGACTGTAACCGCGGCAACGCGACTCCGCCAAGTGGCGCGTCAGAGGGAATTACTCAGAGCAGCAACAACCACGTGATCTCTGTCTCGGAGGATGAAGTTCGGAGAGCACTCAAGCGTGTGGACGTCAGGAAAGCTGCTGGGCCAGATGGTATTTCAGGCCGTGTTCTGCGGTCCTGTGCTGATCAGCTCGCTGGGTTGTTTACATCTATCTTTAATGAGTCCCTCGCCACATCTGTGGTCCCCACCTCCTTCAAAAAATCCACTATCATCCCTGTCCCTAAGAACAGTAAACCCTCTTGCCTAAATGACTATCGTCCAGTGGCTCTCACGTCTATAGTCATGAAGGTCTTTGAGAAACTCATTAAAAACACCATTTGCGCCTTCATTCCTGACACTTTGGACCCTCTTCAGTTTGCCTATCGTCCCAATAGAGCGACTGAAGATGCCATCTTTCATGTCCTCCACTCCTCCCTCACTCACATCGACAGCAAAAGTGGGAACTACGTAAGGCTGCTATTTATTGACTATAGCTCAGCCTTTAACACCATAGTTCCCCTTAAGCTAACCGCCAAACTCCTGGATCTCGGCCTGAATCCTTCTCTCTGCCACTGGATTGAGGACTTCCTCACTGGCAGGCCTCAGGTGGTGAGAATACGCCAGTCCACCTCCTCCTCCATCACCCTGAGTGTGGGAGCTCCACATGGCTGTGTCCTGAGTCCCCTGCTCTACTCTCTCTACACACATGACTGTTTGTCCACACACAGCTCCACCTCTATCATCAAATTTGCTGATGATACTGTTGTCCTGGGCCTCATTTCCAACAACAATGAGACGGCATACTTGGACGAGGTGGAGCATCTAACATCATGGTGCCAGGACAGCTGTCTCTCTCTGAATGTTGGCAAGACCAAAGAAATGATTGTGGACTTCAGGAAGAGACAGCAACGGACATACTCCCCCCTCATGATCAGCGGGTCACCAGTAGAGAGAGTGAGCAGCTTCAAGTACCTGGGTGTAAACATCTCCGAGGACCTGACCTGGACTGCTCACATTCAGACACAGGTGAAAAAAGCCAGGCAAAGACTGTACCACCTGCGCCAGCTGAGGAAATTCAGGGTTTCACCAGCTATCCTGAACAGCATCACAGCGTGGTATGGGAACAGCACCAGTCATGACTGCAAAGCCCTGCAAAGAGTCGTGCGCTTATCCGAGCGTATCTCAGGGTCAGCTCTCCCGTCTCTGCAGGACGTCTACACTAAACGCTGCAAAGGTAGAGCTACTAAGATCATCAAGGACTCTAATCACCCTGCAAACCCTCATTTCACGCTGCTGCCATCTGGTAAGCACTTCCGAAGCCTGATGGCCAAAACTGAGAGACTCAGGAGGAGCTTCTTCCCCCAGGCCATCAGACTCCTGAACTCAGTCACTTAACATCACGTGACCATCGACATACCGACATACTGACAATGCACTGCACTTTCTGTTCTCGTTGTTACTGTGTAACAACCTGTTATAAACCTGTTTGCACATTATACTCTTTATACATTTGTTAACCACATATTTACAAGTCTACAGTTTACTCACTGCACAGTTTACCTCACTTATTTTATTCCACTTCTTTATTTTTATTTTTTTACTTTTTCTTCTACTTGACTTGATTATTTATAATTCTAGCTATATATATATATATATATATATATATATATATATATATATATATATATATATATATATATATATATATATATATTTTACTTTTTATTCTATTTCTATTATAATTTCCTCCTTGTGTTTTTAACTGTGAATTTTGCACTGTCCAAGGAGCGGACCTGTTTACATTTAACTGCCGGTTGTATATTATGTATATAACTGTGTATGTGACAAATAAAACTCTTGAATCTTGAATAAAGCAGAATAGTGTGGATGAGACAAGCCCTGCGTCCAAAATCGAATAATTTCTATATAGTATGTGAAAAACAGTACGCCAACATAGTATATGTCCAAATTTATAGTATTCGTAAAACAGCAGGCAAAAAGTACCCAGATGACCTACGAAATTCTGAAGGGTGCATTCAATGGACACTTTATTATCCCACAAGGTCACGGGAGAGGATTTATTAATAAAGGTGAAGGGACGCAACTGACACTGGTAGGTCACATGATTTGACAACATGGCGGATGTAGTACATCCGGATTACATTCATACTACACTCATTCATATTATATAGAACTTACTTTTCTAACGGTCGCAAAGTTCGTTCAAATTCAAATGTAGTGCTTACTCACATAGTATGTGATTTCAGATGCAGCTAAGGTGTCTGGCCATTTACCCTACTGGTACTGTAGATGCTGTAACTGCAACATTACGTGGGCAAAAATATATTTCTCCATTGATTGCCAAGCAACATGAAACATGAAAAATCTCATTATATTATAGTAGATGTTTTACCAGTCCCTAAATTTAGTCTCCAAACAGATTGAAACCATCTTTTTCTTTTCCAGTCACAAACTTTTGGGATTGTTTTATACTCACCTAGGCTGTATTTATTTAATAATAATAACAAAAAAAAAAAAAAATAAAAAAACAGTAAAAACAATAGTAATATTGTGAAATAATATTACAATTTAAAATAACTGTTTTCTGTTTTGAAATATTTAAAACACATTTTAAACAGAGATTTGTTTACAATAATGTCAATGTCTGTGACTTTTGATCAATTTAACACTGAATAACATGCTGAATAAAAGTATTAATTTATTTCAAACAAACAAACAAATACAAACCCGATTCCAAAAAAGTTGGGATACTGTACAAATTGTGAATAAAAAAGGAATGCAATAATTTACAAATCTCATAAACTTGTATTTTATTCACAATAGAATATAGATAACATATCAAATGTTGAAAGTGAGACATTTTGAAATGTCATGCCAAATATTGGCTCATTTGGATTTCATGAGAACTACACATTCCCAAAAAAGTTGGGACAGGTAGCAATAAGAGGCCGGAAAAGTTAAATGTGCATATAAGGAACAGCTGGAGGACCAATTTGCAACTTATTAGGTCAATTGGCAACATGATTGGGTATAAAAAGAGCCTCTCAGAGTGGCAGTGTCTCCCAAAAGTCAAGATGGGCAGAGGATCACCAATTCTCCCAATGCTGAGGCCAAAAATAGTGGAGCAATATCAGAAAGGAGTTTCTCAGAGAAAAAGTGCAAAGAGTTTGAAGCTATCATCATCTACAGTGCATAATATCATCCAAAGATTCAGAGAATCTGGAACAATCTCTGTGCGTAAGGGTCAAGGCCGGAAAACCATACTGGATGCCCGTGATCTTCAGGCCCTTAGACGGTACTGCATCACATACAGGAATGCTACTGTAATGGAAATCACAACATGGGCTCAGGAATACTTCCAGAAAACATGTCGGTGAACACAATCCACCATGCCATTCACTGTTGCTGGCTAAAACTCTATAGGACAAAAAAGAAGCCATATCTAAACATGATCCAGAAGCGCAGGCGTTTTCTCTGGGCCAAGGCTCATTTAAAATGGACTGTGGCAAAGTGGAAAACTGTTCTGTGGTCAGACCAATCAAAATTTGAAGTTCTTTTTGGAAAACTGGGATGCCATGTCATCCGGACTAAAGAGGACAAGGATAACCCGAGTTGTTATCAGCGCTCAGTTCAGAAGCCTGCATCTCTGATGGTATGGGGTTGCATGAGTGTGTGTGGCATGGGCAGCTTACACATCTGGAAAGGCACCATCAATGCTGAAAGGTATATCCAAGTTCTAGAACAACATATGCTCCGATCCAGACGTCATCTCTTTCAGGGAAGACCTTGCATTTTCCAACATGACAATGCCAGACCACACACTGCATCAATTACAACATCATGGCTGCGTAGAAGAAGGATCCGGGTACTGAAATGGCCAGCCTGCAGTCCAGATCTTTCACCCATAGAAAACATTTGGCGCATCATAAAGAGGAAGATGTGACAAAGAAGACCTAAGACAGTTGAGCAACTAGAAGCCTGTATTAGACAAGAATGGGACAACATTCCTATTCCTAAACTTGAGCAACTTGTCTCCTCAGTCCCCAGACGTTTGCAGACTTTTATAAAAAGAAGAGGGGATGTCACACAGTGCGAAACATGGCCTTGTCCCAACTTTTTTGAGATGTGTTGATGCCATGAAATTTAAAATCAACTTATTTTTCCCTTAAAATTATTAATTTTCTCAGTTTAAACATTTGATTTGTCATCTATGTTGTATTCTGAATAAAATATTGAAATGTGAAAATTCCACATCATTGCATTCTGTTTTTATTCACAATTTGTACAGTGTCCCAACTCTTTTGGAATTGGGTTTGTAAACAAAACATACATACATACATCTTACTGACCATTTGACCATTTTACTAAACATTTGAACGCTATAGTGCATGATTAATATCCAGAAAATATAAACCAAAGATGGCAGCATTGGAGCTGCATGCTGCAGTATTACCATTAAGATTAATGAGAATGCTAAGGGAAAACTCCCTCCAGGTATTATGGATTGATCACAGTGGTCCAGCAGGATGTCATCTCTACCCACTATTTCCCTCTTTGATTATATTAACCAATCAAATGTGATGTCATATCTGTCCCCTCTTTCATGACCAAATGCAATAACTTTCTTCTTCCAGCTACTAATCAATACCGAAAAAAGTCGATTGATTAAAATGTATTTAGTCCTCTGAGATATATAATTCATCATATTTTAGAGGGAAAGGTTACACAATCCAAAAATGAAAGGCCTTCATTAGGTCGAGGATGATGGAATGAGAAAATCGATGAATCGCATGGAGGTGGCTTAAGATACTTATTGCATATTCAAAGCAGCATTGACCTGATTCTCATTCTCATTTTTCAGACAAGTGCCAGTGAACAGAGAACCAAGGGTCATTCATTTTCATCCCCACTACAGTAGCATTTTGTGGAGAAAGGCATATCCCCATTAGAGTCCTCATGTAGGCATTGTAAAGCGCTTTTGAAGTGGAAGTTCAACACTGGAAATCCTCACATCACTCGGAATCTAAAGAGACAGGCGGATTAATTGCTTTGGCAGTGACGCTATCATTGGAAACTCTCTCTGGGTGAGTGTGGGTACACAACTCCAGTGTGTAGACACCGCCACTGACCAGATATGGCACTTGTCGTAAAAATGCCTGTGACATAATCCCCCTCTCAAAGAGCCGGTGTCCAGCTGTGCGAAAAGAATATATGAGTGGAGAGCTGGGTCTGATGCAAGGGGTCAGTGGTCGTCTGTCAGCTTTTAATGTGCTGTTAGCAGTTCAGGAGCAGCAGCAGGATACAAGGGACTTAATATGTCTCAGTGGCCTGTGCTCTGAATGTGGCTCTCCCATCCTTCCCTCTGGGATTACTTCTCTTAGAGATAAACTCTTTTTATGTCACAACCAAAGGACAGGAAGTTCAGCCTGGCCTTGGGCGAGGAACATGTTCAGGCCCACTTTTGCAAGCCTGGGTTGTATAGATACAGTAATACAAGCTGCAGCATTGTGGATCCTACATAGGTGGAGAGTGAACCAACTCCAGGGTAAGGCTAAGGAGGCTAAAACACATTTAAATAGATTTCACTGAAATAGTTTCAAGAGTTACGCACAACCAACACATCCTTGCAAAAATGCTCCTGATAAATCATTTATCCTAATGGTAAATCATTAAATCATCAATCACAGTCCCTTTATAACCACTAAACACTGTCTCATCTCAGTTCATCGCAATCTCGCAAAGTTCTGTTATAATCAGTTAATCTCATATTTACACAATTGTTTGCTATAATAAGAGGATTTGTGGGCGCACAGAACTCCAACGGCAGAGTTTTTGTTAAGTGCTAACTTAAACATCTGATTGGCCAACAGCTTTGGTTGTTATTGGCTACATTGCTCAACACTGTGAAAACACATTGTATAAAAACCCTTTTCCAGAGCACAAACACAGATACACTAGATTGTTTGCCAAATATGGTTTGCCAATATGCTATTATTATGGAGAAAACTGATGCTAGACCAGCAGTTATGGGCTGCTTTTCCGTCTAAATGCAATCAGAAGAATCAGCAATCAGTGGTTTGAGAGAAAAAGGAGAAGCCTTGCCCAGCCTTACAAACGCTCCGTCTATGGTATCCTTCATGTCTGATCACAGTTTACAGTATTTTTATTTATTTATATATTTATTTATATTTTAATATAACTTGGATCTATCTAATACAATTTTGGACCTGTTTTCTAGAAACATTAAAAAGAGTTTTAATTTATTTCTGTCTCCTGAACAATTAAAGATCTAGTTGGAACTCTATGTCCCTTTCTAATGAAATTAATAAGCAGCCTTGTGAGAACAGCAAATGTCAAGAGGGACACAAAGGATACAGTATGGAGAACGCCCGAGCCAAACTGCATACTCATAGATTAAAAATGTCAATACAGTTTATTTTCAGTTGACAGAGAAGGAAATGCAGCCTCAAATAGCTGAGGCTCAATTGCAGGCAAACCGCATCACATTGATCAAAGCTGATGCCGTGGCAACAGCAGGCAGTAAAATCAGACGTACTTACTGGATTTATTAAAATGGGTTGTGAGAACTTGACAAGCTGTAACCCAGTAAGTGTAGATAAACAGGAACATACAAATGGGATTGCTTCAGGAAATATTCATGGAAACAGTCTTTTGTAGTAGCCAGGAGTATGCAAATCCAATCTGTAAATGCAAAAGAGTAATGTGTGGGTAACACCATGGTAGTAAGTGAAAGATAAAATATATATATATATATATATATATATATATATATATATATATATATATATATATATATATATATATATATATATATATATATATTATTATTATATATTTTTTTATTAAAAAAAAAAATTGACCAACAGAAAGCTACTTGGTTTGAAAGTTTGGCTTCAAAAGTTGTTCTAAAATAATATATTATTTTGCTGCTGCATCTGTGAGATATTGGTAGAAAAATGTATATTTGTTGTCAATAAATTCTTAAATTTAAAAAGGCCCCATGAATCCGGTTTACAGGAGAGCTAAGTTCTCTCACTGTAAACTATGGCTTCCTTATTGCTTTACCAGCTACCCTCTTTCAGATCACAGCAACCACTTTAAAGGTGCCCTATAATGGAAAACTGTATTTACCTTGGCATAGTTGAATAATAAGAGCTCTGTAAATGGAACTAACATACCATGAGCCTCAAACACCATTGTTTCCTCCTTCATATGTAAATCTTGTGCTTGAAAAAGACCACTGAAGAACAGGCGAATCCCAACATAACACCGACTGTGACGTAACCGTCAGGATCATTAATATTTACGCCTCCCCAAATTTGCATATAACCAGCCCATATTCAAGGCTGGCAGTTTTAAAGTGGACCTGCACCGAATCAACAGAAGTTCTGCAGGTATTGTGAAGATGAGGACAATATAGTGAAAACGGCAGATCATGGATATTAATGTTATGTTCCAGGCTGTGCAGGGGATGTGAGCACTTTTCATAGCCTCGAAGTGGTGCGTTTGAGTGTTCGTCCTTGTCTGGCGGTTGCCAGAATTCAGTAATTAAAATCCCCCAATCAGAGCTTTTCTGTTTAAAGAACACGTATTATATCCGGAGCTTTACTTAAACATTTGCAATCTGGCAACCATGCGCACTCGAGCTCTCTCTCGCGCGTGCGGATGATCGGACAACACCAATAAACAAGGAAGCTGCATTTCAGCGATCTCCATTTGAGATTTTCTGCTTAAAGTGTCATTCAGTCGGTCTGTGTTCTGTCGCTTGTGCTGTTTGCGATTGTGTTTGGTGAATAACTGCACTTGTGTGAGCTACTGAAATAAGCCAATCAGAGCAGAGCTCAATATTATTATTCATAGCCCTTCCAAATAAGGCAAAAACAGACCATTTCATTCTAGGGTTGTAAATGGACCTGTAAAACCGTATCTGGACCGTTTTTGACATATACCCTCTATGTAGATATCAGAGAACAATTTAAAATATTGTTTCAACTCATTCTAGGGCACCTTTAAGATTTTCCAAGTAGGTTTTTACTTTCCATTGCTTCCTTTCATGCAGAGACCACCAGTGTATTCTTTTAAACATGTTAAATATCACTGTAGATTTAGCAGCACATTACTGTAAAAACCTACAGTACAATACTGCATTTTTATATTATAGTAAAATATTGTAATTTGCATTGCATTCTGGGTAATTGTATATGAGCGGGAACATTTTACAGTATATTTTAGTGTTGCTGTAACCTGGCTGTAATATGTCAGGCAATAATACAGGATTGCTGTAAACAGCGACATCAGAATACAACTGCATCAGCTTACTCACTGGATATCTCACTTGGTGGATGTCTCGAAGTTTGATAAGTATTTTATAATTAGGTTTTAGGATTTTACGCTATAGTCTTTTATTGTGAAATGACAGTGGACGTTTAGCTAGTGAACGTTGCAAAAACACTGTTACAGAGTTAACTTGGATGTCTAACGTTACCTGCTGTTTCCCATTGCTTGTCCCGACATTTTCGAATATAACTCTAGATATACTCTAAATATAATTACCTAGTTTAACTCGACCAAGCCAGACCTGGTGAGTGTTGGAACGGTGGTAAGACAAATCGAGATGGTTTTTGTGAATTTTATTTTGTTTTTGTCTAGTTTGAATGATGTGTGCATGACTGCATTTGCCTATGGAGTCTGGTAACAAGTTAGGTTTGAAGGATCCTATGTCAACAAAATGTCTATCTGTGTAACGTTAGGGATCCTATAATGTCTGATCTGAGCCTGTCAGCATAAATGTATAGTATTATAATAGGCGTAATTTACATTGACTGTGCTCAAACTGCTAAAAACATTTGCAGTCTGGTTCCCGGATGATGACTGTAGCGGTCGCGGTCAATACTGGACAAATTTGAATAAGTTGTTTAGACACAAAAACATGTGAAAACAAGGCTTAAAAATACGGAACTTTAATTTGCAACATAAATAGGTGATTTGGGCTTAGAGAGATTGGCTATTGGTACCAGTTTAGCCTTTTACTTCATTTAATTTAGGCGGGAGACCCAGTTCTGTAGCTTTGTGATTGTAATGACAAATAATGATTAAACGTATGAATAAAGGTATAAGTGACCTTTTTTCAGAGTTAATAATGATCTATTAGTCAACAAAGTACCATGCATGCCAAACAAGAAAGATAGAATTTTTAGAAGCAGAAGCTTATAATTTTTTACTATAGATGTATTGCTGGAGTGTATGGAATATAGTGATGTGTTAGCTCAACAAGCAACACATAATTGAATAAAATGTATTTTGATTTCTTACAGCTTTACAGTGTGCGTCACTTATCTTTGCAGCCTGGGAATGAGTTTTATGTAAGTATTAGCCATTTTAATACAATGCTTTGAACTTTTAAAATAGTTTTTTGTTATTTCTACAGAATATTATTTGACCATTGTGCTCTACACAATCTGCTCACATTTATTGGTGTTGTGGCTAACAGGTTTTGTCTTATGTCTTTTTGTGCCAGTTTTGGTGATCAGTCCAATCTTCACCAGATTCCAGTAACGTTACCTCCTCAAAGTCATCCTAGCCAAGTTTTAAAGTATGTCCAGCTACAGCTGCAAGTCGTGCAGTTTCTCAACCTCTCTCTTAAATGCATTCACCACACATACAGTAGTTACTTCTTATTCTGTACTTTGCTTCATGTTGTTTTCATATGTTTAGGCCACGGCAACCCAGGCACAGCAGGTAATACCAGACATACCCAGGCTCATTATGCTTGGTAAGTGTGTGGTTTTCCACTACAATTTATTATTTATGTACACATATACACTCAGTCACACATACTCATACATATCATACACACAGGCACACACAATTTTGTTTTACTTACTCGCACACTCAGACACTCTCACAGACACACACTCACACAAACACACTAACACATATACTCATACACACTCTCACAGACACTCACACAAACATGCTCATATTCACCATCATACACCCACACACTCACAAATATACTCATATATATATATATATATATATATATATATATATATATATATATATATATATATATATATATATATTTTTTTTTTTACATTGAAAACATTCAACATTTAAGAAGCATTAAAAAAAAAAAAAAAAACATTTGTATGTAAATACAAGACAAGTCATGATAAGCATACATATATGAAGAGAATAAGGTATCATACAATTTCTATAAACAATGCTAACAAGAAAACAGCAATTAAAATAAAACAAATAAAAACAAGAAATGAAAGAATTGCACATTTGACATCATTTGACTATCACATTTTTATTGCTAGTTAAACAGACTTCAGTAGCCTACCTCAATCAGAAAATGCGAAAAAGTTGAAAGTGCACCCGTTATATATATATATATATATATATATATATATATATATATATATATATATATATATATATTATTTAGATCTGTTGGCAGAATCAGAATAACGTTAATAACAAAAAAATCTTTAAACTTAAAAATGAAATGTGCAAATATGGGATATAAATCAAACCAAAACTTCTGATCCACGTCACAAGAATAGAATAAATGTATTAACGTTCATCTTCGTTACCACAAAATGTGCAAGTACTCGGAATATCGACATATTTGGACAACCCAAAAGAAGGTAAAACTGTGTGAACCTTTAGACGTGACGTCACCCCGTCTCTGAGACGTTGACGTCAGGAGGCGCGGGCAATCGCGCATGCGTCATCGCCACCGGTAGATCAGTTCGGGAAGGTCGATCGGGTCCCCGGTTAGCTGACAAACATGATGTCCCTCGCTGCTCGTTCGGGGACGTTTTCCCCTTACTTACAAGCTACAAATTATGTCGTGGCAGGTCCACTAAAGCCTCTCATACCCGGCGTCGTCATGAAGACCGATAAAATGTTAATGGACGCGAAGAAACCGTTCCTGTGCCGCGAGTCCTTGTCTGGGCAGAGCGCTAAGAGCGGCCTCGCCGTGTCCACCAGCCTCAACGGTGAGTCTCACTGTGTGGTTTAGTGAAATCGAGAGTCCCGGTCTCATCGTAGCGTTAGCAGGCCATGCAGCGGTCGCTCGCTCAAGGGCACAGTGAAGCCACACATGTTTATGTGTATTGTGAAATGGTTATGTAGTGTAGTACGAAGTTGAATTATTATTATTATTAATTTGAGCTGAATGTATACTGTATAACGAAAAACATTAGCTCACGTGCTACAGAAGTTAGCTTTACTGGGGCTAATGTCCTTGCTGCAGCTGTTATAACATTGACTTGTGACTTTTGTGAATGAAATAACTTTATTGCAATTTCAAGGTCCTTAATGATAGGCTTACGATTACATAATAAAATTAATGTCAGTATATGGTAGAATTCTGTTCACTTCCTGAATGTTTTAGAAAAAGCTAGCTAATAGCCTAGTTTCTTGCTAAGATAGGCCTACTGTTACGTGTTTCTGGCGTAGAAGTTAAATTAGTTTGCTCGTATAGAAGCAGTGTTTTTAATGTTATTTATTACAGCATCATTTCGGAGTGAGGTGATAAGAGACCAGTTGTTGAAGAATACTAAATATGATCAAGGGACCCCCAAAGCCAGACTCAGACAAGCTAAACAGCCCTGGTGTGGACAAGCAAATTTAAAACAACTTTGACTAAGTCAACTATATGAGCTGTATACAGTGTTTAGCTGATCATTAGTTAGCAAGATGGAAGTAGATTGGCAAATATTATAGAAATGTTTATATATATATATATATATATATATATATATATATATATATATATATATATATATATATATATATAATAGATGGTTTGTTGATCTAGAGAGCTTGTTGGTGTTAATTCCTTTGTGAACAAGTGTATATATAATCCAAATTTGAAATATGCATGATTGTTTGACATGATTATATGTATAATATATAATAGTTTATAACCTAACATTTACTCAAAATTCAGAAAAGGTGCAGATTTGGTAATTGATGCCAGTATAAATAAATGGTGTTATTGAATGCTTATAATATGAAAATGGCCAAATATGATTTGCCATTGCGGCATGGTCAATATATTATGTCACTACATTTCATGTGTCGTTTTGTTATGCAATTCATTGATTTTATTTACTTTTTTCTTTGTTGTTATTTTTTTAGCTCGCTCTTCAGTGCGTTTCGCTCACACAGACATCAAGATCCCCGATTTCTCTGACTATCGCCGGCCTGAGGTTTTGGACTCAAAGAAGTCCTCACAAGAGAGCGGCGATGTCCGGCGGGCCTTCTCCTATCTGGTCACAGGTTCCACCGCTGTGATCGGAGTCTATACAGCCAAGACAGTTGTCACACAGTTTGTCTCCTCCATGAGCGCCTCAGCTGACGTGCTGGCTCTGTCCAAGATTGAAGTCAAGCTATCAGACATCCCTGAGGGTAAGAACATGACCTTCAAATGGAGAGGGAAGCCCCTGTTTGTGCGCCACAGAACAGAAAAAGAGATTGCAGCTGAGGCCGCAGTCAATCTCTCTGAGCTCCGGGACCCCCAGCACGACAAAGACCGTGTTCAGAACCCGACCTGGGTTATCGTCATTGGTGTGTGCACCCATCTGGGCTGCGTGCCCATTGCTAATGCTGGTGACTATGGTGGCTATTACTGCCCATGTCACGGCTCTCATTACGACGCATCTGGTCGCATTAGGAAAGGCCCAGCTCCGCTCAATCTGGAGGTGCCCTACTATGAGTTCCCAGATGATGATACAGTGATTGTAGGATAAAGGACTGTACTATAATAACTATGATAAAGACTGAACATGCGCTTTACTTGTTTGATTACATTATCTGTATTGACTTGATGGGTAACAAAGGTTAATTGTAAGTAATAAAGTGTATTTTATCTGATGGAAACCTCACTCAGCTCCATTTATTCAGTCTCAATATATAGAATTACATATGCATTTATGCATTTCAGGTTTTACAGATAAGAAACAAAGTAGACCTTTAATTTTTAAATAGTTAAAGTGATAAAGATGGAAACAACTGAAAGTCTGGTAGGTGATGTTTGCAGAGTGTAGGTCAAAAAAATTGCAATTTACAATACACAAGCAATCATACGTGGAAGTTGATAAGAGTAACTAAAAATGTGAAATATGGTAGTGTTAGAAATGCTTTATTTCTAATGATCTGTGCATAAACAGAAGCTAAGATGTGATTGCAGAGATATGAACTAAATAAAAACCTGGTCACTGTATGGTGTCGTTTTAAATTAAAATCTTTTTTTAAGGCAACTTAAAAATGATCAGAGCATGATCTCTGATAATCAACTTTATAAAGAACATGTTTAAACGTTAGGGGAAAAAAGAAAACGATTGTAAATTATTAATAATTAACTGATATCCATGTGGATCAGCAGCTGTTAAAGAACTGCCAATTCAGGAAAAAAAAAAAAAAAAAAAAAAAAAAAAGAGTGGTCCTCTGTGCAGTTTCAACTCTTGACTCTTAGAGAGAAGCTCTGCAAATGACCTAAAGCAAAATATATTTTGGGAAATATCTATGGTTTCCTGTTCTAGCAGATAAATCTGTAAATAAATAAATGCATTATAATTTGGCCATTAAAGCACAAATCAATTTTACTAACTTGCAGTGCATTTTCTATTTAGATGCATTTTCAACAATATGAATAATAGCTGAAATAGCAAGTGGAGTAATTGTAACTAAGAAAATCTTTGTTACAGTGAACAATTGATTTAAGCTACCAATAATCATGTAGTGGTTCAAAATATACATCCAGAGTGATTTTGGATGTACATTTTGTACGTCCAAAATGTATATCCAGAGTGAAAAAAAAGACTAACATGAACAGCAGCTGAAGTTGCTGTTCATTAATAAAGTCAAAACTGACAATAACCAGCTCTAAATGGAAGTACTTGATGTATTTATGCGGCTATAGAGAGACGGTATACATCATTCTATGAGCTTTGCACTTCAGAGATAAACTAATGCTTTTTGGTCATTTATTACTTTGTGAATAGTTACATAAAAGTACATAATCTGATGTACACAGCCGTAGGAATGTATTATGATCAGAGTAGGGTGAGGGAGGTTGGGTTATATGAGGTGCAGAGCCTGCTCGATGATGGGACATTCTAAAAGGCTTAACGTGAAAAACCCTTAACTTTGCTTACTATAATGCATGTTAATAAAGCATTCTATGTACAGAAAACCAGAGTCAGGAATATGAACGCAGCACGTTTAATTACATGTTACACGTTTTCTGAAACCCGTTATAAAAAAAACGCTTAACGTGGCTTAATTAGTGATTTTAAAAGACCAAACTCAATAAACACCAAACTAATGAAGCATGCTATGTAGCTACATTTGTGTTCAGGGTACAAGGTTGTGAGATATGTTATTATACACTCACCTAAAGGATTATTAGGAACACCTGTTAAATTTCTCATTAATGCAATTATATAATCAACCAATCACATGGCAGTTGCTTCAATGCATTTAGGGGTGTGGTCCTGGTCAAGACAATCTCCTGAACTCCAAACTGAATGTCAGAATGGGAAAGAAAGGTGATTTAAGCAATTTTGAGCGTGGCATGGTTGTTGGTGCCAGATGGGCCAGTCTGAGTATTTCACAATCTGCTCAGTTACTGGGATTTTCACGCACAACCATTTCTAGGGTTTACAAAGAATGGTGAGAAAAGGGAAAAACATCCAGTATGCGGCAGTCCTGTGGGCGAAAATGCCTTGTTGATGCTAGAGGTCAGAGGAGAATGGGCCGACTGATTCAAGCTGATAGAAGAGCAACTTTGACTGAAATAACCACTCGTTACAACCGAGGTATGCAGCAAAGCATTTGTGAAGCCATAACACGCACAACCTTGAGGTGGATGGGCTACAATAGCAGAAGACCCCACCAGGTACCACTCATCTCCACTGCAAATAGGAAAAAGAGGCTACAATTTGCATGAGCTCACCAAAATTGGACAGTTGGAAGACTGGAAAAATGTTGCCTGGTCTGATGAGTCTCGCTTTCTGTTGAGACATTCAGATGGTAGAGTCAGAATTTGGCGTAAACAGAATGAGAACATGGATCCATCATGCCTTGTTACCACTGTGCAGGCTGGTGGTGGTGGTGTAATGGTGTGGGGGATGTTTTCTTGGCACACTTTAGGCCCCTTAGTGCCAATTGGGCATTGTTTAAATTCCACGGGCTACCTGAGCATTGTTTCTGACCATGTCCATCCCTTTATGACCACCATGTGCCCATTCTCTGATGGCTACTTCCAGCAGGATAATGCACCATGTCACAAAGCTCGAATCATTTCAAATTGGTTTCTTGAACATGACAGTGAGTTCACTGTACTAAAATGGCCCCCACAGTCACAACCCAATAGAGCATCTTTGGGATGTGGTGGACCGCGACCTTCGTGCCCTGGATGTGCATCCCACAAATCTCCATCAACTGCAAGATGCTATCCTATCAATATGGGCCAACATTTCTAAAGAATGCTTTCAGCACCTTGTTGAATCAATGCCACATAGAATTAAGGCAGTTCTGAAGGCGAAAGGGGGTCAAACACAGTATTAGTA
Organism: Paracanthobrama guichenoti; assembly: GCA_018749465.1. Taxonomy (NCBI): domain Eukaryota; kingdom Metazoa; phylum Chordata; class Actinopteri; order Cypriniformes; family Gobionidae; genus Paracanthobrama; species Paracanthobrama guichenoti. The sequence goes on from CM031949.1 coordinate 34,539,444, forward strand.
TGGTGTTCCTAATAATCCTTTTGGTGAGTGTAGTTCTCCCTCTGTTTATGACAATATAAGTGTGAGTACAGATTTGGCTTTTGCAAATAACTAAACTCTGCCTGTCTTTTATTATTAATAATGAATTTGGTCTTTTTCTGTTGGTCCATTAAGCTGTGGTAAGCTTTTTCTTGGTTGGCCTATATGGGAGGAAAAATGCTTAGCCTAATGTGTAATTAAATGCGACGCTTTCATATTCTGGGATCATCTGCTTTTCTGTACATAGTAGACTATGCTTTATTAGTATGGTGTTTGGTGTTTTAATATCACTGTCTTAATACTTTTAGCCACGCTAAGCGTTTTAGAATGTCCTGCGATGACTGACGGCAGGGGCAAAAGCGTAAGAGAACTTTTGTTAATAAAAGTGGCATTTCTTCGTTTAATATGTGAATTTGTGTTTGTTTTATAGTTATAATGAAGCATTTGTTTTAAATTAAGGGGAAATCCAAATATCTTTTATTTGCGTAAGTGTTACAACGTGAGTCGCCTATCTGTCTTAATCATTTTGTTAATAAGTTTGATGTGTTTAATATAAACAAATTCTCAGTTATACTACTAATGTTTATGTGTTTTCATTAATAATAATGAACCACTATTAGCATTTCTAAAGTAAGGGGAAATCCAAAGACCTTTAATTTATTTGTTATAACGTGGGTATATCTATATCATTCATTAGTCTTATTAGTTTTGTTAAAAGTTATATGTGTAACAAGCAAGTTTGTCATTACAGCATTCAATATATATTTTTTTCATTAAATAATTCTGAATCAACATTAAACATTCTTTTTGTTCAAAGAAAAGATCTAACGTTAAAGCTCAAAATAAGCACTACAGATCCAGAGCATCATTGACATATCTTTTCTTGTAAAATATGTAGTGTTATCGGTAATACCGGTGTTGTCACAATGTTATTAATTAAACAAACACACATAATATGTATGCCTGTAATCAAAGCACAATCTCCAAACACAACTGCAGGCTGTACAGCGACGTTTGACCTTCACTGACGAGTGCACTGTGATGTCATGAGACAATTGTCGGCTGTTTTCTTTGTGTGCGTTCCAGGCAGGTTTTTGAGCCCGTAAGTTACAACGTTCAAGGCAGAGTCACGCCAAACTGCCTGAGCATAAGGAATTGCGGTAGCTAGAAATAAACAAAGCATGGCAGACCGTACAGGGCTTATGCTCATTTACAGTCAAAGGTGCTTACTCCTTGCTTATTTGAGGGAAACGGAGGAGAAAAAAAAAACTGTGCATAAGGCAAGGGAAGCTGTTATACCTTTTTATTTTACGTTATTTGTATACGACTTTCATAAACACAGCATCCGTAGGGGCTGCCATTGTTGTTTTGCGGGCTATGTGATGTCAGAGCTCATAACTGGGAGTACATCGATCTAGTACGAGTTCACGGGTGGGAAGTCACGGGTTTGACTGCCATCCCAGTGCACTTTCATGGGTAGAAGGTTGGAAAAACACGGGTTACGGGTTGCCTGGAACACGGTATTAGGCTACTTACTTTCATGTTCCAAATGAATTTTGATAAAAATAAATAAATTGTGGTTAAAAATAAATAAATACAAAATGTCTTAACAAAAAAAAAAAAAAAAAAGAAAAAAAAGAGAATTTATGTTATTAATTCATCTATTTATTTTTTTTTAATCATTTTCTTCACATTGATACACTGCATTGAAATTCAATTTTGTTTTTATGAATGGAAGCACAAGTCATAATATGCTTATGTCACATGTTTTGTAGAACCATAGCATCTGACAACAGAATTGATTCATAGGTCATGATGGATCAGATTGTCCATATGAAGTTGATGTTCTGATGCTTTTGCTACAATTTGTTTTGCTACAATTGAGTTTCCAGATTAAGTAAATTGCAGGAAGCAACACAATGACAGGTAAACAGTAGCGTTCCTCTCATTCAGATATTATTTGAATAGATGTTTCAGGGCCATATTATCATATAGAGTAGCTTTTCTCCTTGGGTGCATTTCTGATTGAATGTATTACAGGTCTGAGAAAGACATCGGACATGTCTGCTGGTTAATAGATACGCTTCTTAGCTGGGCTGCAGAGAGCATCAGAAGACATTTGAGGAAACCATTAGGGCATATTGATGCCGCTTGACACAGGCACAAAGCATATGCTTTATTTGGAGCATTTTGTATAACCTTACAAATGGCATATTCAGATATGCCTTTTACTATTGCAGTTAATACTATTCTAACCAGTCTTTTTAAAATTTTGATCTTTTCTCTAAATGTGTCTTGGTAGCTGCCATGAACATTCAGTGATTTCACTTTCTGGCAGGCTTTGGGTATTTTAATACATTTAATACACTGGATTGCCATCTTCTCTGCCTTCCAGAGCATCCACCACTTGTATACAACCTGCTCAGCCATCCTGGAGTCCTCAGCTCTTGCCAGGTCCTGATGCCAGTAGCTTGGCGGACATTCAGGCCTCACTGATAGAATGATGATATCCCAGGAGTAGTCAGGGTACAATTGTGTATCAGATGAAAATCACAGAGATCCCTGGCTCCAACATATGTGTTTAGCATCCAACAGCGATCTCTTTATTGAGCTAATTTCTGGACAAGAATTCGCTCTGAAAGGCAAATTTCTCAAATTCAGCTCAGGAGAGTTCATCAGTCACTCTGGGCTGATTGAGACCCCTGTATGAAACACAAATTCAAGGTTTTTAAGAAGTGTTTTTTTTTTTTTCCTCTCTCAGTGTATGAGACTTTGTCTTGTATGAGTGTATATTGTAACACATATTGTTTATTCAGTCACTTTTATTATTATTATTTTTTTACTTGTTTTTACTCAATTGGATTCCATTAGTTTGAGATGCACATCTGCTTAATTGGACTGCATAATGCACACTGCTTCCCTGTAGGGACAATACAAATCAGTTCAGTGGGAGAATCAGGTAATTCTGTTTTGTTTTGAGAAATGACTCTGGATTTAATTTGTATTGTGGTAACAAAGGCTTGTTTGATTGAAATGAGTTATTTTCTAATGATGTAATAGAAGTGCTGGACAAAAACCAAAATACAGCATTGTATATCACAATGCTGTTGCCTTGTTGATAATTTTTTCATAGTTGGAGTTGATCGCTTCAAAGCCAATGGAGGAAGATTCAGATGCTGCATCTGTTATCTTCGAAAAGAGTATGTGACTGTGAGGGTGGAACAAGAAAACCAAGACAATTAGCTTAAAATTTCTTTCTGATTTGCTTCCCTATTATCTGATGTGTCACATTAATGTTATAATCCTCCATTTGTCTCAAGGGTGATCAGATTATGATGAAAGATTTATTAGGCTCCCGTAATTCATTTGAACTTGTTTTGCATAACTTAACATAGTAATGAGATTTTCTTTTCTCTATTAAGAATGGCTGCTAATGCATCTTTTCCTCTAATATCATTCAGTCTGTTTATTAATCTGTTCCATCTTCGTGACAGTGCACTTTTAATTGTAGTGAACCAAAAGTGTTATAATCGCAAGTGATGCATACTTTTCTAAACATTATTTCAGAATTACTGTTTAACTAATCCTTCTTCATATATGATGAACTTAAATTCACATACATTTTAATAATCATTTAGCTCTCAAAATATTATAGTTCATGCTCATGAAAAAAGCATGGGCTTCAATAGTGATCATTTGGCATTACTCATATATGCAGTTTTATTTTTTGTTGAGGCTTTTAAGATGAACTCGTAGGGCCTTTTAATACCAGTCATTTTTACAAATATGTCCTTGCTATTGCTGAAGACCATTAAACCAACCGTAGCAATAACTGATTTATCAGTACATCAAATTTCTTGACATGCATAACCCTCAGATCTCAGTTGAAACATCCGAAATTACCTTCACATAGCCTTTGGGAAGGAATTTGTAATTTAATAAAGCTGACATGGAAGAGAATGCTGCATTCATAACTTATAGCAGATTGCTCAAAATAAAATTATTCTTGCAGAAAAAAAACATTTCTTATTAGATTTAAATATTAAAAAGCCAGATCCATTTTTCTGATCTCCAGTGTCTTTTAAACAGACTGTGCAAGTGGCTCTGTGTACATACTGATAGTGGGCTTTAAAAGGGGAGAATGGAGAAATTCAAAAAGATGCCCTATTGTCGCCCTCCCTCCCCTTTTTCTATGTGCATGAGAGTGAATAGATGGAAATGAGACATCACATAGAAATCATCGTATCATTAGGGGAAATTGATCTCTGCTTTCACACTATGGAGCAATGTTGCCTGCAGCTGGAGCTTTACAAGTCCCCTCTAAAAAGCACCCTCCACATGTGGCACCATGCACTCTGCCCACATGTGCAATGAGTGCCAAGAATGGAACCTAAATGACTCTTCACTCTGGAGCGAAGCTGGGGAGCGAGGTTGACGTGGGGGACTAGAGAATAATAAACTCTAATGAAAGTCTCTCTTTTCTTCCTCCTTGTGTGCCAGGAGCTTTTGTGCTCTCACAAGCAAGCACTGATCTACGGGTTGGGCTGTGAAGAGCTTCATTAATCCTGTCAGTCAACAGCAAACATCAGCTGAGTCATCCTCTGAGCAAGAAAGACAGAAAACAGCGCCCCGGGTCACCCTTTGTGCCACTCCCCTTGTGAATGCACAATCAATTCTGTTCGATTACTTCACTTTTAGGTGCTTGTTGATTTTTTTAAAATCTCTATTTAACATCTTATGCTTTGAGCAGCCTTTTCTGCTATGGCTTTATCTTCTCCAGGAATTTGCTTCAGTTGGATGGATTTGGTCCTCTTGATCTCTTTCTTGTGCTTGTGCATCCCAGTGACTACTGTCCTCTGGCTTCTCTCAATACACATTAATACACAAAATAAACAGTTATGAAATAAAATAAAATACAAGCCATTAAAACAATAAAACAATACAGCATCATTAGGACAGATATTTACAGACAACTCTTGAATATGATGATCAAAGCAGCGACTGGTTTCTGAGGGTGTGCAGCTCAAATAAGAGTTTTGCTGCAACAGATGGTTGACTGTCCTCCCCCAGTAACACCTACATTTGATCTTCTGACAGTTTTGGAAAATAAAGTTTGAGAGTTTTTGAAGTATTTCTGTCTCATATATTCCTAAACTTATTACAGTGAAGGAGAAAGCAGGTCCCTGCCTGAACCTAACCAGTGTCACAATGAGCACAGACTTTCTTTTGAAGTCATTTTTGTCTGTTTCTGCTTCTTTCTACTGTGATCAATGAGCTTGTACTTATATCATTCGACTATGCAGAAATATTCTACCAGGTCACGCTTTGTTTTGCTATGGTGTGTTCTGGTTTTTACTTTTATTTTTAACAATGGCCCAAATATGTACATGGGTTGGACAATGAAACTGAAACACTGCCCTATATACTGTAGTGTTGGAGGTTTCACGCCTATATGCACGGCCTGGTGGCCAATCTTCACTGATTCTACATTTCATTAGTGAGAACAGAGTGTGTTGAATTAGCAGAGCAAAAGCACAGCTGTATATAAAATATTACAATACACACAACATAATGGGAGACATATCAGCGTTCAAAAGAGGACAAACTGTTGGTGCACATCTTGCTGGCTCATCTGTGATCAGGACTGCAGCCACTGTAGCCACGGTATCCAGGTTAATCCTTAAATGCATTAATGGTTTGCATTTGCAATTATTATTACATATTCAGGTCTTTAGTGACCTGGATCTATATCTAACATGGATGGATCTCTACCTGTCGCGATAATATAAAACTCACCTGATATTAGAGCATATTTTGTTGCCTTTTGGAGCTTGGAAGGGTTCAGTTTGAGCAGATGTTTTATACAATCATCGCTGTCCTCGTTAGAGCTCATTTCCCAGTACATTCAGCATCTGGCTTATATTTACAATCTCTAACATATTCTCAAAACTATCATTTTCAACATCTTCAAAATCATTATTTTGATTGCTCACAGTTTCTTCACCAGATCCACCATCAGGTTTGTCTGGCTATCACCAGACCAAGCTCAATCTTTTAAGATTGAACATTGGTCTGGGGAGTCTGCTATGCATTTTCTATTGCACAAGAGGCGTGATCAACGAGCATAATTCAAATAACTCTGTAAGCAATTGGATAGTCCTTCAACCAATCAGACCACAAGAGGTGTAATCAACGGGCATCGATCCATCCTTCTTTACTGTCATTGTGTTAAACCCGGCAATAGCGCCAGGTGGATAAGCCAGTCTGTGATTGGCTCCCACAAAAGTGACAGAAGCAGGAAAAATGAAATCAAATTGCCGGCAGATCAGGCTGGGTTTACCCAGTCTACCATCAAGTGACAGTTACATTAATATTTGATTGTGTTCAGTACTTGAACTGGTTCAAGTTTTGCTGATGAAGTTTTGCTTTTGTTTTATGCCTGTGGTAACTATGAGTGAAACATCATTTCATCATTGTGTATCAGACATTGCCACCTCGTGGAATAGAGGTAAATTCCACTTATTCATTCATCAAAGATTCAATTATTGTTGTGCAAAAAAAAAAAAAAATACTCTTACACTGCTACACACCTTAATTAAAAAAGAATAATAATAATTAAAAAAAATTAAAATGAATGGGAAAACAGGCATTCTTTTATAATTTTAATTTGTGTAATTTTCATGTTATATTGTTTATAATGAATTGATTGAGGAATACTAAGAAGGTTGATGTCTAAATTTAAAAAAAGAAATAATAATGAGAGGGAGGGTAGTGAATGACATCCCGGTTCACTAAAGACCTGAGGTATGCATTTAAGGGTTAATGTCAGCATACCTCCACAAAGGACAAACCACATCCAACAGGAGTAACTGTTGACGCAAGAGGAAGCTGTCTGGAAGGGATATTATTAACTGGGTATTAACATTTATTTTTTTTTTTAAATAAATACATAAAAACATAAAACCACAGCTACAGAATTAAATGCGCACATCGACTCTCCTGTTTCCACCCAAATTGTTCGTCGGGAGCTCCACAGAGTCAATAGTCATGGTCAGGCTGCTATAGCCAAACCTTTGGTCACTCGTGCCAATGCAAATATCGGTTTCATTGGTGCCAACAGTGCAAATCTTGGGCTGTAGGCAGTGTGAAACGTATTGTTCTCTGATGAGTCAACCTTCACTGTCTTCCCCACATTCGTGGGAGTTACGGTGTGGAGAAGCCCCAAAGAGATTTAATGCCCAGGCTGTTGCATGCCCAGAGTGAAGCACAGGGGTGGATCAGTGATGGTTTGGGCTGCAATATCATGTCATTCCCTACTGTGCTTGATTGGTGCATCACTGCCAAGGACTAGCAAAACATTCTGGAGGACCATGTGTACCTAATGGTTCAAACATTGCACCCTGAAGATTGGGGCCGTGTATCAAGATGATAATGCACCAATACACAATACAATATACAATATTATTGAGCCACTTTGGGGTACTTTGGAGGAGGAATTCAGAAAACTTTTTCCTCCACTAGCATCACATAGTGACCTGGCCACTGTTCTGGAAGAGGAATGGCTCAAACTCCTTCTGGCCACTGTGGAATTGTATATGTCATTCCTAAAACAAATTAATACCATAATGGTTGTAAATGGATGCCCTGCACCATACTAATACATTATTGTGGTCTAAAACCAGCATGCATCTGGTTTCCTGTGTTCACCAGGTTGTCTGCAGAAAGGGGACATTTTACCACAGAATTGCTGATTGTTCCAGTAGCACTACTAATTCATGAATGCATAAGTTGAGCTGGACTTCCTGGAAACTGCTGTCTGGTCTCACTCCATACCCTTGTGTGGAAGATTTTGTTCTTTTATTGCCTAATTTACTCTCTTTCTCTCTGCCCTCATTCCATCTCTCCTCCATGCTCCTTAGTCTTTTATATCTGTCCTCAGAGGAAGAAAGAAGCTGTGCTTTGAGTGATAGGGACAGGGCTCTCAGCAGGACTTCATAATCTTGTTTATATCAGAGTAATTAACACTTCTTTGAAGTCATCGTATTTGGCATATCCAATTAGTTGCCTTTCCCTTTCCACCAAATAACATAGAATGTGCCTTTTCTGCTTGCATGCTCTTAAACAATGGGTAGAGTACATACATTTCAAGAAGTTCTCCACATAATCCACTGTAATAAAAATGCAGGAATTTTAGAATGAAGCATTGATTTGGTGGGCCAATTTATGTGTTCACCAAAAGCCTGGCTGCCCTTGTCAAAAAATCCTAAAGGATTCCTATAAGAAACCTGTACAGGATTACATTTAGAATTTCTATCATATTTTAGAAACAACCCTATATGATTCCGTTAGGAATTGTCTTACAGGATATTTATGTCTTGTCCTATAAGATTCTTAATCAGATTCCTATAGGATTCTGTGGGAATTGTCTTATAAGACAATACATACATATCCTGTAGGATAATTTCTACAGGATTTTAATGGGATCCAATTGGGTTTTTCTCTCTCTTAATCAAAATTCAAACAAGCTTTATTGGCATGACTTACAGTATAATACAGTATTGCTATCTCTCTCTCTCTCTCACACACACACACACACACACACACACGTTACTCTAAAAGTTTAAGGGATAGTTCACCCTGAAATGAAAATAAAGTAATCTTTTACTCACCCTGCTGCTGTTTCAATACCCTATGTCCTTCTATCTTTTTTTTAAATTTTGAAAAACGTCCTACACGTGCTTCTCCATATAATGGCAGTGAATGGCTGAATGACTGAATGGTGTGATGCCTCTGCCAACCTACACAGAGGCATCACACAAGCCAAGCGGGAGTACAAGCAACGAACTGTGGACAACTTCAATGAAAATAACCCCCATGCCATGTGGCATGGTGTAAGGAACATCACTGACTATAAGCAGATCAACAGTCATCCCACCTCCACTGATATATTCTTCACCTAATTTGAGGAAAGCTCCGGCTCCAGCATCTGGGTCTGACCTCCAGCTCCAGCAGGAGGTCAGACCCAGATGCAGACACCAGCTTTCCAGAGAGCTTTCTATGTCATTTTGCATCATGACATAGTATGTGACGGCATACATGGAAGCTACAAAGGGACGCCGGCACGTAGTATAGACAGCATTCATAATGAAGCAGGCGCTCCAGGCATGATGACATGTGGCGGCAAGATGCAGTGTCTCATTCCCTTCTCAGGGAATAAAGGTTATAATTATAACCCGAGAACCCTTTCGAGGGAATTTGCACTGCATCTAACAACACTTTGGGGAACGAATACCCACTAGGCCACACTGAGAATCATGCCCGCCCTAGTGTGAAGCTGGAACCCAGGCACACTTAGGATGCAAGCACCCTAGTGGGAGTCACAGACTGTAGAATCTAATGAAGGTGTGTGGGGTGGCCCACCCGGCCACCTCACAGATCTCCTGAAGCAAGACTCCAGAAAGGAGGGCCACAGAGGATGCCATGCCTCTGGTGGAATCAGCCCTCACAGCCATCGGTGAAGGCAAACTGTGCACCTGATAAGCTGTGGCTATAGCCTGGATAATCAAGTTACTGATTGTCTGTTTTGATGCAGGCAGCCCTTTCTTGGGTGAGCCAAAGCACACCAACAACTGGTCTGACTTCCTCCACTGCAAAGACTTCTCTAAATAAACTTTTAGTGCTCTGACTGGGCAGAGCAGGTGAAGTCTCCCTTCTTCCGCCGTTACGTGAGGTGGAGGATGGAAGGCCAGAAGAACCACTGACTGTGCCACACTCGATGGCACCTTGGGCACATAGCCCATCCTTGGATGTAAGATGGCCTTAACTCCGCCAGGGGCAAACTCCAGGCAAGTTGGCATAACCATCAAGGCCTGGAGTTCTCCCACTCTCCTCAGAGAAGTGATGGCAAGAAGAAAGGCCACCTTAAGGGTCAGGTTCTTTGCCTCAGCTGTCTCGAGTGGTTCGATGGGAGCCACAGACAGCCCTTCAAGCACCACTGCCAGATCCCAGGTTGGGACTCTGGAGTGAGCCGCAGGCCTCATCCCCTGAGCCCCATGGAGGAACCATACAACCAGATGGTGCTTCCCCAGAGGCCCATCACTCACAGGAACGTGGAAAGCCATAATTGCAGCAACATACACATTGAGTGTGGATGGGATAAGCCTGGCAAAGAAGCGATCTTGGAGGAACTCCAGCACTGAAGCCACTGGGCAGTTAACTGGATCCACCTCACACTCTCTACACCAAGTGGAAAACACATTCCACTTCAGGCTGTACAATCTCCTTGTAGAAGGAGCCCTGGAGCTGAGTAAGGTCTCGACTACACCTGCCAACAGCCTCTAGATACCGGGCCCCCTCAAGGGTCAGACCCAGAGGTTCCACAACTCGGGCAGGGGTGAAAGGGGGACCTGCCATGGGAGACCCTCTAGCAGTGCTACGATGTCTGAGAACCATACTCGGGTCGGCCAATTGGGTGCTACTAGAAGTAGGCTGATCCCTTCTCAGTGGACCTGCTCCAAGACTCCCGGGAGCAGAGCGATTGGGGGAAATGCATACAGACGCAGCATCGGCCACATCTGCACCATGGCATCCAACCCCAGCAGAGCTGGATGCCTGAGAGAAAACCACAGTGGACAGTGGGACGTCTCTTGAGATGCAAATAGATCCACTTCCACTGGGCCGAACCTCTTGCACATGGCCTTCACCACCTTTGGATGAAGTCGCCACTCCCCGGGTCTCAGCCCCTGCCTCAACAGGATGTCTGCTCCCTGATTTTAGTCCCTGGGGATGTACATCGCTCTGAGAGATGACCACAGGAGGATCTTGTGTGCCAGTCTGCATAGAGGGTGCAACCTCAGACCCCTCCTGATGATTTAGATATGAAACTACTGACATATTGTTCATATCAGGACATGGTGGCTGTGGAGTTCTGGGGAAAAGCTCCTCAGAGCTTTGTAGACCGCCAGCATTTCCAGGCAATTTATGTGCCAGGAGGAATGCCAGGCCTCCCACAGACCTCTCGCAAATCGGCCTTCCATGACCGCGCCCCAACCAGTGAGGGAGGCATCTGTTGAAACGGTCTTCCATGATGTTTCCGGCACTGGCCCCTGGAACAGAAAGTAAGGTTTCTTCCATATGACGAGGGAACAAAGGCATCTGATAATACGGAATGGATTGCCCCTCGAGGAAAACCCCTTGGTTTTTAGCCACCACTGTAGGGGTCTCATGTGCAGCAGGCCAAAAGGAATTACGTTGGATGCTGCTGCCATGACAACAAGTTCAGCCACAAATGTCTCTCCACCTACACCAGTTCAGCCATGCAGCGGCCGATAGCATGAGCCATCTCCTTGGTGACAAACAACACCAAATAGACAAACAATTCACACAGAGCACCTTGCTGAAGAGCAAAAAGCTGTCTGTACTATGTGCCGACATCCCTTTGTAGCTTCCGTGTATGCCGTCATATACTATGTCATGACACAGCACCAATCAGGATTGGAGTGAAATTTCATTCATGCTTCAGACACGCTCTGCTTAGGGAGCGTCCCCAAAGTGTCATTTGACGCAGTGTGAGTTTCCTCGAAAGGGAACCTCTGCTATTACTAGCATGAATGATTACCGCCAATTGCTCTCACCCTGGTGATTATGAAATGCTTTGAGAGACTGGTTTTGTCCCACATTAAAACATGTACCCCTCCTGACCTTGACAAACACCAATTTGCATATAGAATCAACAGATCCACAGCCAACGCTATTTCAATTGCACTGCACGCAGCTCTTACACACGTGGAAAATCCCAACAGCTACGTCAGGATGCTGTTTGTGGAATACAGTTCTGCGTTCAATCCAATAAAACTGGTCAACAAACTGTAAACACTGGGACTGGGAGCCCTTCTCTGCCACTGGATTGAACTAATAGACCTCAGCACATCAGGTTTGACCACTGCTGCTCTCAAAATATCACTGTCAGCACCAGGGTCCCCCAAGGCTGTGTTCTTAGTCCAGCACTCTACTCTCTGTTCACCCACGACTGCACCTCCTCCCACAATTCAAATACCCTTATTGAATTTGTAGACGACACAACCATAGTGGAACTCACAACCGGCATAATGAAAATACAGAGAGGAGGTCCAGACACTAACTACTTGGTGTAAGGACAACAACCTCATTCTTAACACAAAAAAACATTTTTGGCCTGTGTATTAATGGAGAGGAGGTAGAGAGAGTCTCAAGTTTTAAGTTTCTGGGAGTTCATATTACTGAGGACCTGACCTGGAGCTTAAACACCACCTGCATCAATTTGAGAGCCCAGCAGAGACTGTTCTTCTTGAGGACCCTGAGACGCAACAAGCTTCCCTAGAGGCTAATGATCAGCTTCTACCGCTGCATAATAGAAAGTGTTCTAACATAATGCTGTACTGTGTAGTATTCTAGCTGCACTGCTGAGGACAAAAAAGACCTGCAGCGGGTTGTGAAGACAGCTGAAATATTGTCAGCTCTCCACTTCCAAACTTGAGTGATATCCATTCAAACCGTCTCCTCACACGGGCCACAAACATCCAGCAGGACCCCTCACACCCCGGAAACTCCTTTTTCACCACCCTCCCCTCAGGTAGACTGAGAACTCTAAGAACACATACTAACATGCTACGGAACAGTTTTTTTTTCCCCCCAGAGCTGTGGACAGGCTGCAGAAGTCATAGTAACCTCCACCAACACCACTAACATTCAGTTCTCCTATAAACATGTACATAGACACATTTACACACATGCACACACGCATACAACACACACCACACAAATTATATCTGTGCAATAGCTTGTGTTTTAGTGTTTCTGCAAAGTGCATTTGCAGCTCTTTTTTGTGTATTTGTATAGTTGCATGCTCAACATAGACTTGTGGCATTGAAATTTCATTACACAATTTTTTTTTAAAGGTTTTGTTTAAACCCCCTTGCACACAAACTGCTGTAGTGGTACAATAATGTAAAAGAGGCCTCTTCCACAACATGCATTGCAAATAACTTTTAAAATTTCATATAATTTAATAATCTTGAATAACAAAAGTCTTCCTTATACCATTCAAACCCCTTAAAATCTTTACACACCTGCATCTCTTAACACTAGATGAGGAAGAGAGAGCATTCGAGGTTGACGAAGAGAGAAATGTAAGCAATGGGCAGATGGATGAATGAAGCCAAGGGGCTCAAACATCTGCTGGTGCTACAGTGATGATAGGAGGCTGAAATATCTCTGCCTGCATGGAGGCTGGCAGGGCCAATCTGCTTCCTATGATTCACTGAGAAACCGGCCAGATTCATCACAGAGAGGAGCCGTCTCCTCGTCTGTGCTTAGTCGGGCCGGTTTGTTCAACAGATCATACGGACAGAGCAAAGACCTCTGTGCAGTCAGAGAGATGTCTCCGCTCTGAGACTCGGTCATGATATTTGGATTTTCAACTGAGATGGAACTGTGTCATTTATCTACCTGTTTGTAAGAAGAAATTTTTGTAATAAGAAACCAAACACAGGCACAAGAACATTCATTGACAGAGTTATTTACAATTTATTTATTTACAAATTACAATTTGTTCTGTCCTAACAAACAAATGTTACAAACTATCTTTCTTCCATTGGATGCAAAAACATCCAAGTCTGTTTAAAAATGTACAAATATCTGTGCATGTTTTTTGTGCTTGCATTTCTTACTATTGATCTCATAGGAGGATGAGCCAAGGAAATTATTAAGTTTAGATGGCAACATTTTTCAAGCCAATTGCAAGGCTTCACCCTTACTGTACTATGGTGTAAAGCTCCAAGCAGGATACTGAGCAAGAAACTGTGCATTTGTGGAATAAAAAACCCTTCTTCTTTTCACTCCCCAACATGCATTAATCTATCCATCTGTTGAGTTTTTCTCATTTTCTGCCTATATATTTCCATAAAAAATGCCTCTGGTATGGACTTGCTGTCACAGAACATAGAAAAATAAAAAAGATATATGGGATTTACAGGCTGAGTGCAAAAACTGCTATTCTCAGCATCTTTCTGAAAAGACACAAAAGTTTTTCCTTCCAGTTCACCATAAAACACAGGAAAACTTTGTACAGTCAGCCAGGATGCTCAGTATTATCTATCTATCTATCTATCTATCTATCTATCTATCTATCTATCTATCTATCTATCTATCTATCTATCTATCTATCTATCTATCTATCTATCTATCTATCTATCTATCTATCTATCTATCTGTTACAATTTGTTTTGTTGAATGATTCCTCCTTTAAAAAAAAAAAAAAAAATCACATGGATTCTGACTGCTATTCTCAGCATCTTTCTGAAAAGACACAAAAGTTCCCATTCAGTCGGTCACTCTCGACGCCACGTCGGAGTACCGACGAATAGGAATCTCGCTCGCGAGAGCCAATCTACTTCGAGTGTAACTAAAATGAGCCAATGCACATTGGCATGCAATGATTGCACCAGGTGCTCATGCCACGCTGTGCGGGTATAAATGAGACACAGGTGATTGCATCAAATTAGCATTTTGCTTCGAGCCGAGTGGTAGATGGTTACTACAGATATCACTCCTTACTGCCCGCAATCCTGACTGAAGACGGAAGCCGCCTTCGGAAGCGATCTCTTCATTCGGTGTTGGTGTGACGGCACAGCAGCGGGTCGTGTGGTTTCCGATCATCTCTCTTTGTTGTTTGAACAGAACAATCACAAAGGCTGTTCTCACAGCCGGTTCGGTGCGCTAGGTGGAGAGCGCTAAAAAGCCGTTCCCACGGCTGGTAAGAGAGCGCCTTGTGAGAGAGCGCGCACGTCAGGCTGCACTATCCCTGGCGGTGTCGCGCGACCCCTCCCCTGCGTGCTTCAGCACCAAGGAGAGCGTCCTTCTGAAAGAGCTTACGCAGATAGAGCTTGCGTCTTTTTCAAGATGACATTCTATCTGTGTGTTTCTGGATGCGGTGGTTTCCTGTCACCGAGGATGGTCATCAGCGCTGTATCTCGTGTTTGGGCGTTCAGCACGCTGAGGCAGCGCTGGTGGATGAATCATGTTCTCACTGCGGGAACATGACCATCTTGGAGTTGCGATCGCGGCTCCGTCTCGCAAGGGGCGGAGCCTCTGTGCCTCTGCCGCGATCTAACTCTCCTCAGAGAGTTACTTCAGGCAGTAGCCCGGCTGATTTGAGGGTTACGGTGAGCGCGTTTCCCCCAGGGAACCAACCCCCGGGGAACCCTCATCCCTCTTGCACTCCGCAGCCAGTAGAGCTGCCATTGGAACGCGGTGGGCCGTCCACGAGATGTGCACCATCCGTATCCTTTGGGGCTCCCCTTGAGGACCAGATGTCCATCGCTGCATCGGAGGGAGGGTCAGAACTCTCTGGAGAGGATGTGTCGGCGCAGTGGGCTCCTCCGGGTAGACCCGCTGTGCCCGATACTGATCCGGAGATGATGGCTATGCTTGCCCGGGCCGCCGAGAGAGTCGGGCTCGTGTGGAACCCTCCACCGTGTCCCGAACCTTCAAGGCTGGATGATTGGTTTCTCGGGGTGGCCCGTGCTGGTTCTCAGCGCCCCACCCCGGTGCCTTTTTTCCCGGAGGTGCACGAGGAGCTCACAAGGTCGTGGACGGCACCTTTTACTGCCCGAAACCGGCCTAGTGGATCCTCCTCCCTCACCACCCTCGATGGCGGACCTGCAAAGGGATACACGCAGGTTCCCCCCGTGGAACGGGCCGTTGCTATGCAACTGTGCCCTAACTCCACTTCCAGGGGGAACCCATGTCTTCCCTCCGGGGCCTGTAGGTACTCATCCGATCTGATCGGGAAGGCCTACCTGGCTTGTGGAGAGGCAGGCTCCACAAGGCTCTGAAGACCTTGCACGAGGGTGGTCACGATCCCGCAGTTCTCCAGGAACTGAGAACCGCAACGGACCTCGCGCTTCGTGCGACGAAGGTTCTGGCGCGGGCCGTGGGTCGTCGCGATGTCCACTATGGTGGTCCAGGAATGCCACCTCTGGCTGTGTCTGGCGGACATGAGGGAGACCGACAAAGTCAGGTTCCTTAACTCCCCCGTCTCCCAGACTGGCCTCTTCGGCGACGCGGCCAGAACTTCGCCCAGCAGTTCTCAGCCGCACAGAGGCAGACTGAGGCGGTCAGTCACATTCTGCCACGGCGGTCAGCTGCTGTCTCCACCCGCCGCCCGGCAGCGCTCAGCCTGCTCTGCTCGCCGAGGGCGGCCGCCTGCGTCTGCCTCTGCTCCCGCGCCGCACCAGCAGCCTCCACCCAAGCGGCGTTGTGGAGCCGGGCGCAAGCAGGCCGCCCTACCCGTCCAGACGCCTGCCAAGAGGGGTGGCAAGGCCAAAGGCAAGCTGCCATGAGACGGGCGACCCGGAGGTGAGGAGGACTGCTCTTCTGGAGATGGTGACCACACCGCTCCATCCCCCGGTGGAGGGCCGGGAGGAGAATCTTGTGTTCCATTTTGTTTCTGTTCCGCCGCTGGGCTCAGGTAAGTGTTGCACGGCACACTCTCACCTCGCTGCGGGCCACCTCCATGAGACAGCCGCCCCAGTCCGGTACCTGCATTCCACCTCACTGCCCCACGGTGGGTACGCCGGTGGTCCCTATGGTCCTGCTTGTACGGTCCCTGGGAGCCTGGCTAGTGCTCCTCGGTCCGTCTCGCTGGCTCATTCGGACCATCAGGCTCGGCTACGCGATTCAGTTCGCCCGGCGCCCCCCCAGGTTCAAGGGCGTCCGCTTCACTTCGGTGAATGCCACAGATGCCCATGTCCTGCGTGGCGGAGATCGCTGTCCTGCTGGCGAAGGACGCGCGATAGAGCCGGTCCCTCCAGCCGATATGAAGACCGGCTTCTACAGCCCGTACTTCATTGTACCCAAGAAAACCGGTGGGTTACGGCCAATCTTGGACCTGCGAGTCCTGAATCGGAGCCTCCACAAGCTACCGTTCAAGATGCTCACGCAGAAACGCATTTTCGAATGCATCCGTCCCCAAGATTGGTTTGCAGCGATCGACCTGAAGGACGCGTACTTTCATGTCTCGATCCTTCCTCGACACAGGCCATTTCTGCGCTTTGCGTTCGAGGGTCGAGCATATCAGTACAAAGTCCTGCCCTTCGGGCTGGCCCTGTCCCCCCGTGTCTTCACGAAAGTCACGGAGGGGGCCCTCGTGCCCATGAGAGAACGGGGCGTTCGCATCCTCAACTATCTCGATGACAGGCTCATTCCAGCACAGTCCAGGGATCAGTTGTGCGAACACAGGGACCTGGTGCTCAGACACCTCAGCCAGTTGGGTCTTCGAGTCAACTGGGAAAAGAGCAAACTCACCCCCGTGCAGAGGATCTCTTTTCTCGGTATGGAGTTGGATTCGGTCGAGCGGACAGCGCGCCTCACAGAGGAGCGTGTCCAGTCGATGCTGAACTGCCTGAACACGTTTCAAGGCAGGATGGCGGTTCCACTGAAACAGTTTCAGAGGCTCCTGGGGCATATGGCAGCCGCGGCAGCAGTAAAAAGGGCGGTTATGGGGCAAAGATGTACTGGTCCGCACGGACAACACTGCGACCGTTGCGTATATCAACCGACAAGGTGGTCTGCGCTCCCGTCGCATGTCGCCTTCGCCCGCCATCTCCTCCTCTGGAGTCAGAAGTGTCTGAGGTCGCTTCAGGCCATTCATGTCCCTGGTGTGCGCAACCGTGTGGCCGACGAGCTCTCACGAGCTGCGCTCCCAGGGGAGTGGCGACTCCACCCCCAGGTGGTTCAGCTGATCGGGAGACAGTTCGGGGTGGCACAGGTCGACCTGTTTGCTTCCCCAGAAACGTCCCACTGCCAGTGGTTCTATTCGCTGACCGAGGGTACACTCGGCACGGATGCCCCTGCGCACAGCTGGCCCCAGGGCTGCGCAAATATGCGTTTCCCCAGTGAGCCTACTTGCACAGACACTGTGCAAGGTCAGGAGGACAAGGAGCAGCTCCTGTTGGTGGCGCCGCACTGGCCCAACCGGACCTGGTTCCCAGAACTTATGCTCCTCGCGACAGCCCCTCCTTGGCCGATTCCTCTGAGGAAGGACCTTCTGACTCAGAGACGGGCACCCTGTGGCACCCGTGTCCAGACCTGTGGAAGCTTCATGTCTGGCCCGGGACGGGACGCGGAGGTTCTAGGTGACTTACCCCAAGAGGTAGTTAACACCATCACTTGGCACGTGCACCGTCTACAAGACAGGCTTACGCCTCGAAGTGGAACCTGTTAATCAAGTGGTGTTCTTCGCCGACGAGAGGACCCCGAAGATGTTCGATCGCGTCTGTGCTTTCCTTCCTGCAACAAGGGTTGGAGCGTAGGCTGTCACCCTCCACCCTCAAGGTCTATGTTGCTGCTATATCCGCCTATCACGACCACGTAGAAGGTAAGTCAGTTGGGAAGCACGACCTGGTCGTCAGGTTCCTTAGGGGGGCGAGACGGTTAAATCCTCCTCGACCCCCCTCCATACCCTCTTGGGATCTTGCTCTGGTGCTCCGAGCACTCCAGAATGCCCCATTCGAGCCTTTGCAGTCAGCAGAGCTAAAGATTCTGTCTATGAAGACTTTGCTGTTGGCTGCATTGGCCTCCATCAAGAGGGTAGGGGACCTGCAGGCATTTTCGGTCGACGAATCGTGCCTAGAGTTCGGGCTGGGTAATACCCACGTGGTACTAAGGCCCCGGCCTGACTATGTGCCCAAGGTTCCTACCACTCCCTTCAGGGACCAGGTGGTGAACCTGCAAGCGCTGCCCCCGGAGGAGGCAGACCCAGCCCTAGCTTTGCTCTGTCCCGTCCGCACTCTGCGGATCTATGTGGATAGAACTCAAAGCTTCAGAACCTCAGATCAGCTCTTTGTCTGTCACGGAGGCCAGCAGAAGGGGAAGGCTGTCTCCAAACAGAGGATGGCCCACTGGATAGTGGATGCCATCACCTTGGCTTACCAAGCACAAGGTGTGCCCTGTCCGCTCAGGGTGCGAGCACACTCTACTAGAAGTGTTGCATCCTCCTGGGCGCTGGCACGTGGCGCCTCGCTGTCAGACATCTGTAGAGCTGCGGGCTGGGCGACACCCAACACGTTCGTTAGATTTTATAGCTTACGTGTAGAGCCGGTCTCCTCCTGTGTTCTCACCTCAAACGGGTAGAAGCACTGAGAGGCCCCGGCTCTTGTCGGCTTGCTGCGCTCTGGTGCTCTTATTCTCCAGAAGCAAACTCTGTGAGTCCTCCATCACCCTCGGTGCCGGACGTCGCGGAACGTCGGGCATCAGGCCCCTTGCCGCTGAATCCTTGAGAACCGGTAATGGGCTGGGGTTATATGAGTGACCCTACGGGGATCCCATATTTTCTTCCACAGTCGCTCCTACGGGAAGCCCGTGTCTTTCCCTTGGGAGAGCCTTCCCGTCACCGGGACTGAGCCCCCTCCTCCCTTGTGGGCTACGGCTCAGCTTTGTACTCCACATAACTCCTCCGGGGTACGATGTGGGCTCCGCAGCGGCCCCTTTTCTAGGGCACGCTTTCCCAGTGTCATCCAATAATCACTGAACAAGGGTCATGCGGAACAGCAGTGATGGACTTCCTGGTGTGAGGCCCATCTCATCAGGTAAGAGAGCTCAGGCGGCTCACACTGGGCACTGGAAGGGGGCAGAGGCCATGGCACTTTGGTAGGGATTCCTATTCGTCGGTACTCTGTGGCATCGAGAGTGACCGACTGAATGGGAACGTCTCGGTTACGTATGTAACCCTCGTTCCCTGAAGGAGGGAACGGAGACGCCACGTCCCGTCGCCATGTCCTCTGTACCCTGCTGGGGTGCCTGCCTACCTACTCGGCTCCTCAGCAAAGGCTAATTTGATGCAATCACCTGTGTCTCATTTATACCGCACAGCGTGGCATGAGCACCTGGTGCAATCATTGCATGCCAATGTGCATTGGCTCGTTTTAGGTACACTCGAAGTAGATTGGCTCTCGCGAGCGAGATTCCTATTCGTCGGTACTCCGACGTGGCGTCTCCGTTCCCTCCTTCAGGGAACGAGGGTTACATACGTAACCGAGACGTTTTTCCTTCTTCCAGTTCACCATAAAACACAGGAAAAACTTTGTACAGTCAGCCAGGATGCTCAGTATACTCTATCTATCTATCTATCTATCTATCTATCTATCTATCTATCTATCTATCTATCTATCTATCTATCTATCTATCTATCTATCTATCTATCTATCTATCTATCTATCTGTTACAATTAGTTTTGTTGAATGATTCCTCCTTTAAAAAAAAAAAAAAAAAAATCACATGGATTTGATCCAGGCCCAATAAAACATTGAAACAGCACAAGGAGCACATAAAAATATGTATTTTTGCTGAGATTAGTTTTTTACAATTGATAAACATTTAATGGAGTTAACTAGTTAATTGAGGTTCTGGAGCAGGGCCATGCCTCAGCCAATCACCTGACTTCTCAAAACCTTCTTATATCGGGCTGCTCCTTACAGTACTGTTTGTCTCGTTCTCTCGAAGTTCACTCACAACGGATTCAGCGATACAGATTAACTCACCCGATTCAGATGACGATTTATTCAATTTCACTTTCCCTGCAAGCTTTCTCATCCAAAACCATCTCAAGAAAACTCTCCAACTCTGACTCATTTCCAGGCTTCCTCTTCTCTGCCTTCAAGACCCATGAACCGAGATCACTATACTCATAGTATACAAGGAAACCGACTTCCTCGTTCCCCTCACCAGCCATCTCCCCAGCACTGAAATCCTGCTCTGCATTCCCACAGCCGCCACACATCTACCAGATCCGAGAACAACATCAGGAACGGGACCGCGGCTCGCCTTCAACATACTCTTAAAGGCAAAGTTGTCCACTTCAATTGTTCAGATAAGAGGATTTTTCCAACTGTATGCAGCATCCACCAAAACTTCTGTCATAGCAAACTCCGAGCCTTCAGTGCTTCCTGCAACTGCAACCATGCCACTCTCCGTCACCTGGCTGGGACATCACAAGACATTCTTCTTCCACAACAGCCTCAGACTGCAGCTCTAGCTCCCCCTAGCAGCATCCAAGCTGTATTTCCACCAGCAGTTGCTCCATTTAATCTTTCTCTAATAATTTAATAATTCTTTCTGTGCTCACAATTTGTTCAGAAACCCCACTCACATACATCCTTTCATCCCAAAATCCATTATTCTACCCTTCCTTCAGCTGTTCACAGCAATAGACCTTATATAGCTCCACCCCTTTTCAGCACTGCACTCATTGTCTTTTGACTTCCAGTTTGCATTTCCACAGCGATCTTACGTATTTATGAATGAACTGCTCGTTTTAAAAATCTTCCCAGTCTACTGACATTTGTTAAAACATTTGCTTTAAACATTACAATTCTCATGACAATGATAATTTACAATGATAATTATAATTTACAGAAGTTGAAAGATATTATTCTAAAGATGGCTGTGTGCATGTTTCTCTGGCGCATAAGGTCTATACGGCTCCTGTTTCTATTTCTCAAACAGCTAAAGATTTTTCTTATTTATTTATTTTTTCCATCCTTCCATACATCATCCCTCCATCCATCAATCAATCCATCCATCCTCTATCCCTCCATCCCACTATCCATCTATCCTCTATCCATCCATCCATCCATCCATCCTCTATCATCCATGCCTCCATTCAACCCTCTATCCCTCCAATCATTCATCCATCTATCACTTCACCCATCCATCCCTCTAGCCCTCCATCCATCCAGCTCTCCATCCATCCCTCCATCCATCTATCCATCCATCCATCCATCCATCCATCCATCCATCCATCCCTATATCATCCATCCAACTCTCTATCTCTCCATCCAACCCTCCATACATCCAGGAATACAGTCTATCTTTTCCCCTTCCCTCCACCAACACCCTTACATCATACCATCTAGCAACAAATCATACCTCCAAACCTCCATTCCTTTTCCCTTCCTTCAGCAGTTCACAGCAATACAGCTCTCATTTACTCTATGTGTAGTGAATTAACTCAGAGGGGAAATATTAATAATTATTCATAACTCATTATGATTATTCATTATGATTAATTATGAATATTTAAATAAGTTAAATAGATTAACTTGATGTGGCTACATTAACATTACAATCAATCAATCAATCAAGCTGTTCATCCTGTGAACGCTCAGTATTGATTATTAATTAATTCTAAGAAAAGGATATTTTTCATGGCTACTTTGCAATTACATAAGCGCTTAGAGCGCATAACAAGATCGATCATTTAAGTGACAATTTGTTTGCAGGCAGGGAGTCAGAACCAAACATACAGTATATTGTGGACAAACTTTAATAACTAAATCACGTACAAGATTAAACAGACATAAAACATACATACACAAAACATATACATGGTAAGAGGCAAAGTTAAAGTGGTTGGAATAACTGGGTCAGAACAGATGGATGAAGTTATGCAAAGAGTCTAAAACCTGAGAGAACCATCATTGATAAGCTCCTTTGTCTGAACAAAGGGGTTTACAGTTTTACTAATTACACAGCGATTTGTATTTCGTAGTACATTACTTGCATTTGCCTGGAAAGGCGTCCAGATATACAGTTGTAGGAGAAAGTCTTGATGGTTCCGTCCAATGGTTTTGCAGTTGTGATCGTTTCCTTCCATGTTGAGCGAAGGAACAACAGTGAACTTGCATGGTTGTTTCGACTCCGGAAGGTTGGTGGCATCGGGTTTCCTGTTCCACACATGTGTTGTGTGTGTGTGTAGGCGCACCCTGCTTGGAGGGCCTGCACTACATGGCCTGGCTCAGAGCCAGCCGAGATGATGTGGCGGTTTAGCCAGAGAGAGAGAAGAGAGACTGGGCGGATCTGTGCATCTCCTTAAAAGCTTTTGGTAGAAATCCCGCCTCGTAGGGTCAGTGGCCAATCGTATTCAGGCTTTTGGAGGGAAACTTTTACGATCCTTTGTCTGAAGCAGATCATTTGCAGATTGGTTGCTGATGAAGGAACTATTAAAGATTCTTGTAATACTAATATGCTGCACAGGTAGACATATCATATACACAATCATTCAGATCTTTAAATTGCAACTTCGAAGACACCAAACATGCCATACACATGATTTTCATTAACCATAGTATGCGTTTCTGAAATATAAATCCAACAGAGATTGAATTAATACATTGGCCAAACCCTATAAAAGAAAAATCATGAGATTAATATATGTTTATATATTTCTTAAGTGGTTATATGGGCTTAAGATGGTCTTATTTGTCCTTTTCAAAAAGACTGTGAGAGTCTCAGCTCTCTGCAAATTCCTTTTGGTCGTAAACCGAGTCTTACCTGATGGTAGCCCTGGTAACTGAGGACTTTTCTCTGTTGTGTTGGGGGAAGGTCTGTTACTAAGCACAAAGCATTTAAAACATATTTGTTAATTGTAACAGGCGATTATATGTCGGATTTGCCTCAGTCGTTACATATGTCTCAACCAGCTAACTCTTCAGTCTAGATAACTTTTCCAGTGTCCCAAGGAATTCTTCCTTGCTTTGGACAATCCGGGCTCCTTCATCCTCCATTTCTATTTTAAACTTGTCTATCCTTTTCCCCCTCCATCCCCCACTCCAATCCCTCCCTCCCCCAACACCTTACATCCTACCATCTAGCAAAATCCCATATACTTAGCCACAGCAGAGCCACCTACTCGGCCAGCTTCAGCCATCCATTGCCACTCTCCTGTCTCAGCAGCCACTATTCACAGCAATACGGCTCCTGTATACTCTGATATTTCTCAAACTGCTAACTCTTCAGTCCAGATACCTCATCCAGTGGATTCTACTACACGCAGGCCAGTCTGGACTCCTTTAACCTCCATTTCTATTTTCAACCGATCTATCCTTAAAATAGATGAATAATCGACTTGTCTTCTCCCCACGGCTCTCACATTCCAAGCATTAACAGTATCATCCCAGCTCCGGACTTAAATGCAATATGCTACCATCGACCATGCCATCAAACTCATTCACCTGGCAGGCCACAGAGATTGTCTCGCCAAAGCAGATATCACCAGCGCCTTCAAAGTCTTGCCTATCCACCCAGATTTCCAGTGCTTCATTAGAGTCCTCTATGAGAGCATACTTTGCCGTATGCCTCACCTTCTATTGCAGGAGCAGCCCCAAGATCTTCGACTTCCTTTCAGAAGAACTATGCTGGATTCCCATCAACAATCACAGACTCCCTTATGTCCTCCACCTTCTTGATGATTCAGGGCTTTTCACTCATCAAAATTTTGGCAACAAAATCTTTCATCCTGGAATGGCATTCTTTTTTTTTTTTTTTTTTTACAACAACTACATCACTCATGCCAGTGACATTACAATATACAATGACACAGAGGCTTCAGTGTTTACTATGGTGGGTGCTGGTTTGCCACCGTAATGCCCCAGAGGTCAGTTCGCTCAACTCACAGTCAGGCATGTTCTCCTCAGTTCTTACAAATACACCCCATAATCATAGCCACCATTATTTGGGGGCACTAATGGTCTAGGAAATTAATACTCATCCACTCAGACAACAGAGCAGTAGCAGAAATAAACACAGGCAGATCACGTTCCACAGTTATCATGCAATTCTTGTGCAGGCTCACTCTAATTTTCACTTGTACGGTCCATCCGTTAGCTCAAAAACAAAATCTAACGGCCTGGTTGAAGGACTTCTGCGTGTAAGCCTTTTCAGCATTTCTGACCACATGAATAATTTTATCTGACTCCAATTCTATATGACTTTGTTAAGTTTGTTACGTTTGTAACGTAACAGCTGATGATTCGTTGTGATTTAATTTGGATCGTTGATTTTTTTCCTAGTATCTCTTATTTTCAAATATTCGTTCATCAAGGGACTCAATATCTCACAGAGACTAAGCACCCGGATTCACTAGCTCATGATCACAAACTGACCAGTTCTGATATTAGTCAGAGGATTGCAGAGTGAATATTTTACCTTTAAGTGGTCGCATCTGCTTACGCAGCAAAAAGTGTAATTTTAATAATAGTCACGAGAAGATGCAACTTGCTAATACAGTGATATCAGAAATCAGATTATCCCAAAATGCTGTGCTCCATGCTCCAGTCATTGAGTCCTCAGTATGATCTATCCTGGTCAAAAGATTTGCGGTAATAAAGGACTCCACATTGATCCATACTAGAATAATGATTTCAGAATAATACAAGATAAATCAAGATTAACATTTATTTTGGCCAGACAGAACTTAAGTAAACATAATTAAACATGAATCCATGGTACACAACTATCAGCATAAAAATATAAAATACAATTACCAAGTAATATGAAAATTGTTTCAAAGACTCATTATCTGGCACAATACATACAGTGTGTGTGTGTGTGTGTGTGTGTGTGTGTGTGTGTGTGTGTGTGTGTGTGTGTGTGTGTGTGTGTGTGTGAGTGCCTCTTAGGACACTTGACACAACACTGCATGGGGGCTCTGTCTACAGAATATTCCCAAATGGCATCTCTGCTACCCTTCCTTGAATACCCAAACCAGAACAAAAGGGTTGTAAATATTTGCAACACAAACACCTAGTTTGGGGGAGAGGATCAGATATCTTTGAAGAGACCAACAAGAGAACATAATTCTCATAAGTTTCAGTCTTTCTCATCCTACCAGTGACTGCAGTGAAGTTGAGACCATTTTACCAATTGCACTGTGACCTTTAAAAAGACACCAGACATGAAAGGGATAAAACAATAGATTCACAAGATACATCATCTGTAGTATATCTGCATTCTGGGACTTGAATCGGGGGAAGGGGGGAAGGGAGGGGAGGAGGGAGAGGGTTTTTGAGCAGGGCAGTGTCCTCCAGTCTTTTTGCGAGATTATTGTTTTATTGCAGAGCGTTAGATCTCAGCTTTTGTCTTAGCAGTAAAACCACTCCTTACACACTCAACATCAGTTGCCGAGCCGAGCTAAGCCGCTCACATACCCGGACACCTCAATCTCATAGCCGACTCACATTTCGGAAGTTCAGACTCTCGGCTCCCGAATCAGACTTTTTTGACAACCAACTTCAACTAACCAGCAGATCAGAAATCTCACTAATGCTTATCAATAAGCCTTGTCGTGCCTCGAGCACACTTTCAGCTTTCTTAACCAGTTGTAACTGTTTTAAAGGTTATCACACCATCACAAACACCTTCCACTAACCACCGACCTACTTGGCCTCTGCATTCCCTTTCTACACTCAAGCTATGTAGAGTCCATGTTTCCTCATGCCTTTTGGCTTCCTACGATGTTCAGAATTTGCCCCTACTTCCTCCATTTTCAATCTGTCTATCCATCCCTGCATCTTTGACATTTCTATCCACTCTCTAGACACTCTCATATTCACTCTTTGGAGAAGCAAAACAGAGCAATTAGGAATATCATACCCATTTTACATCTGCACTTTCTTACTGAAACCAGAAAACTGGCCACAAATCCTGGTTCAGCAAGCACGTCTATCAAATCATTTGTATCACTGGCATATCTCCAGAACACCACTCAAAACATTCTTTCTGCATTGGAGCAGCGACCTCAGCGGCCAGACGAGGTATCTCAGACAAGACAATCCGAATCGTCATAAGCATATTGCTCTTACATCGGTACAAAATCTCAACAACCTCTGTCAAGCCAAGGATACCTCAGCTCTTCCCAATCTTTGGGGGTCCTAATAACTCTGCCTACATTTAACCGAGATGATGTCCCCACTCTAAGTCTTCTGGCCGCCAACACCAGATGCCCATATTAGCCTGACTACCATCCCTTTATCTCTTCCCCTTCATCCTCTCCCTATTCATCTCTAACTTCTTCAATAAATAATTATCCAACATTCATGGTTCTGGCGTGGTCCTTGCTTGTTAATCAATATTTACAGTTTTTTACAATTGCTATGACAATTTTTTCAATACTTTTTACAGTTGTCCTAAACTCTTAACGCAGTTAGCACAACATTTGTCTGTGTAGGCTATACAATTAACACATTTCTTGTTGTTTTTACACGAAATGCATACAATTAACACAAATTTAAAATGCTTGAACTTTTACACACAAGCTCAACCAAGACCAAAACAATGGATTTTTACTGACAAATTTACCAATTCTTTAACACTGTATGTCAGCACAGATAACACCATGTTCTAAACCTAATCTTATAGGCTAAAGTCAAAGTGAACAGCTGTTCATATTGCGAATTGAAATACAAATATATCCCATGCATTTTATTCCATTGCTACTGAGAAACAGCTGAAGTTATACAAATATATAAATCACAGCTGATTCCCATCTAGGAATTGTTCAGGTGTTAATGTTCTTTCAATCACATGACCATGTTATACAGTAAAAAGAGGGCATCTCTGGGCTGATCTTGCATGAAAAAGGAACAATATAGAGAAACACAAAGAAAGTAAGAAAAATGCCTGCACGAGGGAGAGGAAAATGAGTACCAGGACAAGGGAGAGGAGTAGGACAAGGGCAAGGGAGAGGAATGCCTGGATGAAGACAAGGTAGAGATTGAGGAGTTAGAATACACGGTGGCGCTCAAAGAAGGGCCAGAATTAGGGTAACTGATGAAATAAGAGCTACTATCATAGACCATGTCATAAACCACAGGCTATATCATACAGAGAGGCTGGTGAACGAGTACAGCCAAATCTCAGCCGGGACACAGTGGCATCCATTATCCAGATTTTTCAAGAAACCAATAGGTAGGATATTGTATACGGGCTTCTCCTACTGCAAAGTCTAAATACTTGTACCATGTATTACAGTGACTGTATGCCTCTGGTCTCTAATATGTAACAGTATTCTGTCTATCTAAGGATTCAACATCTACCTCCCCCGGGGGGGGCAGAGGAAAGTTCCTGAATGAAGAACTGAAACTTGCTATTGTCAACATGGAGATTGCTGATAATGAAATAAAACTGAAGAGCATTCTATAAAGCTACTCTGAGATGGGTCATTCATTTTTTGTATTGAATTTCTGCAGCAAAAGAAACAAAATGCATGCATTTACTAAACCCAACAAAACATTTTGTAGAGTCTTCAAAAGACACTGTACTGTCCAAAAATATACTGTCTATTGTATAAGGGCAGACCTGACACATAAAATAATGCAGTTTCTGTAATTCCATCTGTGTTAGTGTTTTTATGACATTGTGCTATGATTGACTAAATGTTCCTATTGGAAGAGAACATGTGTTAGGGTTTTGGTAGACATAGTGTATTGTTTTAGTGTATTATTGTATTTTGAAAATTAGTGTTGGAGTTTAGTTTACAATGTGTGATTTTGAGCATGAAATTAACCGTTTTGGCAATTGTGTGTTGTATGTGTGTTGATGTGTTAAGAGTTTAGGAAAATTGTTAAAAGTATTTAAAAATTGTAATAGCAATCGTAAAAAAAAAAAAAAAAAAAACTGTAAATAAGAGCTGCTATCATAGACCATTTAAGGATTCAACGTCTACCTCCCTCAGGAAAGCTCCTAAATGATGAGCAGGAACTTGTCATTATCAACACGGTGATTGCTGATAATGACATAAAACTGAAGGGCATCCTATAAAGCTACTCTGTGATGGGTAAATCTTTTTTTTTTTTTTTTTAATTGAATTTCTGCAGCAAAAGAAACAATGCATGTATTTAATAAACCCAACAAAACAAAAATGTGGAGAGGCTTCAAAAGACACACAATCTATGATCAATAAAATATACTGTCAATTGTATAAGGGCAGACCTGACACATACAATAATGCAGTTTCTATAATTCCATCTGGTGTTAGTGTTTTTATGACATTGTGCTATGATTGACTAAATGTTCCTGTTGGAAGAGAACATGTGTTAGGGTTTTGGTAGACATAGTGTATTGTGTTAGTGTATTATAGTATTTTGAAAATTAGTGTTGGAGTTTAGTTTACAATGTGTGATTTTGAGCATGAAATTAACCATTTTGGCAATTGTGTGTTGTAGGTGTGTTGGTGTGTTAAGAATTTAGCAAAATAGTTAAAAAGTATTGAAAAAAAAAAAAATAGTCATAGCGATTGTAAAAAAAAAAAACTGTAAAGTACTTTTTCTAAACTCTTAATACAGCAACAAACCTAAATCACACAATTAGACAAACTCTACATTTCAAAATGCTAACTCTATCAAAACACAGCAAACCTGATTCAAAATGTAATCAATCTGTCAAAACATGTTTATATCCAACATGAACATATCGTCAATCATAGCGCAATGACTGTCAAAATACTAACAGTTAATGGCATTACAGAAACTGCATTACTTGTCATGTTTCAGTTTCACCTGCAGACAATATGAAATCCATTGTTTTTATTCAGTTTCCTTTTACTGTAAGCCATTCTAAAGGTGAAGTCATTACTTTATAGAATGTAAAGTAGAAAAAAAAAAGTAAAGTAACATAATTGCTCAGGGCAGCCAGTCAAATAGGTCCCCTATGTAGAACTTCAGTTGAAATTGCTTTCTGGGAGTGGGGTGTTGGTGGTTTCCCCATAGAGGGTGGGATGGTGCCCCCTTAGATAGTGCCCTACGCAGACTATATATGTGTATATGGAACAGTGGTACTGGAATATTTGTAGTAAAAGCTTTTACTCAAATGAAAACATGAAATTGCTGCCATTGATCAACAACAAATCCAACATACATGGCATGGCCTTTGGTTACTATGAAAACTTTTTTTCCACCTCCAAATAAAAAAGTATAAAAGTTAATTGTGACTTTTTATCTCACAATTCTGATTTTTTTTTTTTTTTTTAGGAGAATTGTGAGATATAAACTAGGAATTGAGAAAAGTCCGAATTGTGAGATAAAAAGTCACATTTACCTTTCTTACTTTCTTCCTTTCTACCCCATGGCTGAAATAAGCATTCATAGGTTCCACATGTGTAAGGGGGAAAAACATACAGATGCACAATCCAACACACATTCTTACTCCTCCCATCTACCTCTTCTGGTCCATTGTCCTGATCCAACTACTCCTCTCCGTCCTTTAGCTATTCCTCTCCCTCGTCCAGACAATTATTTTTTCTATCTCTGCTTCTCTGTGTTGTTCCACATCCACACTGAAGAAAAGCAATTCAAAGAGTCCTTTTTTTACCGTGTATGTCCAAGTAATGGAACTAATTTCAACACCTGACTATGCTTCCAAATGAGATTGGATTTGGCTATTTCTCAATATTTCTGTGATCTGTTACACAATCCAAATGCACTAAAAATACCAAAACACTTAATTCAAATCAACTCATTCTTCTATTACACTAGCAAATGTTGTCACCAAACAAACACACTTTGTCACTTATAATACAACTTAAAAACCACTAACAACAGGCAGAATTCTAAAATTTTTGCTTTTTAAAAATGTCTTTAGAAAAAAAACTGAATGACACTAAAATTCACTGCAGCATATATGTTACGCAGTCCATGTTTACATTATACAAAATTATTCCTAAGTTTTCCATTTTGTGTAGATGGCAATGAAATTGAAAGACTACAGCTACATTTAATTGTTTAGATAGTATTTCATTTTTGAGATTCAGAATACATTTCATTATGGTATTACTGTAGAAATTTTGTCTTATTCGTTTTTGTATTATGTTAAGTTTTGAACTTAAGTTTAACAGTTTTGAGAAGAGTATGTAAACATGCACAAATTAGTCTGTAAGTTTTGGCTGTGGTTGTGTCTAAGTGAGAAATATATTCATGTAATTTGAAAAAACATAGTCATTGAATGAATTTTGTGCCAAATCATGATAAATGATTCACAGTTAAGCCCACATAGACTGTTGTTGTGCTCAGTGTGAAGAGTTTTGGCCCAAGTTGAGAAAATGTGCCCTATCGATTGTAATAGTATTTGTTTTTGTTTTTTCATAATATATTTCAATATGGTTACTGTAGATATTTAGCAAGTTGTTGTCTTATTCAATTTTGTCTTATGTAAGTTTTGGAACTTAAGTCTAATAGTTATGAAAAGAGTATTAAACATGCAAATTGGCCTGTAGGTATAAAGAGTTTTAGTGGTCGTTGTGTCTAATTGTGAATGTGTTCATGTCATTTGAAAGATGTAGCCATTGAATGCATTTTGTGCCAGAGCAATGTTAAATAATCTTCAGTTTAGCTCACACAGATGTTGTGCTCACTGTGTGAAGTGTTTTGAAAAAGTGACCTAAGTATTGAGAAATGTGTCCTATAGCGATAAAAAAAAAAAATATACATTGTATACACTAATACATTATTCACCCACTCGACAATGAATGCTAATTTATTAAACCTCATTTGCCATGTGCATATTCATGTAAAGTGTGAGATCACCTGTATCCTGTCTTTCCATATCTGTCTATTGTTGAAGAACAGCAGCTAATCATCTGAGTGCTTGTCTCTGTCATCAGCAAAGTCAAGCAACCTCGAATGCTAACATGTTTAAATGAGCCCACTCAAGTCACACTATATTAACCCAGACGTTTTATGAAATTTCTCAATCTTTCCTATCCTTCTGTCTTTATCTTTTATACTGCCAATTATTTAATCATTTGTCTATGCAAAAAGAAAATGCAGAGCCACATAATTATACATTTAAACTAAACAAAGTCTTCTGTGTGTGAATCACCAACTAATCCAAATGGCTCCTCAGAGATGCATTATTTTAAAACAGATTAAATCAAAATATAATTACAATTTTAAATAATAAATAAATACATATTTTGGTTTTTACAGGTGAACTATTGGAAGTTATTAATGTCTAACACTATTAATACAAAATGTAACAGTACATTACAATCCAGTTGCATCACAAAACTTTGAGAGAAAGATCCCCCCTCCTCCCCATGCAGGACATGTAACAACAGTTTCCTGACCTTCAATAGGAGCTTGTTTGGAGACCAGTCTGATACAACTAAAAAGAGTCCTTCTGTCTGCCATACATTCATAATGTCAGTAGGGACCGTCTTACAACTGGTGTCCCTAAATGCAACATATATCTATCACAAATTCCTCCATGAGAGTAGTGTCTCCATGAGAATTTATATTTTACAGCACAAGGGCAATAGTCCACTACTGAGTTTCATGCATGCTACTAAAATCCCCAAATAAAACTTTACAGAGTTGTCATTGACAGAAAACATCAAATTGCTTTGCAAAAATTATTCATAAAGAATTCTCTGTCCCTCTTTCCAACTTGTCCCTGGGCCTTACTCTTTCTCTCTCACAGGCAATAGGCTTATTTTTAATCTTTCAAGAATTCATTGAACAAGATGGAGAACAAGCATTTCCTACTCTCTATCTCTGATGAACGAAGGACAGGGTAACTTCAGAAAGACATTTGAAAAGCCAGCCACTTGATGAATGTTTTATTCTTACAAGTGTTATATCAAAAGCACATTCCTGGCATTTCAGATCATTATAAAGGGTTGTTGTTGAATATGATGAAATAAATATTTCAAATGTGCAATATCTTCAAAGAATAATACATGCCAATATATATATTTAATAATAGAGGCGCCTGGGCTGCATTTGATGGGTTTACTGATGTAGTTATTTTGCTCTAGCTTACTCTGTACACTCTCCACTGCTAAATGTTACATAATAAAGTGTCAGCACAACTTGTGCAATCTGCCACCAGCTTTGAAATATGGTCCTTAGGTTCAAAGAAGCATTGAAACAAAGCAGATTTTTTATTTAATACAGATTTGTATTGGTAAGCCATCAAAGAACAAATATACTCTGTATGATGTCATTTTAATGAGGATGAAGGGTGATACAAGGAGTGAAGAGAAATATGTTCTTTCTTTCTTCTAAATTCAGAAGGAGGTGTGCGCCCCTCTCAAAATTACAATCATCTACGGAATGGATGTGCATTATTGTTTTATCAGGGAAGCATAAAGATGCCAGAAAGCTGTGACAGATGTGGAAGGATAATTAAAATATCAGTCATGTAACTGCAAATTAAACGTCATTTTGATTTCGCATACTGCCTGACGTGCAACCAATAGGCAGCTGGGTAATCATCAAAATACCGATGAGGCCGTTCGTCAAGGGCCATATCGCAATCCTCTGTTTCGGCTCACCGTCTCTCTCTCTCTCTCCAAAAGACACTCTAATTAGTAAACCCTCTGTGCTCCCAAGATAAAGCAAAGGCAGCAAGTGTGTTCTGTTTAGCAAGGCCTTCTTTTATACCAGTGAGCCAGCTTTTGCCTGGCAGACAGAGCACATGCATAAGCAATGGTGAGAAGGAGAAATAGGTTTACTTTATAATTCTGAATCTGGATAAGTTAAAAAACTGATCAAAAATGAGCTCTTTGTGTGTGAGATGTCAAACACAGAGGCAACAAACGACACACACACTCATATTAACTTGGCCTGCTACATCGCAGTTGTATGTTACTAATCATTTATTTATTTTTTATTTTAATTTTTTTCTCTCAGCAGATGTTCAACATGCTGTGTCATTTTGTACACAAAAAAGGATTTTCTGCATGTTGGGTCCCACAAACAAATCTGGCATGGTGGTCCCTCAGAGCCATCTGCCATAGTGTTCTCAAATTTGGCACCACTTCTGTGCCTCTCTTTCACCTGGCTACAGCCTTCAGAGTGCAAAAAGGAGAAACATTCAGTGTTCAGAGAGAAAGTTGATGCAAAAGAGAACAGAATGTCAGATGCATCAAAAGATGTCAGCTGTCTCAACTGCTGTTCTGTACTGACAGGAATCCCCATAGACTGCCCTTATTTCGCTTTCCACTGGGAGACAGTAAGTGCTTCACCACGAAAGGCAGAAACACTGTCTCTCGTTTATTCATTCTCCGAATCTGTTTATCAGTCCTTTTAGAAAACTAACAGCTAACATTAAAGGCCAAATCAAAATTGATCTTTGCGTTGGACTATATATATATATATATATATATATATATATATATATATATATATATATATATATATATATATATATATATATATATATATATACATATATATATTATTATTATTATTATTATTATTATTATTATTATTATTATTATTATTATTATTTATTGTGTAAGTGTGTGCATTGGAAGGGGGTTGGGTGAGAAATGGAGGGTCAAGTTGGAGACTTACTTTACTTTAATGTCCCTGTGCTTGTCCTATACAGATATGTTAAGCCCCCAGGTGCTGATTTACAGTTTAATGGAGCATGTAGTAAAATGACAGTCATGCCTTTCTCAGAATTTCATTTCTGTTGCATATACTGTAGATGATGCCAGTCAAATATAGCTCTCTAGTGTACATACTGTATCCACCTTATTTTTAACTTAAGATTAGACTATTTTTAACTTCATTGTGCAATCCGTTCCACTCTTAAAAAAGTGGTTCTATATACAGTAGAACGTCTCCGGTTATGACTGTAACCCTTGTTCCCTAAGAAAGGGGCGTGGCGGCCTGGGCTTTGCACTGGGCAGGTTCCATGCTACACGCCATGTTTTTTTTTTAATGCATTATACACTAGTTGACATAAACATATCATGAGTATAACAATGAAAGCAGCCATATTTATAAAGAAAAGGGAGAAAGAAGGAAAGAGAAAAAGTGAAGAAGGAAAGAGGAAAAGAAAAAAAAGAAAAAGAAAAAAGAGGAACACAAAGACAGGGTAAGAGTGGCATGTGTGGGACGGCTGGGGATGAGTAGGGATTTTGGGACCCTGGGCCCCGCTGCACCTCATCTTGATAACCCATTGCAATATGACGCTGACGGGGGTCTATCCTATGCCATGGCCATGAGGGGTATCAGAGGCAGCATTATAATACCTTATTATTAATAGCTGTATCAATATTACCATTAGTAATAATATTACTATTACTATTACTATTATTATTATTATTATTATTATTATTATTATTATCATTACTATTACAACTACTACTTTTATCATCACTATTAATGGATGTATCAATATTACCATTATTATTATTATTATTATTATTATTGCTATTACTACTATTGTTTTTTGTCCTCTTCCTGATCCTTTAACCTCTCCTCATTCCGGATGAAATGAGTATATTTGTTAATATGTTTATCAATACTACTACTGCTAATACTATTATTACTATTTGTCATTCCTTATTAATTGGATTTATCATTATTATTATTATTGTTGTTGTTGTAAGGTCCATCCGTTAGCTCAAGAACGGAATCTAATGGCCTGGTCGAAGGACTGACTCCATGAATAATTTTATCTGATTCCAATTCTTTGTAACGTTGTTACATTTGTTACATTTGTAACTAAACAGCTGATCATAAGTTTAGTTGTGATTTAATTTAGATCGTTGATTTCTCTTAGTATCTCTTAATTTCAAATACTTGTTCCTCCATGGGACCCGGAGTCGCTCAGAGGATAATGCTCGCGATTAATTACAATATCTCACGGACACAAATTAGTCAGTTCTGATATTACAGAGGATTGCAGAGTGAACTATTTTACCTTTAAGTGAGTCGCACATGCTTACTCATAACAGAAAGTGTAATTTTAGCAATAGTCACGAGAGCTGCAACTTGTTAATAACAGTGACAGTCAGAAATCAGATTGCCCCTCATGCTTAGCGCCATGCTCCGGTCATGGGGTCCTCGGTATGAATCTGCCCTGACAGAAAGTTTTACGGAAACTCCTACAAACTCTGCATGCGACACTACTAGAAAAAATTATTTCAGAAAGATACAGAATAAATCAAGATTAACGTTTATTTTGGCCAGACAGAACTTAAATAACACAATTAAACATGAATCCATGGTACACAACTTTCAGCATAAAAATATAAAAACAATTACCAAGTAATATGAAAATAGTTTCAAAGAGTCATATCTGGCACAATACATACAGTGTGTGTGTGAGTGCCTCTTAGGACGCTGACACAACACTGCATGGGGGCTCTGTCTACAGAATATTCCCAAATGGCATCTCTGCTACCCTTCCTTAAATACCCAGACCAGAACAAAGGGTTGTAAATATTTGCAACACAAACACCTAGTTTGGGGGAGAGGATCAGATATCTTTGAAGAGACCACTCAAAAAGAAGAACAGATTTCTCATATGTTTCAATCTTTCTCATCCTACCAGTGACTGCAGTGAAGTTGAGACCATTTTACCAATCACACTGTGACCTTTAAAAAGACACCAGACATGAAAGGGATAAAACAATAGATTCACAAGATACATCATCTGCAGTATATCTGCATTCTGGGACTTGAATCAGGGGGAAGGGAGGAAAGGGAGGGATAAGGTAAAGAGGGGGAGAAGGTTTTGGTCAGTTTCTCTGTGAGATCTTCTCTCCAGATTGAGTTTTATTGTTTTAATGCGGGGTGTTGGATCTCAGCTTTTGTCTTAGCAATAAAACCTCTCCTTACATTGTTATTATTATTATTATTATTATTATTATTATTATTATTATTATTACAGTTTTTTTCAGTCGCTAACAAGCATTTGTCCAACCAGTTGTCACATTTTCAAAACTCTAAACACAATTAGCACAGCATCAGTCTTTTGTGGTCATACCATTCACACATTTCATGTCGTTTTCACACAATATGCAGTCAGTGAACACAACTGCTTACATTTTCTTATCAGACAAGCTATACCTCCCAACAAAATTATGGATTGTTTTTGTAGTATTTACGAATGTTAACACACAACATCCCACAATAGCAAAAACAATATTCCAAACCTTAGATACAGTATAAAAACCTGTTTCTGCAATGAAAAAAAACATGAGGACCTTTGTAATTACCTGGGACAATGTGGCTTTCCATCATTTGCAAACAATAACAACATGATTTGAAATCCACCCAAGACTGGTAAGTCTCTTCCCTATTCACCTTTCCTCAACCCCATAGAGGAATTATTTTCTGCATGCAGGTGGAAGGTTTATGACCATCAGCCACATGACCAGATGTCCCTCATTGAAGCCATGGATGCTGGCTGCAGGGACATCACAGTTCATGATTGCCAAGGGTGGATCCGACATACCAAGCGGTTTTATCCCAGGTGCATGTGATGTTGATGAAAACATGTGGCCTAACCCTGAAGATCGCAGAGATTAGATACAGTAATTTTGTACTTTTTTTTAGCCCCTTAAAAATGTATTTTGTTCACTGTAAGCAATACTGTAAAACTTTTTCTGTTCTATCATACCGTGTTTCTACTGTACCTCCTGTAGTAAACCGTAAAGAAAAAAAAAAAAAAAACTGATTTGCTTTTTACTGGAATGCTTTTGAATGTGAACATTATTGTACATGTGGACATACAGTTCCCAACCAAGAAATTTAGTGTAAAAATGGTGGATTGCATGTTTTGCATGCAAATACCTGTAAAACTGAAACATAAAAGTCTATGCAGTTTTATGCACCTGGTGTACTTTGATTGACTGCATGAGTTTGATTGACTCACCTTGTGAAGTGAGAACAAGTGTTATTCTTTGTGGAATAATTTCATTTTGAGTCAGATTTCCAGTGTTTTGGTGAAGTTAGTGTGTGCAGAGAAAGATGTGCTCTATTTTGAAATGAAGAGTAAGTATATATTTAACAAAATGTGTTTTTGAGAAGAAAATTATCCATTTGGCCATTTGTGTTTTGTAGGTGTGATAATAATATTGCTATTACTATTGCTGTTGTCACCTTCCTCATGCCCTGTTTCCTGTTTTGTTTTTGTTTTTTTGTTTTTTTAACTCTGATTATGTCTGTTGTACTTCCCTACATGCTCCTTTATTCATATATTTCCACTACCACACCCAGTTACACTTACAGTTACACACACACACACACACACACACACACACACACACACACACACACACATATATATATATATATATATATATATATATATATATATATATATATATATATATATATATATATACACACTCACCAAAAGGATTATTAGGAACACCATACTAATACTGTGTTTGACCCCCTTTTGCCTTCAGAACTGCCTTAATTCTATGTGGCATTGATTCAACAAGGTGCTGAAAGCATTCTTTAGAAATGTTGGCCCATATTGATAGGATAGCATCTTGCAGCTGATGGAGATTTGTGGGATGCACATCCAGGGCACAAAGCTCCCGTTCCACCACATCCCAAAGATGCTTTATTGGGTTGAGATCTGGTGACTGTGGGGGCCATTTTAGTACAGTGAACTCATTGTCATGATCAAGAAACCAATTTGAAATGATTCGAGCTTTGTGACATGGTGCATTATCCTGCTGGAAGTAGCCATCAGAGAATGGGTACATGGTGGTCATAAAGGGATGGACATGGTCAGAAACAATGCTCAGGTAGGCCGTGGCAT
Organism: Paracanthobrama guichenoti; assembly: GCA_018749465.1. Lineage (NCBI taxonomy): Eukaryota > Metazoa > Chordata > Actinopteri > Cypriniformes > Gobionidae > Paracanthobrama > Paracanthobrama guichenoti. The sequence continues at coordinate 34,577,847 of CM031949.1, forward strand.
TTAAACGATCACCAATTGGCACTAAGGGGCCTAAAGTGTGCCAAGAAAACATCCCCCACACCATTACACCACCACTACCAGCCTGCACAGTGGTAACAAGGCATGATGGATCCGTGTTCTCATTCTGTTTACGCCAAATTCTGACTCTACCATCTGAATGTCTCAACAGAAATCGAGACTCATCAGACCAGGCAACATTTTTCCAGTCTTCAACTGTCCAATTTTGGTGAGCTCGTGCAAATTGTAGCCTCTTTTTCCTATTTGTAGTGGAGATGAGTGGTACCCAGTGGGGTCTTCTGCTGTTGTAGCCCATCCGCCTCAAGGTTGTGCGTGTTGTGGCTTCACAAATGCTTTGCTGCATACCTCGGTTGTAATGAGTGGTTATTTCAGTCAAAGTTGCTCTTCTATCAGCTTGAATCAGTCGGCCCATTCTCCTCTGACCTCTAGCATCAACAAGGCATTTTTGCCCACAGGACTGCCACATACTGGATGTTTTTCCCTTTTCACACCATTCTTTGTAAACCCTAGAAATGGTTGTGCGTGAAAATCCCAGTGACTGAGCAGATTGTGAAATACTCAGACCGGCCCGTCTGGCACCAACAACCATGCCACGCTCAATATTGCTTAAATCACCTTTCTTTCCCATTCTGACATTGGAGTTCAGGAGATTATCTTGACCAGGACCACACCCCTAAATGCATTGAAGCAACTGCCATGTGATTGGTTGATTAGATAATGGCATTAATGAGAAATTGAACAGGTGTTCCTAATAATCCTTTAGGTGAGTGTATATATATATATATTTTCGGAAGACTTCTGGTGAAAGCACCGCCTCTGTTGCCAGGCTCCCTGCGGCGGGGCTCTAGAGGCGACACTTTCCTTTTGCACCTACGAGGAGCTGGTAGACAGCTGAGGCTGCCCACTTGAGTCAGCCTTCTTTGATCTAGAGTGGTGAGGGAGGAACTGCTTAAAGGCCGCTGACTGTGTTTTCGCCTCCTGGATTCTGTCGACGATGGTGTTGACGGCGTCGCCCAACAGACCAGAAGGATCTATCGGGGCATCCAGGAGGAAGAATTTCTCCTTTTCCTTCATCCCCAACAGATTAAGCCAGAGATGTCTCTCCACAGCCACCATCGAAGCCATAGAGTGGCCGATAGCACGGGCCGTCTCTTTGGTGATGCAGAGAGACAAGTCAGTGGCCTTACGCAGCTCTTTAATGTCCTCAGGGCTAGGTCCCTCACCCTCATCCAGATCTTTGAGAAGGTCGGCTTGATAGGCCTGCAGAATAGCGAGTGTGTGCAGGGAACTACCAACACAACCAGCCGGCATATATGCTCTGCCCACCAGCATAGATGTATCCCTACATGGCTTAGTGGGCAGAACCAGGGCTTTTAGGGATGATGCAGCGTTGGGAGATAGATGGCTTGCAAGCGCATCCTCAACCTGAGGCATCGTCCTGTAGCCAGCCTCACGCACCCCCAGCACGTTGGCTTTTCTTGTGGCCAGTTAATATTTAGTCTGGGCACAGCGCGGGTCAACACATCGTCCAGCTCCTCATGAGCTTGATGTTGAACTCATCTAATTCCTCAGAATCAGAGAGCTCCAACATCGGGTTCTCCACCCTGGGGGAAGAAGCTGCAGGGAGGGAGAACATCTGAACTGTCAGACGAGGACTGAGAAGATGAGCGAGATGACTGCTGAAGAGCAAAGCTGTCTGTACTATGTGCCGGCCTCCCCTTTGTAGCTTCCGTGTATGCCGTCACATACTATGTCATGACGCAACACCAATCAGGATTGGATTCGTTTTCATTCATACTTCAGACGCGCTGCTGCTAAGGGATCATCCCCATTGATATCAAGTGATATCAAGTGTATCATAGACACAGTGCAAGTTCCCTCGAAAGGGAACCCTAGGATTCTAGACTCAATTTAAAAGAACCCTTTATTCCAAAAATATTCTATACAAGAAAAGTATTGCAATACTTTCATGTTTAACAGGATATTTCATTTTTGTTTTACTGAGAGTATGTTAAGAGCTGTTTACAGTTTTTTACAATCGCTATGACAATTTTTTACTAAACTCTTAACGCAGTTAGCACAACATCTGTCTGTGTAGGCTATACAATTAACACATTTCTTGTTGCTTTTACACAAAATGCATACAGTTAACACAAATTTAAAATGCTTGAACTTCTTTTACACACAAGCTTTACACAAAAATGTACCAATGCTTTAACACTGTATGTCAGAACAGTTAACACTAAACCTAACCTTATAGGCTAAAGTCTGTTTATGTTGTGAATTGCAACCCAAATATATCCCCTGTATTTATGCAAATATATAAATCACAGCTGATTCCCATCTAGGAATTGTTCAGGTGTTGATGTTCTTTCAATCACATGACCTTATGGTATACAGTAAACGAGGGCCTCTTTGGGCCATTCTTGTGTGAAAAAGGAACAATATAGAGCAACACAAAGAAAGTAAAAAAAATGCCTGCACGAGGGAGAGGAAGATGAGTACCAGGACAAGGGAGAGGAGTGGGACAAGGGCAAGGGAGAGGAATGTCTGGACAAGGACAAGGTAGAGCTTGAGGAGTTAGAATGCATGGTGGCACTCGAAGAAGGGCCAGAATTAGGGTAACTGATGAAATAAGAGCTATAGATCATGTCATAAACCATATGCTATCATACAGAGAGGCTGGTGAACAAGTACAGCCAAATCTCAGCCGGGACACAGTGAGTAAGCAGTGGGTAAGCATTATCCAGATTTTTCAAGAAACCGACAGGTAGGATATTGTATAAGGGCTTCTCCTACTGCAAAGTGTAAATACTGTAATTTTACCATGTATTACAGTGACTGTATGTCTCTGGTCTCTAATATGTAACTGTATTTTGTCTGTCTGCAGCAAAAAACTAAATTCATACATTCACTAAACCCAACAAAACAAAAATGTGGAGAGGCTTCAAAAGACACAATCTATGATCAATAAAATATACTGTCTATTGTATAAGGGCAGACCTGACACATACAATAATGCAGTTTCTATAATTCCATCTGTGTTAGTGTTTTTATGACATTGTGTTATGATTGACTAAATGTTCCTGTTGGAAGAGAACATGTGTTAGGGTTTTGGTAGACATAGTGTATTGTGTTAGTGTATTATAGTATTTTGAAAATTAGTGTTGGAGTTTAGTTTACAATGTGTGATTTTGAGCATGAAATTAACCGTTTTGGCAATTGTGTGTTGTAGGTGTGTTGATGTGTTAAGAGTTTAGGAAAAGTGTTACAAAGTATTGAAAAACTGTAAATCAAAATTTTATTAAAATAAAAAATTTGTTAAAATATAATTAAAACTAAATCCATAAAATGATCACATGCTGGGACGCCCTAAAAGATTGTATATACTGTATGAAGTGCCTGACAGAACCCTTTAAGGTATAGAACCTTTTCTTCTAAGAGTGTCAGACGCTTTCAAGTATTTTAGCTTTTCAAAATCAGTCCATTATGCTACTTGATTGCAAACTGGTATTTGTAATCATAAACACACTGGTTTGTAATGCAAGTAGTTTTACATACCACACTTTGTTATTTTTATAATTATTAACCTAGTAATAATGAAGGTGGATAAAAGAGGGATAAAAGCACATTGTATGAAATGGAAGACAAGAAGTCACAGACTGGGAAACAGCATCCCATTACATTGATTACAATAAATGCATTTTGGATTTTGCCTAACTAAGAATTTGAACTAAGAATACATAATGAAAATAAGAATAAAACCAATTGTTGAATGTGGTCCTGATTTGTGAAAATATTTCAAAACATCCACGTATTTTCAGCAAACACAGCTGTGCTCAATGGAGATATCACCAGTCTTGAAATTTCCATATTTCCTCAGCAATTAGTCACCTGTGCAAACTCTGGACCTGAGTGGGTAAGCAAGGGCGAATCGTCAGTCTCCTACGTCTTCTGCATGCCAGATTAAACAAGTGGCCTTAGACACCCATGAGCCGTCTATGAGGTCACACTCTGCTTTGATACACAAGCAAGGGATGCTGCCTGGTAGTTGTGTTTTGGTGAGGGTGTGGGGTGTCGGTGGGGGAGGTTTTTTTTTTTTAAATGTTACTGTTTGAACATAATGTGGCCAGAGGAGAAACTGTGGTACGATAATTGCTTTAGCCCTGCAGATAAGGAGAAAACTGCTTCCTCCATATTGATAGGAAATGCCTGAGGCCTCTTTATCTCCTTTCCAGTCTCTCAATAAGGGTCTGCAGCTCTGAAAATATTTTTATGCTTGAAATGGTGGGGAAAGGGGTGTACAGATGTGCTTTTATTTCCGTATTACAACTACACTTATTCTGCATAGGATATCATATATAAATTATATAATTTTTCTATAGCTCATTGAGTCACCACCATTACATTATACAATTTATAAACTCATAATCCATATGCATTTGATTTTCCATGAATCCACTTATTTACCTGTGGAGGATTTTTATTTTATTTTATTTTATTTTGTATTATTATTTGTTTTTAATAACAATAACTAACATTTATTTTTCTTGCAGGATGCAGGATATGCTTTTGGAAACTAAATGTCCCCAACATTTGGTCCAAAGTGTGTCTAAATCATGTCTGATTATAACAAAAGGGGAAACAAAACTAAACAGCTGTCTAAATATATATCCTCATGACTTTGAGTAACAAGGTGAAGTAATCAAGAAATCCAGATTTGCTTTTACCTAGTAACAGAAGGTATTTGATCAGTATTTGGTGGAATAACCCTGATTTCCAATCACAGCTTTCATGTGTCTTGGCATGCTCCCTATCAGTTGGTCACATTGCTGTTGGGTGACATTATGCCACTCATGGGCGAAAAAATTCAAGCAGCTTGGCTTCATTCCATTAATCTTCCTCTTGCTTACATTCCAGAGGTTTTCAGTGGGGTTCAGGTCTGGCCATGACAGGGTCTTGATCTGGTGGTCCTCCATCCACACCTTGTTTGGCCTGGCTGTGTGAATTGAAGCATTGTCCTGTGGGAAAAGAAAACAATCCTTTGCAAAAAAAAAAACAAAAAAAACAAACAAAAGTTTGGGACACATCATTCTCTAAATGACAATATTATTATTTGAAATTTGGAAATGTTGTCAGTAGTTTGTAGAATAAATTAAAAAATGCTCATGTTACCCAAAAATATAAATAATGAATCCAGAGAAACTTTTAATTTTGCAGTGGTCTCTTATTCTTTTCCAGAGCTGTATTAAAATAAAAAAATTTAAATAAAAATAAAAAACCATTGTGCAGCATGCCTGCTCATGAATTCAAGTTGACATCAATGGTCGCTCAAGCACTATGAAGGAGGAGGGCTGTATTAATTTCAATTAAAATGAGTAGCTGTTTTGTTCTTGTGAATTCTTTTTTCAATGGGGAGTGAAATAGTATCATAGAAAAGAGCATAATAAAGAGAAGAGGCTTCAGTTAAGTTGTGTGAAATAGTTTCACTGGCAGGCTTGAAATTGCAGCATTTAACCATATGCAAGATGCCATGTTAGAGAAAAGCATTGTTTTTGAAAATGTTTGATAATAAATGACATATACCACATGTCAAAATTCAACTGGTTTTCTCTTTCTATATATCCGTTTAAATGAATGCGATTAGAGCAGTTTGGTGTAATTCGCTGATTTTTTATGCTGATTACAGCTCTGACCTGCTGCTTGGCATGTATTATATTATAATGGTTATTGTGCAGAAGAGAGTATCTTTGTTCCTCTGATTATGGCCAGCTTCATTAATGGGATGTTTCTGTATCAGCCATGATCTGATTATTGTGAATATATTACACTGCATTGCATATACTGTATTATATAATGTGAGCCTGACATTTTACTATTAAAATATAGTGGTTACTTGTGGTGTTGATATAATCAAAAATAATAACAAAAAGAAGCCATTTTTGTAAAGGTTTTTATTAAAAATAAAAATAAAAACAAATTCTAAAGTAGTCCTATGCTTCTAAAATGGTATGCTTATTTTATTTCTCTAATGTACAGCTTCTATATTTCCTCTTGATTAGAGCAAGTGAAATTCCTGTGAAGATAAAGGAGATCGAATGATAACCGAAGGACACAACAATAGGGTTAAACAGGGGGTTTTGTCCTATTCCAATCTCACCAACTATCTGATTAAATCTTTTCAGGAAGAAAATCAATAGAAGGACACTTGTTTAGGGTCATTTGGAGAGGTGGCTGATTTAGCAGACAGTGCCTATCGCTCCAGATGATTGTACCTGCAACTGCCTCTTGTCTGTTTTAGCCTATCTTACATGAAAGAAGGTGGGTTCCCTTTCAAAGTGGTACTCAACACCGTATCATGGAGTTGACGCTATGGGAACGCTTCGCATGAGCCGGTGTCTGAAGCACGTGTTGATAGACGTCAATTTTGATTGGCTACCACAGTCAGGTGACATGCCGACGGGCTATGAAAGGGCGCCTATGGAAGACGTCATCAGCTTCAGGCTGTCTGAAGAAAGATGCACAGACATGCCTGAAGTATGGAAATGCGACGCAGTGTCTCGTTCCCCTTCTCAAGGAACCGGGTTACATACGTAACCTAGACGCTTTATTGCTGAATGGAAAATGGTATGAACAACAGCAAGAAAAAAAAAGGTCTAAAGAATCAATCATTGGGTGCTCATAATGACCTCAAAAGATCGAACTATAATTATTGAGGTACTTGTGTAAAACTTGTGTAACTGTAATAATAATAATAATAATAATAATAGGCTACTGTAAATCACTTTGGATAAAAAACATCTGTTTAATTAGTGGTTTGAGCCAAAAATGGGTCACAGGTGTGTTCTGGTAGGACTGTGAACAGCAATGAAAAACAATTCTAAATGCAAGTAACTCATTAATAAAACAATCCAAAAATAAAATATAATAAAACATTTTCTGGCTTAAGGACATTTTTGTTTATCTTTGTGTGATACACATTGTTGTCACTGTATTGGTTTGCCTCTTGAGATTGTATGTGAAATATGGGTCTTTAAAGGGATAGTTCACCCAAAAATAAAAATGTTGCCATTATTTACTCACCTTCAAGTTGTTCCAGATCTGTATGAATTTCTTTCTTCTGCTGAACAGATGATACGCAATGTTTTGAGAAATGTATGCATATGATTCGTAATTTGTATGAAATTAATGATAACTTACAATCTGTTTAGGACAATTACAAAGTGTTCAGATCACTGTGTTAATTATTTTGTTCATTCACGCTGAAAACCAATGCTGCCTCTCGGTTGTTGTTTTTTGGGTTTTTTTTTGCCAAACGGTGTGTTGATAAAGTAAATAGCATGATATAATTTATTGTAAAATATATTTTGAAGAATGTCAGTGACCAAACAGTTGATGGACCCCACTGACTTCCATAGTATCTTCCATAGGTTTTCAGTGAATGAACAAAACAGTTAACACAGTGATCTCTACACATTTTGTAAGTCAGTCTGTGTAGGTTATATAATTAACACTTTTCTTGTTGCTTTTACACAAAATGCATATCGTTAACACAAATTTAAAATGCTTGAACTTCTTTTACACCAAGACCAAAACTATGGATTTTTAGTGCCAAATTTACCAATTCTTTAACACCGTATGTCAGAACAGATAACACCATGTTCTAAACCTAATCTTATAGGCTAAAGTCAAAGTAAACAGCTGTTCATATTGTGAACTGAAATACAAATATAACCCCTGTAATTTATTCCATTGCTACTGAGAAACAGCTGATTGAAGTTATGCAAATATATAAATAATTATAAATAAGCTAATTCCCATCTAGGAATTGTTCAGGTGTTGATGTTCTTTCAATCACATGACCATTTGTTATACAGTAAAAGAGGACATCTTTGGACTGATCTTGTGTGGAAAATTAACAATATAGAGCAACACAAAGAAAGTAAGAAAAATGAGTACCAGGAAAAGGGACAGGAGTGGGACAAGGGCAAGGGAGAGGAATGCCTGGACAAGGACAAGGTAGAGGTTGAGGAGTTAGAATGCAGGGCCAGAATTAGGGTAACTGAAGAAATAAGAGCTACTATCATAGACCATGTCATAAACACAGTGACACGTCACACATTATGAGAATTTACGAGAAACCAACAGGTAGGATATTGTATAAGGGCATCTCCTACTGCAATGTGTAAATACTTTTACCATGTATTACAGTGACTGTATGCCTCTGGTCTCTAATATGTAACTGTATTCTGTCTATCTAAGGATTCAACATCTACCTCCCTCAGGGGGCAGAGGAAAGTTCCTAAATGAAGAACAGGAACTTGCTATTGTCAACATGGTGATTGCTGATAATGACATAAAACTGAAGGGCATCCCATAAAGCTACTCTAAGGTCATTCATTTTTTGTATTGAATTTAGAAACAAAATGCATGCATTTACTAAACCCAACAAAACAAAAATGTGGAGAGGCTTCAATATAGACACATAATCTATAATCAATAAAATATACTGTCTTTTGTTTAAGGACAAAATAGGATAAAATAATGTAGTTTCTGTAATTCCATCTGATGTTAGTGTTTTTATGACAGTGTTCTATGATTGACTAAATGTTCCTGTTGGATGAGAACATATGTTAGTGTTTAGAAAAAAAAATTTTTGATTTTGAGACATGTTTGTAGTGTTTTGGTAGACAGTGTATTGTGTTAGTGTATTATTGTATTTTGAAAATTAGTGTTGGAGTTTAGTTTTTAGTTTAGTTTTTGCCAATTGTGTGTTGTAGGTGTGTTGGTGTGTTAAGAGTTTAGGAAATGTGTTAAAAGTATTGAAAAAATTGTCATAACGATTGTAAAAAACTGCAAAAGTATTGAAAAAAATTGTCAAAGCAATTGTAAAAACTGTAATACAGCTATCTCAATTACAAAAACTATAAAAGGGGGAAAAGAACAATGGGAAAAGGAAGATTTTAGTGGAAAGAGTAATATAATAAAATATAAGACATGGAAGGAAGGAAGGAAGGAAGGAAGGAAGGAAGGAAGGAAGGAAGGAAGGAAGGAAGGAAGGAAGGAAGGAAGGAAGGAAGGAAGGAAGGAAGGAAGGAAGGAAGGAAGGAAGGAAGGAAGGAAGGAAGGAAGGAAGGAAGGAAGGAAGGAAGGGAAGGAGAGAGGTGTAAGAGGAGGGAGGAGAGGTAGAAAGACAGGCTTCAAATGAAATCAGAGCCACCCTAACTGACCATGTCATTAATGATGGTCTTTCCTTGAGAGACGTTGGACAGAGTTCAGCCCAATATAAACATGTGCCACAGTCAAAGCCCCTGGACAACAAGTGTTGTCAATCCACTGGTGTTGTGGCACACAACGCTGTCTTGGGGTCACACAACACAGAAAGGCTTCTACATTTTTTCAACTCCCTCAGTACAGTCCACTTTCCGCAGGGTGATCAGGAGCAAATTGAGTAAAATTGTGTAGTTGTGTGGAACAATGTCCAATTTCATTATTCAGCACTGGTGCAAGAGTGGTTTGAGCATCACCCACATTTCAGGATGGTGTCCCTTCCAGCATATTCTCCTCTTGGAGATGGAAAGTGTATGATCACAACCAATACAACCAAGTAAGTCTTCTTCAAATGAATGCCATGATGCATGACTTGTGAAAATGAAGCAAATGAAGCAACTACATTCATTTGGAGAAATGTGTCAAATCGATTGAGAAAAACTGTAACTCCAGTCATGCAGTGGGCACTTTTGCCACTCAGTCTGGCTGAGGGGGCATGTTCTGGTGGGAAAGTGGCATCAATGCATACTATAGAGGGTATGCACGTGATGTCACCGTCACTATTCTGATGGTGAATAGCGCGCTGTCTAGGCGATATATATAAATATTTAATAGGCCTGTAATATATTCATATTTTGAATAAAACTTTTGTTTTCCATTCTTGACGCGGCCACATACACACTTCAATACATAGGCCCATCCACATATACATGTGGGATTCACTCTTGAAATCAAGCTCATATAAATTTTTACGATTCCTGGCTGCATGTCAATATCCATGGATCACTGGATCTTTGGTAAATTGTAAGGAACACTATATCTAGCCCAACCTTTTGTTAACTGATATCCATTTGTTTTACTCACGATTTCCTCTATTAAATCCAGCTGCAGCTCTTCTGCCAATCAGTCCCGACTGAGGGGGCGTGTTCCGGCCGGAAAGTGACGTCAATGCGTACCCTCTATAGGCAGAGTTAACAAGGTAATTATTCACAGCTGAATGTAATCAAGCATAAAGCATCCAGGCAGTGGGTTAGGGGAAATGTAGTCTATTATATTAAGATAGTACAAAAGTTGGGAGGAGTGTCCTCTAGTGAAGCTCATGGGCACTCCATCTGGATGGGATGGGAGTGTTGATTTTCACTAGGCACTGATATTTTGAACAACACAAACTCTCTCACCTCTATCCAGTGATGCTTAGAGTTCACAATATACAAACAACACGGTAACACTTTAGAATACTGTTCCGTCATTAATGAATAACTACACAGGAACAAAACTGAATAGCATTCTAGTAACTACACTAACAAGAAACTCTGATTAACAAATTAGTATAGCAATAGTTAAATGCCATAGGTCACTTTTAGCTGATCAGTAACTACTGTTTTTTTTTTCACCTCCCAGATGACTACTTAGAACTACTATATACAGGTTCATAATTAACATGAATAATGCATAATGTATAATTAATTCTGAAGTGAAAGTCATGGTAACCCACTATTAATGACTCGAGTATTACCAAATCCTTCAGAATGAATTACTAATGGATCAGTCTTCTAAAGTAAAAAACACAATAACTATCAAGTAATGACTGAAATCATTGTAAGCTTTTGACGTTTTTGTAAGTATTGGATAATAATGACTGCATGAAGTGTTACTACATGCTTCAGAAGGAACCACTAATTATTGAAAAGCATGATAACTCACTAGTAATGACTGAAGACATTGTAAGCTTTTGATGGACTCAATCTACTCCATCTATGTTTTGACCATCGTTGTGAATCCGATCCAGAACGTGATTTTCTCAGCTTTTTTGCACAAAATGTTACTTTTTTATGAAACTTACATTAAGCTAGAATAAAATGTTTTTGTTGTTGCTGTTGTTGTTTAAAAGTAGAGGTTATGTTCTTTCGACATATTGCATGTTAAGATATTAATATGTAGGAACTGAGGGAGCATCAGACACAAATCAATCTTCCAGATTATTCGTTCAAACATAATTCCACACAAAAATAATGATTCAACACTCCAGACCCCAAAATCAACCATATATCACTGAAAAAGATGTAGGCTCCGTTCTGTCTGCAGCCAAGCCACAAAACCCTCAGCTAAGTACTTTTCAGCCTCGCAAACGTTGATTCACACCAAGAAGATGTTTGACTCCCAAGAGACAAAGAAACAAACTAGATCCCCGCTGTCTCAACGACCTTTAAATGAACTCTGAGTGACAGTTAAATCCACAAGAAAAACTCATGTATAAACTGCATCAAATCATTCAAAAGGATGATTGTCGGACTTACATTCAAACAGCCTTCTACTGCATAATTCTATATCATGTCTATAACCAATACACATGACCATTATGCTTAAACTCACTCACAATTCCTGTAATTGTTATAACTATTGAATGGTGTAAATCGCTTATATTTCAAAAGATGGCTTGATTAAATTTTGTGTACAATGTATTGTGTTCTTATAATAAGAAATCATGTCTAACTGTACTCTACTTAAGAGCAGGAAGTTATTAGACCAGACATAACAGATCATTTATGGTGAGGGGTGGAGACACAGTCACCTCTGGACCAAGATGATGCTTAATTGGTCAGAACTCATCCAGGAGGATGGGCAAATATTTGAGTTTTAATCTCAGAACACGAACAAAGAATTAGACAAGAGTTCATAAAGAATCAGACGACAGAGACCGAGACCGGTCAGAGGCAGACCAAGATCCGAGAAAATGGGTTAACAATTTCATTCAGGCCATCTATATACTCTCATCTCACTTTCCTTTCTTTTACTTAGTTTCTTTTCTTTCCGTTCAGTTTTGTGTTCTAAGTTGAGTTTCGGTCAACGATTCCACGTGCGCTTCAACTTCAGACAACATCCACCAGACTTTCCAGCCATCTGCCAACACGCCACATGATTGGCTTCCCAAGACGTTGATCAAAGACACTACAAGACCGTCAGCGAATCAAAGAACCTGTGAAACCCCTGCAGCCAGGACCAAGGAAATGGGAATCCCCATTCAAAGGCGACACGAGACACAAACGCAAGTGACCTCCAGATTCTAACTGAACTGGTGCATTGATATCACATTTAATAACCTCGCCTAAGAAATTATAGGAGCATTAAATTAATGATTGATGGTTCATTCAGGTCACATGTTATAAATGCATATATTGCTAGAAACTTGGATTTCATAATTTCTCTCTCTTAAAACTCATTCTTTCGTCACTTTCTTCCTTTCTGCAACACATGTGAATGTGGGTGTGCATGTGTTTGTGTTAGATATTAGTTTTATGTGTTAGAGTAATCAATAAAGTTTAATTTGTATTTAAAGATAAGTGTTCTTGTGTTATGTGTCTTACAAATTGAATGTCTTAAACTGCTGATCTATGTTACCTGGCTATGAAATAGTATTTTACTACTGTGTGAATATTAATATCCGCTGCGAGTCATTTGCCGTAAAATCAGACTCATTCAAAATTCCTGTGAATTAATTCATAAATTAATTTGAGCTAAATAGACCTGTTTCCCTTATACAGAGTCCCTTACACGTACAAAAAAATATATATTCTGGATGCCGTGAAAATGATCAAAAATATGATCTGGCGGTGGCTGGAAACTTAAAAAAATAAATAAAACAATAAATAAAAAAATAAACACTGACAGGAAAGAGTTACGGTAATAATGAACCTGTATATAGTAGTTATTAGTAGTCCTCTGGGAGGTATGAAAAACATTGCAGTAATTGATTAGCTTACTAGTCTGTTAATTTATTTTATTTTATTAATTAATTTATTTTTGTTAGGTAATAGTAGTTACTAGAGCGTTTATATTGCATTATTTGTTAGTTCCTGTGTAGTTATTCATTAATGACGCAACAGTATTAAACAGTACTAAAGTGTTACCAACAAAACTATGACTGCAGTGGCCTTCCCACAATCCAAGCTTCAGCAAGTTTATTTGTCACCATGGTGATAGCACTCAGTTACCACGCTATAGTCTTTTGTCAGCTTGAACCACAATTGGCAGGTTTCAATGCTTCTCTAAGTGTGTGATCAACCCACAGTTCCCCAATTGTCATTCAAATAGGCTACTCAAAGGTTAGTTTAATCACACGGCAGAATCCTGAAATCACAGTGTTATTATCAAATAAATAAACACATCATCCGGAATGACAGTGAGTGATGAATAACAAGCCATACAAAACCCAACATTTCTGTAAATGCTATAGCTTCATCTTGCCCAAAAGGTGTCTGTCAATCTCTCTTTGAGGGAAGAAGCTAGACCTCATTAACACCATGCAAACAAAAAATGAGCTTGTCATTCAACTTCAGAGTCTAATACAAGTGGGATTTTGTCCTGTGTATTTCATTCCCATTGCTTTTCATTGGAAGAGATTTATTGCAAATCACTACAATAACATGTAAATGCTCTTCCACAGACTAAAAAGATGAGAAAATATGCGGTCCGTGGCACACTAGGTTTGGATTCACACAGCATCTTTGGGAAAGTTTTGACTGAATAATTTTTGTCTGTGTTTTGAGCGTGTGATGTGCTCTTTAAAATGGCTGTAGATGGCTGGAACGTTTGCTCATGGTGACCAGACGCTGACCCCAATCACCAGCGGAGACTCAGGAGAGAGGACAGAGCCCATTCAGTCTTGGGGGAGCCATGATTCTGGTGTCTGGCAGCATTACTTGTTCTCCGTTCATCTGATGCAGCTTAGCTGCTTAGATATACATAATACAAGCTTACATGGAGGTGCAATTTTCATAGTTCATTTTTTGTAAAACAAAAATAAAATCCTTTAATTGTTACTCAGAATTACATAAAATTAATTGAACTGAGAGAAAAAAAAAAAAAAAAAAAAAACTTGAAATGAATTAATTCAACCACAAAAGATAATACTACAATAAACAAAGTAGATAAATCCAAAATGTAAACTATTATGTACTCACTGAATCCAACTATATAAAATGCATTGTTTGTGGAGTCATTGAATCTTCAACTGATTTATTCAGGAACTAAACAAGTCACTGTCTTTATCAGTGAACCATTCATTCTACCATTTTGTTCAAAACACTTATTCATTAAGGAATGTATTTACTTTGTTGAGGAACTAAATAAGTGACTGGCTTTATGAGTAAATCAAGTAATAGAGTAAAACTTCAGCACATTTCTCCATGATGTATGAGAGGCAAAGGTCTGATTGATCTGTGTGACAAGGTGTGTTAAAGGCACATATAACCACAGGCACACAAGCACAGAAGACAGTAAGGTAGAGATGCCTTGTCCAATCTGAGCAGAGTTTGAAGCCGTGTCAAATTCTTGAAGTCTGGTCCATCTATAATGATTGGAATTGAAGTCTAAAAGCCTTTTGACAGCTTTTTACATCAGACATTTTCTTTTTCCTGCCTTTGCATCTTTTTTTATACTGAAGCAAGGGCCTGAAGATGGTTGTATAATGGCATGATAAAAATGCCAAATAAGATGCCAAATAAGGTCCCATTTTCAACAAGGTTTTCCCTCATTATTCTTAAATCAGTAATAATTAATTATTGAACTACAGGCTTATTTGGGCGGTTTATGCAATGTGTTTAAAAAATAAAAATAAAACAGAATATATTGCAGCATTTAATGACTGGGGCGGAATATAGCTGATTGCTAAATTTGATGTTTGGAGTTAAGAAATGACAAACATCAAAAGTAGAGTACAGCCTATAAATATAATATACCACTTTATAGCACAGGTGAGATGATAGCAACTTTACTGTTATGGATAATAATGTAACAATGTGTCACAGTGTGTTGGTGAGTTTTATGTTTTGCCAAGTCAAGCCATTGTTTTGTCAAGTCAATTCTTTGTTTTATGATTTTGAGTTTAATAAAGAGACTGCACTTGGGTTCTTCAGCTTGCCTCTCAGTGGACTTATGTTACAGATTACAAGACCACCAAACAATGAACCCAGCAGTTTGTTGTCTCCTGCGCCTTTGCCAAGGCCAGCGTCCTATTGAGGACTATGTACAGGAGTTTTGTGGGCTTTGCTGCCAGGTGGACTTTAATGACGCTGCCCTCAAGGGTATGTTTCTTAATGGCCTCAATTACTTTTTAAGTTGCCTGATGTCTGAAAGCAACTCTCCGGGGACTCTAGCACAATATATAGACTTTGTTGTTATATGGCTCATCTTTTACTGTGGGGACAGTGGATGAGGAGCTCCACTATCCCACAATACCCTCCACCCCGGAGAGTCCCATCCACGTCCAGAGCCAAGCCACGTCTCTGGCCCAAGTCCAGAGCCAAGCCATGTCTCCGGGCCAAGTCCAGAGCCAAGCAACGTCTCCGGCCCACGTCCAGAGCCAAGCCACGGCCCCAGACCAGCGCCCAGAGAGGGCTCCAGCCCCAGACCAGCATCCAGAGACCATCATGCAAGGGTCATGAGCCCATAGTCCCAACCTTGAAAATTTTGGGGATGGGGGGGTGGCAGTGGATACCTGGAGAAGGCCCGGAAGGCTGTGCTCTATGTTCCAGGTCCGCCAATGCTCCATGATCCAGATCTGCCCATGCTCCACGGCCCAGGTCTGCCCAAGCTCCACGGCCCAGGTCTGCCCACGCTCCACGGCCCAGGTCCGCCCAGGCTCCACGGCCCAGGTCCACCCAGGCTCCACAGCCCAGGTCTGCCCATGCTCCCAGGCCCATCTAAGCTGTGCCAGGGTCCCTGTCCGGTGCCCCTGCACAGGCCTGGCCCACCATCCCTTCCCCAAGACCACCCCCCGAGACTGTTGGTGTTTTGGTTTTGTTTGGGTTTCTGGGGCCGCCCATAGAGGGGGGGAACTATCACAGTGTGTTAGTGAGTTTTATGTTTTGCCAAGCCAAGTCTTTGCTTTATGTTTATGATTTTGAGTTTAATAAAGAGACTGCACTTTGGTTCTTCAACTTCACTGGACTTATGTTACACAACAACGTTGTGTGAGATGACTCATGCAATTTATTTTTATAAAAATTGTTTGAGATGTCACACTTTATTTTCATAAGACATACCGTAGGTGATTGAGGTTAGCAAATATGTTAGCTGCATATTACAGTATTTTTATCCTGAAATAACATATTTTGGCCAACATTTGAGCATTGCATCTTTCATAGATATGATAATTCATCAATACACTGCGACAAAATCAAATATGGGAAACTGATCAAATATGGGAAATAGGGGGTGTTATATTCCAAGTATACTTTTCTTCAGTACAAAAATAATTAATGTATTCGTGAAGACTAAGTACAGTATTGTGGGCAACTATTAAAATATGTATAATAATAATACATATTATTTCACTGTTATGTGTCTTAAATCTTTCACTTGGTGAGTGATGAGTTTAGTTATGCTGTCTAATCAGTGTTGGGAGTAACATGCTACAAAGTACATTTAGCGGTAACATGCATGTAACTAAAGATTTTTTTTAATCAAGTAACGCAATTACAATTACTGAAATGTCACGACCGAGCAGCCAGCGGCCGACAGTGAGTTAACTCAAGGCTTTAGCCTCTCAAATAAACACTTGACTTGTCTTACCTATAATAAAATCCATAGATATAAAACAATTCAAGCATCACAATGTTAGTTTAAACGTTTGGCCTACTATCACCACCACCACAGTAAAAAGGTAAAAAGGTAAAAGTTGAGGTTAGGCTGATCGTAGGCGCTCGCTAAAGAAATGGGCTAGAAAATCTAAACAAATAAAAAAACATGCAGGTTGTCTTACCTTACACCTCTCCGCAAAACGAATATAAATCTGATCTTCAATTCCCGCACTATATGCACATTTAACAGAGTTCACATCAACGAAAGCAACAGATGAGCTACATTTTATTCATCAGCTGATTTCAAGATCAAAGACCACAATAGGAGAAAGAGCGACCTAAGCACTAGTAAGATCATTTAGTCTCATTAGTTTTAATGAAGATGATTGTGTTTTTGAGCATCTAAGATTTACTTTCAGTTTCACTTGCGGCAGTTTGCGTGTTTGTATGCTTGTCAATCTGATAGATATCTGGTCAGAGAAAACGAATGAAGAGACCAGGTGTAAAAAGGCCATAACTCTCCCAGCTGCGCAGAAGGAACGCTCGCTGCTGCTGGTGGCACTAAACACTGTACTACTGCTTGATTTGAAGGCCTGTTGATTACAATAAATAGGTCTAAAAATTATGTTTATTGTGTTTGTTCAGTACTGTTCATATTTACATTTAAAAAGCAGACATAAAAGTAGCTTAAAAGTTACTTGTCACATGTCTGTCTGTTTAATTTAGCTTTCAGTTGTGTTTTGATTCTGTCACATGTTCCTTTGTCTTAGTTTCCTGCCACTTGTCTGTTTCCTTGGTTACCCTCCTTAGTTAAGTTATGTTCAGCTGTGTTTAGTTAATTATCTAATTTCTGTTTGCTATTTTTATCCTCCCTGTTCATTCATTCTTTGTCTGGTAACTGTTATGATTGAGTGTTTTCTGTGTTGTTCAGAACAGCACCAGTGCATGGGAACAGCACCAGTCATGACTGCAAAGCCCTGCAAAGAGTCGTGCGCTTATCCGAGCGTATCTCAGGGTCAGCTCTCCCGTCTCTGCAGGACGTCTACACCAAACGCTGCAAAGGTAGAGCTACTAAGATCATCAAGGACTCTAATCACCCTGCAAACCCTCATTTCACGCTGCTGCCATCTGGTAAGCGATTCCGAAGCCTGATGGCCAAAATTGAGAGACTCAGGAGGAGCTTCTTCCCCCAGGCCATCAGACTCCTGAACTCAGTCACTTAACACCACGTGACTTCACTTCAGGATAAACATCGATACACTGACATTGCACTGCACTTTCTGTTCTTGTTGTTACTGTGTAACAACCTGTTATAAACCTGTTTGCACATTATACTCTTATACATTTGTTAACCACATATTTACAAGTCTACAGTTTACTCACTGCACAGTCTACTTCACTTATTTTATTCCACTTCTTTATTCTTATTTTTTACTTTTTCTTCTACTTGACTTGATTATTTATAATTCTACAGATTTATAATTCTACAGATATATATATATATATATATATATATATATATATATATATATATATATATATATATATATATATATATATATATATATATAGCTTAATACAGCGTCTGTTTGTACAAGAATAAAGTTCCACATAACATTAGCCTATACTATTTAATACCAATGAAGTGGGGTCTGTTTTTTAATCAGTTTTATTTTGATAAACATGACACAATATAACATTATTGCAAATACATTAAAAGAGGTTTGAGGGTTGAGGTATGAGCATTAGAGGAACTGAAGGTTTTAGAATAAACACGAAACGCACGTGATCGCGATCCTGCAGTGTATCCGGCCAGTCGTGGAACAGCTGTGTCGTCATCAGAGCTTGTGCAGCTGCTCTGGAGAAGCTGCACACAAATAACCAGCTGTCTCAAGTCGGACAAAATTTCTAACCGGCATGCACTGCTTCAAGTCAGCCGCCAATCGGTCTGCGCAGTGAACAAGCCTAAAATCTCATTGGTTCTCATTTCATCAGTTCTATTTTGTCATTGGTTCATTATCTTGATCATGCTCAGGTGTTTCTTGTTATTCATAAGTCAAATTGTTAAATGGGATTAGCCCTCATGTTTCCATTGTATTTTGTCTAGCTTTGTTCATGTAACCACTGTTGGTGAGTTCATGTTTTTGTTCATGGACAACTTAGTTTAATTATGTCTTTGTTTTGTATTTTGTTCACATTTATGGTTTTATAAACTGCACTTGGGTTCATCAGGCTTGCCCCCAGTGGACCTGATTACATTACCCGTGTATATTGACAGACATCATATAAATTGTCAGTATTGCTTTATTATTATAGTTTTTTTTTTTTTTTTTTGTTTTTTTTAAACAGGGCTTTTAAAAGCATTACATAGACTTAGACTTTTCCATCTTCTATCTTCCATCTGCTATTAGTGCAATTAGTCACATATGATGATAAAATCACATATGATTTGCTTAAAAAGTTGTGGGTCCAGTTGAGCCAGAGCCATTAAGATGAGAGCTGTAATGGATAGCGCTCTCTGGGTATTATAAGCCTGCTTGATATACAGTAGATAACTACTGAGGTAGATAAGAGTGGTGCTTCAGATATGTAAAAGCGATAATGCTTTAATGAGGAATAATGTAAAGCAACCACACACACATACACATTAACTCATGCTAACTCACCGGCGCGTATGCAGGCAGAAATACAGATATATAAATATGAAGGGGGAAAACAATTCATTGTGCTATTTTACAATCCATATCACAGGGCTCAACATTAGCCTGTCCTGGAACATTGTCTTGGCAGAATCGACTGAACAACACAGATTCTCAGATCTCCTGTCTGATGTTTATCGAAGGCTGACAAGGAGCTGAGGTATTTTCATTAACTAATGTAAATTAAATCTCCAAGGCCATTTGCAGTACAATGTCTCAGACCCACTGTGCAACCGCAGTATGACTGCAGGCAAAGGCAGGTCAACACCATTATAGCACATACAATAATATGACAGGAAGGTGAAAAAAATAAAGCCACAAACTGTAGGCTAGGTCCTGTTTTAGCTCCTCTCTCCACTGTCTCGCCTTTCTCTGTGGGGGGTAATCTGCAGGGGAGTGAAAGGAGTAAAAATAAATGGTAGGCCTACTGACCGACCACTTCAATCTAGTTGAGCTATCAAAGATGAAGAGAGACAAATTTCAGTTGATTACAACAACAAGGGGCAGCTCCTTTCCACCTTGAGAACATTGTGTGCTTGTCAATGACTGATCAAATTTGAAACAAGCAGAGAGCACTTGGAGTTTTCACACCCTTGCTTATGTTTCTTACAACTGATGAAGGATGCTGTGAACATCTTTGCTGTCCTAGCTTTCAGTGTCTTACTTGATCACATATGCTCTTTCACTTGCCAAGTTTGTGCCTCTGATTGGATTTCTCTGGCTTTGTAGGAGCTTTGTAGTTGCAAACAAAGCTTTATGTTGAGGGGGAAAAAAGTGCTCTTCAAGCAAATGCCTTAATAATATATATGGGTTATGCTGAGAATTCAGGTTCATGCTAGACCTTATTCACATAAGTGGCCACCCAGAATTCCACATGCTTGTAAAATCAAGCACTGAAATTGCATGTCACTGACATCCATTGTACATCAGTGTTGTTACTGTTAACTAAAACTATTAAAAATAAAATAAAATATGAATATTACAAGAAAAATTTGATGTATGTACATATGTAACATATCATGTAACCGTACTCACAAAGATGTCTTTTCTTCATATATTCCCCATCAGTGTGACCGATCTGGTGTCATGAGTTTCAGGCTGAAAAGTAAATCTGTGTGAATGTCTAAACGGGTTCAGACTGAAGGTTAAAGTAGGATACTCTTGAATTTTTTTGTGTTGTGGGATCAATCACTTACTTTCCCTCTCTCACTTTTTTGGTTACCATTCCACGTGTCTCAAGCGAAAGCCAGTGCTTTGTGGAGGCTGCAGTTTACAGATTAGATAAAATGTGGTGGATAAACTGGTGGTCTGCAATGAATACCTAGGTAACATCTTTTTTGGGTGCCATGCAGCAAATTTTGCACAGCACAGAGTTGGCACTGACATCCGGAGGTGGCAATGAAAGCATTTGGCACTCTCACGCAGGCCCTTCCATCTACTGGCCTCCCCCAGAAATGTATTCTATCAACTTCTGATGCCCCTCTCATCCACACAGACATTTATATTTCAAAGAATAATGCACTTTCAATCCCTATAAATCAGTGAGGAAAGATAAACCAAATAAAATGGAAACCTGGAGCAGTGGCCCCTTTGCTCAGTTATGAAGGCAAACTGTCATAGCGAGAGGATAAGTGCAAATGTGGTTAAAAACAGAATAACTTATAGCAAAGAAAATGTTGGTTCTTGGTTGTGTAACATTATTCTACAGCATGTTGAAGCCTGTGGAAAAAGAGGCCTCAGTTAACAAGCAATTAAAGTTGGAACAAAAATATCTCCATCTGTGCTTCTCTTATCTTTTAAGTTAAGCGTAGAATATTTCAGATATATAGGAAGCAGCAAATTATTTTTGTCTTTATGTTTGTAATTACTCACTGAACTTGTCTGGTATATTCCAAAGGAATCGGTTTTATTATTATTGTTGTTGTTGTTATTATTATTATTTATAATGGTATAGTATTTACTAAGATACACATTTATAGGGAAAGCTAATTGTGAGTTTATATCAAGCAATTCTGACTTTATAACCCGCAAGTGCCCGAAGTTTATATCTCTTTATAACTCGCAATTGTGAGTTTCTATCTTGCAATTCTGTCTTTAGAACTTACAATTGCAAGTTTATATCATGCGGTTCTTAAAATAAAAGTCAGAATTGTGAGAAAAAGTCACAATTACCTTTTTTTAAATTTTCTATTCTGTGACGGACACAAGCTTCCATATAAACCTGTATGACATTCTTTCTTTTGAAAAAGAAGATATTTTGAAAAAATAAATAAATAATTAAGCTCTTAATTATGACAGTCATCCGTAGATGATTTGTAACCTGTTTGACTGAATTCTGAATTTCTTTTTTGGGACATGACAACTGACTTTCATGACTGGCTTTCTTGGGTCAAACAAAATAAAGTCAGTCATACATATCTACGTATCACCATCAAGAGTTTTTGAAGGACCAGTGAAATACCCAAGGATGTACATGATGGGGCATCATGCTGTCCATGATCCTGAACATGTGAAGTCCACAGCATTACAGGGGCTTTAGCAGCAGTGGTTAATCTGAGCCAAAGCCTGCTGCCAATTGAGTGAAATCAGTTTCTCTCTCCATGACTGGATGTTAGATCATTGAACTGTACTGTTAGTCTGCTCCACTGGGTCACAACGCTAGAGAATGTCAAGCCCACCACACTGAGGATTAGTAAAGTCAATTGATAACCGTGTGTCTGCATGTGTAAAAGACAAACCCCAAGTTGCACACAAAATGTTTAGGTGAAAAATACTTCTGATTACAGCTCACAAGATCTCATTAATCAAACTCCACTTTTAACCCCTAAACGCATACCTTGGCTCTTTAGTGAGACGAGCTGTCAGTCACAATCCTTCATTTAGTCACTCATTTTTTTTTTAAAGTTGGACATCAACAAATTCATTATAAACAATATAACCAGGAAAAATAAAAATAGGATGTAAATATAAAAAGAATGCATGTTTCATTTAAAAAAATAAATAAATTAAAAAAAAAAAAAAAAAGTGTAACTGTCACTTTACGTGTAGAAATGGAAGCTCACAGAGACGATGATGAACAGGAGACAGGAACTTTAATAAAACTCAGGAAACTTTTTACTACATATAACCAAAGACGAGAACCGACAAACACTGAGGGAGAACTGAGGGCTTAACACAAAGCAAATGAGAATAACGAGGTGATAAATGAGGCACAGGTGAATGATATAACTAATTAACAAGACTGGGGAAAACTAGGACACAGGAACACAATGAACACAACAGACATGTGATAGTAGCAGTGTAAGTATATATTTTTTTCTGCACAAAATTAATTGAATCTTTGATGACAAAATTCTGCAATTCTGATACATAATGATGAAGTTTCACTCATAGCTACCGCAGGCAGAAACCAAAAGAATAGGAAGTATCATCAGCAAAACTTGAAATGGTTCAGCAATTTACTGCAGACAAAGTACTGAACACAATCAGATATTAGTGTCACAAAACATCTGCTCAAACAGCTATCAGTAACGAGTCACTCTTGGAATGGCGACCTCTTCATTGTGACTCATTGTTACCCACATAGTCTCTGAGCAGCACATTGTCTCCCCCTACTGTCCACTGAGGTTATTATGCATCTTAAGTCCAGCATAATAACAGTAATTGAAACAATATCATAAACACAATGAAATAATTACATACATGGGAAAAAAATATTATTCTTGTGACTATACGTGTGTTGATTGTTCACGTCCATGTCTGTGTATGTGTCTTAACCCTGCTTTCTTGTAGTTACTAATTATCTACTATCCACCAAAGGCAGCATACGATGATAAGGTAGGCTAGGACCCTATCTGGTAAGGAAAAGTCTGTGGGTTGTGAGCACAAGTCACATATACTGGTCCCTGTACTCCCAGCTCATCATTCATATCAGGTTCCGAGACAGCAGTTAAGTCAGTCGAAGAGTTAATTTCCACTGGCTAATATACAGGTAAGTATTCTTCCTCTGCTCCTAGAGTAAATTCCTCATGCCTTGCAGGTCTATCCTCACTATTTATCCATCTCCCCTCTTCCGTAAGTGTCAGGTAAAGACCGAACATGAATCACTTCAATTAGCTTCCTCAGGCTCTCTTGCCAATTTTAACAATCTCTGTTTCCTCCCCTTAGGGCTACATAATACATTAGCTCCTGGAGTTAGTGGTTCTAATGGTAGGTCATTAACCAGGTGAAGCAGGTTCTGATGCAAGGTACGCATCACAGCCAGATTTTGACCTCTTGATAGGATACACTTGATAGGCTGGCCCATCTCCTGACCATGTGCACTGTTCTCTCTCAGTATTATCTTAAATTTCCAGGCCCGCCCCGTTCACTCAGGTTCCGAACCAGAACTCGACCCCCAGGTTGCAGCACAACACCCCGAAGGTGCTAGTTATAGTACTTCTTGATCCATGTACTTGCATGTTTACTGTTGTCCAAGACTATTTTATATGCATCAGCCATCTGTTGTGCCCACTTCTCTGCATAATCTCAAAGTGAGCAAGCAGCAGCGTGTGGTTCGAGGACCACTGGCAAAGGATGCAATAGAGCCAGTCCCTCCAACCGATATAAAGACAGGGTTCTACAGCCCCTACTTCATTGTATCCAAGAAAGGCGATGGGTTATGGACAATCTTCAACCAGCGAGTTTTGAATCAGGCCCTTCACAGGCTCCCGTTCAAGATGTTGATACAGAAAAGCATCTTCGGATGCATCCGTCCCCGAGACTGGTTTGCATCCATCCCCAAGATTGGTTTGCAGCAATCGACCTCGAATCTCGAATCTCCCTCGACACAGACCGTTCCTATGTTTTGCATTCGAGGAGCGGCATACCAGTACAAAGTCCACCCCTTCGGGCTGTCCCTGTCACCTCGTGTCTTCACGAAAATCGTGGAGGCAGCCCTTATCCCCTGAGAGAACACGGAATTCGCATTGTCAACTACACTGCCAACTGGCTCATACTAGCTCAGTCGTGAGAGCAGTTGTGCAAACACAGGCACACAGGCAGCTGAAGGTAAGTCCATAGGAAAGAACGACCTGATCATCAGGTTCCTGGGGGGAGCAAGAAGTAAACCCCCCTCGCTCTCACTTGGTACCCCCTTGGGACTTATCTCTGGTGCTTATGGCACTGCAGAGAGTGCCCTGCCTTTTAATTTAGCAAGACCCACATTGTAATTTGGGTTAACATTGTAAACAGTTTCTTTCTTTTTTTTTTTTTTTTGCTTTTTCATGCAAGCCCCAAGCGGCGTTGATGTTAGTTTCTTTTTAATTGTGTATATTTATTGAATTGTAAATGTCCATGTGAGAAAGTTTGTAATTTTTGTTTGCATCAGCGTCCACAGCTTGTAATCCAACAGACCATAATACATCTATGTTCTCCTGTTGTTTTGGAAAAAAACAGATCAATAACAATCTCTCTCCAAAAGAGACCTGACTGATTAGGGCAGCCTGTAGGCACGGCTTCAAACTAGACAGCACAAAATGAGTTTTCATTTTGAAAAAGGAAAAAAAAGCGAGAGAGAGAGAGAGAGAGAAACTTAGCAATACAATTTTGGATCGGAAATTAACATCCATCCATTCATTCATGCATTCTCCAAACCGATTATCCTCTGTAGGGTCACAGAAAGAATAGACAGTCTCAAAGTTTTGAATGCATCTGACTGAAGCTAATTTCGATTTGGGGAAGAAGACTGTTGCAGTGTCCAATCAGCTGTTACAATACAGTATTTTTTATTTATTTATTCTTAAATGTATTACCCATAAATGTAAATGTACTTGTTGTTATTGATTGCTTGTAAAAGAAACAGTTAGCTTGGTTGTACATTGCTTAAATTGCTGTTCATCCAACATTGTAAACTAATCTATGGCATTCTAATGAACTGAACTGTGAGCTCACTGTTAACACCAATTAAGCATGTTATCCACACCACACAGAACGTGTTGCTCAAAGGTGATGATGTATTTCCAGGGGAAAGATTTCTTTCAGATGGATGCTGTCGCATTAGTAAGATAAGTGGACAATTTTTTGATTCTTGAAGAAAATTGCGAATGGAAATGAGGGTCTAAAATGTACTTAGGGGTGATGTGGATTAGCATAATGTGAAGTGCAAGATGCTGCATGCTTGTTTAATGATCAACAATGTGACTTTATCAGTACTAGGGAACATAATCCATTAAGATGTGGGATAAATGTTATATCTAACCAGTTTACTATAAACTTAGCAATAATAACAAGAGTATTTAATATTGTATATTGAGAGTGTATAGTACGGTATATTTATTTATGTAGTGTTACAACATGTATAGTCAAATGAATAAATACCCTATTGCTTTTTTATTCCCTTTCAATAGATACATGTTAGTGATTAATGGATGGTTATTAAGAGAATATATCTTCAAATAACGTAGAATTTGTTTTGAAACTAGACAAAATAGTCAACACAATGGTATTATTTATTTATTTATTTATTTATTTATTTATTTATTTATTTTTACCTTTTCAGGTTATTAATGCATTACATATTTTCACACTAGGCATACAGAGCCTTCTACCAGAGTATCTCATCTGGGAGAAATAGGCCACTGTATTCAGTAACGTGAGATAGTCTTCACATGTCAAACGAAGTGAACAATCATTAAGAAATGGATGTCTTGAAGCCTTTAAAGGATTTGTTACCATTTTTCCATCCATTGGCTTGCCTCTTTCATTCAAACTAATTTTAATAAATAATAATTTAATGCACAACTTAGAGCATATTCACTCTTCAAAAACACTGCCTGCACATAGCCGAAACATTAATGTACCATGACAAAAGGACCATTACCTTCTCTTTGCTAAAATACTATTGTGCTCCTGAGCAAAAATGTTCTATACAACACTTTCTCTCTTTCTCCTTATTGTAGGAATACCTTATGTTATCACTGGCTACTGTATTTGATTTCTCTAATGGATCAGCTTTTAGCAGTTTCTGAGAAAATAATGCAGAGGAAGAAAAAGTATGAAACTAATTGGAAATGTAAAAAAATTAAGAAACCAAGAATTCATTTTGCATTCTATATTGTCAGATGTGTCCGCTAGGATTTAGCCAAGAGAATAGAAATGATTGGATTGCAAAAATGAACGGAAATTGAGACCTAATGTCTTGATTAAACACAGCAAGAGGCAGTTTTTCTGCAGTGATTGAATTGATAGGCCACGTTGGGGAGGGATATTAATATTAGGAATGAAAAGGTCTTAGAAATCAGTTGTGCTGCGCTGTTTCAGAGTCACACATTCTCTCATCACAAAATAGCAATTCTCTCAGCATCTGCTGATTCCATGAGATCTGGAGCCTGCACTTATGTGATGAAAGTGAGAATATTCATTTCACCCTATCACTCACATCAGCACTATTTGGACAGCTAAATCTTTCATGTTTGTCAGAAATGTAGTGTATATACATTATATAGTATATATTTTATATATATATATATAAAAAATCCTGATTATTCAGATATTGGCAAAATTGCTTTTTCATATATATATATATATATATATATATATATATATATATATATATATATATATATATATATATATATATATATATATATATATATATATATATATATTATATTGCAGGGTCCACTTTGCACAAAGCAAGGTTGAACAATGAAAATGTTTAAATCACCAAATTGTAATATACACATTTTAAAACTTTTACTAAAATGTTTATGGGTATTCCAATCAATCAATCAATCAATCAATCAATCAATCAATCAATCAATCAATCAATCAATCAATCAATCAATTAATAAAGATTTTAAGTGCTGCAATAGACAACCAAACATCCTTTAAACCGATGTTGTTGTTTTTTGTTGTTTTTTTTGTTTTTTTTTTCGAATGTGAAGTTTAGATGAAGAAATGGCAAATGAATCACCAAAATTTGTACAGCCATTCCAAAACACATCTAGTTTTGTCAAAGCTTTGGATGCACATTCATGACACTTAATGAGAAAAAGTCACAATATTTAAACAAGAAATAAATAGTTTAACCAGTGTTTCAAGCTGTTTAAAAATCAAATGTAGGTAATTTACATTCAACACAATAAGAAGGCCAGTCTCAGCTTTTCCTTTTTCACTAATAATCAAGGTTTGGTTTTGGGGATGGAAACTGATTCTAGACCAGCAGTTACAGGCAGTGTTATCCAAGAGCAGCAATCTGAATTCTCTCTAATGACTAGCAAAGGAGGCTGTAAGCTCTTCTCAGTTGTATATGCACATCATATATCGCTGTTGGTAATTCAAAAATCCCTTACATTCAAATTTAAATCGTGCAATATGTCAAACCCGAGTAAAAAAATCATCCCATAGTAAAAGTAGCCCAATTTAATTGGAAATCAGCAAAGTTGGCTATTATAAGTTTTGAAAATGCACCACTATCTTGTGAAAACTGAGGAAAGCATTAAAAAATACACAAAATTACAAATAAAAGATATAAAAAGTGTGAGAGTGTTTTGGCAATTGTAATTTTGCTGAAGAGCAATATAAGTAAATTACTCTAAATAGAGAGTCATTCATGATAGCACTTTATGTATTTGATACATATCCAACAGTGAGTGACTTTATATCTGCAGCAATATTTATTTAGCTCTGGCAACCACTTATTTCCAACTGTAAGTGTTCTTGACTATTAAATGGGCTGAATGTCATGAAAACGGTCACTAATTATGAAAGGAGAATATGGGGCTTAAAATAAAATACATGAAGCTTATTTCAATGAAGATGTACTGGCTCTGCTGAATCTACTCCCTCAAAAGTTTGTTTATCCTCCCTATAGGCGTATTTAAATATATATGAACGTTTATTATTATTATTATTATTATTATTATTATTATTATTATTATTATTATTATTTTTCTTTTAACAAGAAAGTAAGTCTCTTGCCATTAGTAATCCAAGCATTATGAGTATGGATTTGGAACATGGAAACGCTATTTACACACCTGGAAGTCTGATGTAAATACATACATAATGAGTTAGACTGTAAACATAAAAGCAACACACAAAGGCTTAGTAAACCTAAACAAAATGAGCCCCCAGGAAACTAACTGTTGCTCTAAAACTTTTTAAAGGGCATCAGCGGGGGGTAGCGTTGACACATCGCTGGACCTCTTGTGCGTTCTATCACTACACATCAAAATTTGATTGACTGATTCCCCACATCAGTCAAAGTTATGATCCAATGGAAAATGGCAGCTTCAACAGTAAATTCTAACAGTAATTGCATTTAAACACATTCAGACACACATTAATTTAATTTAATTATGAAAAAATATATATTTTTGACAGGGCCAGCAGAGAAGGCCCTGATGGCCCTGACAGCCCACCACTACTTATAGTTTATTGTACTTTACACAAAATGAGGCATTCGTTTTCACTCCAGAATATCACCATAAGAGCTGAATAAAACACAGTACAAGAAGTTAAAGTCTTGTCCATAAACACTCTCTCTCCCTTGCATTATCATCAACATACACAGCAAACTACACAATTGTAATTGTGTACACAAACTAATTGTAAACAAATATATACAGACCTTTTCAGGGAGTGCTTACTAAACAGGTAAACTTTATATCCGTAAAATAACTGCATGAACTGTAACAAAGTTCACGCTCTCCATTTCATTACTGCCGTGACCAGTATTGCTCCGGAGACTATAAGCTGGATCATGAACAGTTGGTACTGATCCATCCTTGAGTAACAACTTAGTAACAACATGAGTAACAAGCCTGCCTTGTATTGCCTCTCTTTCACAAAACAGTCTGGAGTGAAATGATTTGCGCAGACATAAACAAACCTAAACCTACTCCGCCGTTGAAACAGTGACAGACTGTGTACAGCTCATTAAGGGCGGATCTATGCTGAAACAGCAGTGTCTGTCAACAGTCATGGGAGGGGCCTGTGCAAAGTGACGTCACTTTGCCCAGAATCTGCAAACAGCTTATTTTGAGACACTGCTTATGATTTATGGGGATTGATAAAAAAAGCACTGGGTTGATTTTTATCATTATATGGTGGTTGTGTACACACACTGCCAACACACATTTATGTTCAAACACCATGTAGAAGTGAATCTTGCATAATAGTTGCCCTTTAAATTATATTTACTTAACCCTTAGGACCCGAGAAACGCGCCCGCGCGCTTTGCTGGATTTTTCTTCATGACAGTGTAAAACAACTTAAAATACTCCGTAATTTTTGGCCTCACAGAAATGAACGATATGTCTGTACAAAGCTTAAAGTGTCTACTTTTATTTATGTACAATCAAAATAAAAACTAAATGTTGTGAGTTTCGCTAAATAAAGGAAACAAACAGGATGCACATTCTTCCATCTGTCTCCCTGTGAAGTCCATTCTGAAATGTGTGTGAAAATGAACTCAGAACTCAGAAAACACTTGCCACACAGACACGACAGATATCTCTTTATAAAGCTTGAAATGTCTAATTTATATAAAAAACAGATATTCTCTGTTTATGTAATCTGTATGAAAGCAGCAAGAGGTCCAGTTTCTCAAGCGGCTGCTCATTATCTGTAATGTGACCACACCCACGCGCGTAAAGTGATTCACATGCAAATCGCCCATGAGGAAGGAATGCGAACCTGTAAACACCCCTCATCACCTCCAAACAAAGACTCGTCTTCAACACTCTAATGATTTTCATTGAGCTCGGAAGACGAGTTTACCTTGGATTTACCTCAGAATAAGAAGAACGCAATTTTAAGGTAAAGATTCAAGATTCAAGATTCAAGTTTATTTGTCATTACACATGTACAAGTACAGTATAACGAAATGAAGTTTGGAGCAAGCCTCCGGGCCACAGCCTTTTCAGGCGCCGCCACACGCTCTCCAGAAATACAAGAATGCAGTTTAGCAAGCATTACATAGCAAACACAACAAAACATAACATAACACAGTACACGTGGTCACGTGATGGGATTTTTTGTATGGAGGAGAGGAGATAGATAAGGACAGGCAGACGGATGGAGGGGGGCTGGGATCGGGATCGGGTGTGTATGGTGCGAGTGAGTCTGAGATTGTGTTGTGTGAGAATGTTAGCCATAACTTCAGATGTTTTCGAGTTCAGTTCTATGGTTTGTCCTTGAAGGGAGATAAGGCAGTGCACAGGGAAAGATAGCAGACCAAGCTGTCAGGCTGACCTCCCAACCGAGAGATAGGGACAAGTGAGGTTCGGATTAGGTCAGGCAAATACAATTTTTTTAATCCATTTGATGATCTTCGGTAATTTGTCCGGATCATAATCAATCAATCAGTTCTGGTCCTCAGCACTCGCGTCCAGTCCGTGCAGTTTCCCTAGACATTACGTCCAGCCTCATGGCCAGACCGGTTACAGTCCGTATCCGCAGTCCGGACTGCGTTGTTACGGTTCAGTTCCTCAATCTGTATCACTCTCTGATCTAATTCCTTCAAACGGTCACACACAACCCAGAAGCATTCCTTAATTTCCACAGACAGCGGCTGGGTGAATTTGCTTGCAGCTGTCTTACCAATCTTCTGATAGGTCAGGGCAATCCCATAAACCATTTCTTCTTACTTATATTAGCGTTATTGATGCATACACTTCACATTTTAGGCTACTACTACCAGACTAAAATGTGTGAAATCAACAGATTTCAAAGTAGGGTTGCCAACTTTCCCATTTTAGCCGAGATGTCCCGTTTAGTTGGTCCAAAGTGTGTTAGATGGCCTTATTTCAGTGATTTAACATTTAATTTTTTACATAAACTATGCATAAGCATTATTTTCTCAAAACTACAAACTTTTATGTGTATGTTGCTCACATATTACTGTAGCCCTGTTTGTGCTGAATACAGTGTAATCAGACTTTAGCCATTAATATGCTTTAAATCAACTGAAAAAAACAAAACAAAAAAAAAACACAATGTCAAAAAAAAAAAAAAACAATGTTAGAACATGTCAAACTTCTTCAGGGCCACAAATTAGCCTCAGGGTCCAGAGGGTTAATGTCTTAACTTAATTGTATAACCTGTACTATACACATACTATGATTTTGTTACTCAGAAAACGTTCTTAATTTTTGAAGCAATTCTTAATAGACTTTTCGCACATTTCCTCCACTTCTGCAGTTATCATTCTCCTTAGTTGCATTCACTCATACTCCAAAGTCATCTTGAACGATGAATTGTCAATACAACTGAAAATTTTGAGAGAATATCAAATAAGTTGATGCTGTTTCCATGTTATTTCCTAAAATTGTTTTATTTGAGGTCACTATTATATTTATTAGTGTTCCCTTTGGTTGGGCACTTGCAACATTTATATTACTTTAATATCCTTCCCATTGATGCAGTAAGAAATCACAGTTGTTTGTGGTTTCAAAGGAAGAGAGGTAATAGGTAGCTTTTAAAAGGTGATCTTAATTATAATGAACTAGTCTACTTTTCATGTAGAATTAAGATTTATTCAAACTGTATAGTTAACACTTGCATCATAAACACCTTGTGAAGTTGATTAGATTATAAATGGATTAGCTATTTGTTGTCTTTGTTGTGCTAATTCTGACACAAGACAGCAAATAAAATGAGCAAATAAAATGTTAGCATTTCGCTAGCCTGTTAGCCTGCAGTCTGTGCATCCGGGTTTCCTGTCTCCTGTTTTCTGAGTCCATCAAACAACTGTGGTGAGTTGGATTAGTCAATAGAGTCTATCAAAAAACTATGGTGAGTTGGATTAGTCAACAGAGTCAATCAAATAATTGTGGTGAGTTGGATTAGTCAACAAACACGGTAAGCCATGTCATATTTTCCTGTTATTGTCGCTTGCACTGCCTGTTACATGTTCAGTATATCCTTCTCTGTCGGCAAACAGGGCTTCACATGTAATACATGCAGAGAGATACTCAGGCTGACGGAGAAGATTTCAGAATTAGAGACAGACATCCAGACTTTATTTGAGAGTAGTGAGAATGTAAAAGCTTTAGAGATTGCTTTGGATGCGCCTAGCTTATTGAACTCTGTACACTGTTCAGTTCCGGCTGTAGAGCCCGTGCAGCAGGGCAACTGGGTGACTGTGAGACAGCATAGTCACGAAAAAAAAAAAAAAAAAAAACACTCTTCTGTTCCAGTTAGAATATCAAACAGGTTTTGATATTCACCCACTGAGAATCCTGTTGAAAGTGCCCTAGTTATTGGCAATTCCATTACATGGAACGTGAAAATAGAGACACCCTCCACCATAGTCACATGT
Source organism: Paracanthobrama guichenoti (assembly GCA_018749465.1). Taxonomy (NCBI): domain Eukaryota; kingdom Metazoa; phylum Chordata; class Actinopteri; order Cypriniformes; family Gobionidae; genus Paracanthobrama; species Paracanthobrama guichenoti. Next base: position 34,610,720 of record CM031949.1, read on the forward strand.
TTACCGGGAGCCAGCGCACCTGACATCAAAGCAAATTTAAAAGTGCTGGTTAATGCTAATCAAAAATTCTCTAAGATTATTATTCACGTCGGCACTAATGATGTTCAACTTCGCCAGTCAGAGATCACCAAAATTAATATTAAAGACGTGTGTGAACTCTTGTAGCGAATATCGAGCCCCTGGGGAAATGGTGCGGGATTTATGCATGTTACGATCAAACATGCACAGATCCGCACAGAGGGGAATTTTGATATTAACAATTGATTAAAACGGATTGAAACAATTATTAATATCTAGGGCTTAATTCAACTTTTAGAAATTTCTTTACTTCTAGAATTGAGTTCAAAGGACGGATAATTAATTAAATAACGGTCCACCAAATATCTATCTTTTAATAACTCTTGAACACGTTTCTCTGGCCAGGAGAAATATCTTTCTTTTAATTTGTAACAGGGTCGGTTCACCGTAAAAGTGACCTATGTATGAGCAAACCAAGCGCAATCACGTGTGAATATATATATTTTAATAAAATCAACAAACAATAAACAAACATACACAAATTAACTGAAAGGAGGAGGAAGGAGAGAGAGAGAGAGAGAGAGAGAGAGAGAGAGAGAGAGAGAGAGAGAGAGAGAGAGAGAGAGAGACAGACAACGGTGCTACTATCGACACAACCTATGAGCACAAACGAGGAATCAGTCCAGCTTATTGGTATAAGCTCAAAACTTTATAACGACAGCTTAAGGGATACTTGCATATGTTTCCTTGGTTGTGAGCTCGTGCGTTTAGGGGAATTCCACGATCCGGTCCGTGTTTCGATCTTGCCGGGTGGTTCCTTGGAGTCCGCGGGAAATTCAACTTTGGTTCCTTTGTGTGATGAGATCCGTTGGAGGATAGCGAAGAGGAAAAGGAGAGTAGAGAAGAGAGAAGAGCAGGAGAGAGAGACAAGAGACCAGAGAGGCGTCTGTGGCCCATTTTTAAAGGGCCGCGACGGGGCACGTCTCTTTTGTCGGAACAGCTAATCAGAGCGAAGGAACTCAGAAGCGGGAAATCTCCCTTTGTCTTGGGTCTCGCCTCATTAACATGTTTTATGGCTCTCATGGAGGGGCAGACTTGGGGGTTTTGGTACGCAGACTTTGGGGTTTTGGCATGAAAGAAAGAGTCTGATGCATCATAGTACCCCACAACCCGCCTAGCTGGCCTACAAATTGCGAGACAAAGATTTCGAGACCAAACATGGGGGGTTTAACTTAAGAGTTAAAGGAACGGCGAGGATTGACGTCACTCTTCCTTACGCATTCACTGGCTATAAGTTTCTAACCTATCAAAACACATCTAAAATGGTTATAACAACAAGCATGCATATATACAGGGAACAGCACACCTAAAATGAAAAATAACTAAGTTAAAAGTCATATAATCTGTTCGGATGTCCTTTGGTATGTGTGAGGTGGGGGCTGGTTTTATAATGAGGTGCCTGTGGGCTGCAGAGGCCTGGCTTGTGTCCTGTTAGCACCATTAACCTGTCGGTCTGTAGACTTCACGGCGCCGGTCTTGTTCGAGTCATTATAAATAATCAAAGTATTGGTCCGTTGATCATTTATGAGCACCGTCCATACGCTACACTCTGTACACTGTTCACTGTACTTACGACCATAAGTAGTGTCTGCAGAATAACATAGGTTTCATAGACAATTGAAAAAGCTTTTGGGGCAGACCTGATCTGTTAAAAAAAAGATGGCATCCATCCTTCCTGGGATGGTGCCGCTCTTCTCTCTAGTAATTTGGCACATAGTCTTAGAGTTGAACCTTGACTAACTAGCTTAACCAACTGTCTGCTAGCTGTCTCAAGTCACAGAAGTCAGATAAATCCCAACACATAGAGACTCTTTCACTTATCACATAGAGACTGTGTCTGTTCCACCATTTAACGGTAAACATTTATTTGATGTCCAACAAATGAAAAACAGATATAATACAGATGAACAATTGATAAAGCTCGATAAATATTCAATCCTTCCCCCCAAAGTGCTTATTGTTAATGATGTGATTACAGATAATAATCTAGATATGCTGTGTTTGACAGAAACCTGGCTAAAACCTGACGATTACATTACTTTAAATGAGTCCACCCCAACCCCAAGATTATTGTTATAAACACAAGCCGCATCTGAAAGGCAAAGGGGAGGGGTTGCTGTAATTTATAATAATATCTTCAGTATTACTCAGAAGTCTAGTTTCAAATATAATTCCTTTGAAGTCTTGGTGATTTATGTAGCATTATTTAGTGTAATTGATAAATCCCATTTGACATTTGACATAGCTTAGAAGAACTCGATGTTGCAACAGAAACTATTGACTCTCTTTTTTCCAGCACTTTAGACACAGTTGCTCCCCTGCGCTTAAAGAAGATTAAAGAAAATAGTCCAATGCCGTGGTACAACGAGCAAACTCAGGCCCTCAAAACAGCAGCCAGAAAAATGGAGCGCAGCTGGAAGAAAACAAAACTAGAGGTTTTTCGCAATTCGTGGAAAGAGAGCATGATAGCATACAGAAAAGCAGTAAAAACTGCTAGATCTGCTTATTTCTCAACTCTCTTGGAAGAAAACAAACACAACCCTAGGTATTTATTCGATACAGTGGCTAAATTAACCAAAAATAAAGCTTTTGATGTTTGTAAACAGCACAGCAGTAATGACTTTATGAACTTCTTTACATGTAAGATTGATAATATTAGGAAGAAAATTATAACCATGCAACAGTCTACTACAATATCACATCAGACAGAGCATTATTGTGTCACTGAGGAAAAATTACACTCATTCACTGCTATAGGAGAGGAAGAATTGGCTAAACTCGTTAAATCATCAAAATCAACAATATGTATGCTCGACCCTATACCGACTACGCTATTAAAAGAGATTTCTTCCAGAGGTCTTAGAGCCTCTTCTTAATATCATTAATTCATCTTTGTCATTAGGATATGTACCAAAAACTTTTAAGTTGGCTATTATCAAACCACTTATTAAAAAAATGCAACTTGATCCTACAGAATTAGTCAATTACAGGACAATCTCAATTCTACCCTTTCTGTCAAAAATACTAGAAAAGGCAGTGTCTTCACAATTATGCTCCTTTTTAGAAAGAAATGGTATCTGTGATGATTTTCAGTCAGGATTTAAACCGTATCATAGTACTGAGACTGCTCTCATCAGAGTTACAAATGATTTACTCTTATCATCCGATTATGGTTGTATCTCTCTATTAGTGTTACTCGATCTTAGCACTGCATTCGATACTATCGACCACAACATTCGTTTGAATAGACTCGAAAATTACGTTGGAATTAGTGGAATTGCATTGGCATGGTTTAAATCATACTTATCTGACCGTACAGTTTGTAGCAGTAAATGAAGAGATGTCACACAGATCACAAGTTCAGTATGGAGTACCACAAGGCTCAGTGCTAGGACCATTGCTTTTCCCCCTGTACATGCTGGGAGATATCATTAGGAAGCATGGCATTAGTTTTCATTGTTATGCTGACGATACTCAGCTCTATATTTCTTCACGCCCTGACGAAACTTACCAATTCACAAGATTAACGGAATGCATAGCTGATTTCCTGCAACTTAATTCCGAAAAAAACTGAATTTTTAATTATTGGACAAAAACTGTCTAACACTTGATGGCTGCTCTGTCAAGTCCTCGTCATCAGTTAGGAACCTGGGTGTGCTCTTTGATACCAATCTTTCATTTGAAAGACATGTTTCTAGCATCTGTAAAACTGCATTCTACCATCTTAAAAATATATATAAATGACGGCGCATGCTTTCAATGCAAAATGCTAAACAGTTAATTCATGCATTCATGACCTCTAGGCTAGATTATTGTAATGCTCTACTGGGTGGTTGCCCTGCTCGCTTAATAAACAAACTCCAGCTGGTCCAAAACGCAGCAGCTCGAGCTCTTATTTAGAACCAGGAAGTATGACCATATTAGCCTGGTTCTGTCAACACTGCACTGGCTCCCTATTAAACATTGTATACATTTTAAAATCTTGCTTATTACTTACAAAGTACTAAATGGTTTAGCTCCCCAGTACTTGGCCAGTTGATAATATCAAAATCAACTGCAGGTGGTCGATCCTTTTCCTATTTCGCACCTAAACTCTGAAACAGTCTTCCTAGCAGTCAGTTTAAATCTAGACTAAAAACGCATCTCTTTACTATGGCTTACAGATAGAACATTATCAATCTCTATTATTCAAATCAGTTAAATGATTGTTAGGCTGAATTAACTAGGTCAGCTGGAACCGGGAACACTTCCCATAACACCTGATGTACTTGTTACATCATAAGAAGAATGGCATCTACGCTAATGTTAGTCTCTCTGTTTATCCCAAGGTTTACTGCAGTCAGCCAGATCCGGGGCTATCCAGATCAGATGGTGGACCTGCACCTGGACATGACCAACGCATCCCTGAAATGTCTGCAGAGAGCGTGTCAATTAAACTCCCCCTGTAAATGCCGCATCGGCACGACATCCTCATTAAACCCGTCTCCGGCATGACGACTCCAATCTTTCGAACAATCTTTCGAATATCTATTTACCTAATATGACTTAAGACCTGCAATGTTGCCAGAATTATAATCATACACTGTTTGTTCGTCGGCCAGAGGAGAACTGGCACTCCGACTGAGCCTGGTTTCTCCCAAGGTTTTTTTTTTTCTCCATTCTGGCCCTGAAGGAGTTTTGGTTCCTTGCCACCGTTGCCTTTGGCTTTTGGCTTGCTCAGTTGGGGACACCTAAATTTCAACTATATTACCGATCTGCCTGCATTGACACTATATGATAATTGAAATTAGCTGGATAACATCACCGTTTTCACCAGAGCAGCTGTACAGCTGAATCAAATTCTGTTGCATTATTTTCCTGTTAACACTGTAAAGCTGCTTTGAAACAACTGGACTTGTAAAAAGCGCTATATAAATAAAGGTGATTTGATTTTGATTCATATTGTGAACTGAAACACAAATATAACCCCTGTATTTTATTCTATTGCTACTCAGAAACAGCTGATTGAAGTTATGCAAATATATAAATCACAGCTGATTCCCATCTAGGAATTGTTCAGGTGTTGATGTTCTTTCAATCACATGACCTTATGGTATACAGTAAACGAGGGCCTCTTTAGGCCGATCTTGTGTGAAAAAGAAACAATATAGAGCAACACAAATAAAGTAAGAAAAATGCCTGCACGAGGGAGAGGAGTGGGACAAGGGCAAGGGAGATGTTGAGGAGTTTGAATGCATGGTGGCGCTCAAAGAAGGGCCAGAATTAGGGTAACTGATGAAATAAGAGCTACTATCATAGACCATGTCATAAACCACGGGATATCATACAGAGAGGCTGGTGAACGAGTACAGCCAAATCTCAGCCGGGACACAGTGGCATCCATTATCCAGATTTTTCAAGAAACCAACAGGTAGAATATTGTATAAGGGCTTCTCCTATTGCAAAGTGTAAATACTGTAATTTTACCATGTATTACAGTGACTGTATGCCTCTGGTCTCTAATATGTAACTGTATTTTCTCCATTTAAAGATTAAATGTCTACCTCCCTCAGGAAAGCTCCTGAATGAAGAACAGAAACTTGCCATTGTCAACACGGTGATTGGTGATAATGAAATAAAACTGAAGGGCATCCTATAAAGCTACTCTAAGATTGGTCATTCATTTTTTGTATTGAATTTCTGCAGCAAAAGAAACCCAACAAAGCAAAAATGTGGAAAGGCTTCAACAGACACACAATCTATGATCAATAAAATATTATTAAAATAGGTGTTATAAAATAATGCAGTTTCTGTAATTCCATCTGTGTTAGTGTTTTTATGACATTGTGCTATGATTGACTAAATGTTCCTGTTGGAAGAGAACATGTGTTAGGGTTTTGGTAGACATAGTGTATTGTGTTAGTGTATTATAGTATTTTGAAAATTAGTGTTGGAGTTTAGTTTACAATCTGTGATTTTGAGCATGAAATTAACCATTTTGGCAATTGTGTGTTGTAGGTGTGTTGGTGTGTTAAGAGTTTAAAAGGTGTTAAAAGTATTGAAAAAATTGTCATATCGATCGTAAAAAACTGTAATAAATAAATTGCAGCTGGTCCAAAACGCAGCAGCTCAAGTTCTTACTAGAAACAGGAAGTATGACCATATAGCCTGTTTCTGTCAACACTGCACTGGCTCCCTATTAAACATCGTATACATTTTAAAATCTTGCTAATTACTTACAAAGCACTAAATGGTTTAGCTCCCCAGTACTTGAACAAGCTCTTAACGTATTATACTCCATCACGTCTATTGCAGTCTCAAAATTCTGGGCATTTGATAATACCTAGAATATCAAAATCAACTGCAGGCGGTCGATTGTGTTCCTATGTAGCACCTAAACTCTGGAACAGTCTTCCTAGCATTGTGACTCTGTCAGTTTAAATCTAGACTAAAAACGCATCTCTTTACTATGGCTTACACATAGAACATTATCAATATCTATTATTCAAATCAGTTAAATTATAGTTAGGCTGCATTAACTTGGTCAGCCGGAACCAGGAACACTTCCCATAACACCTGATGTACTCATTATATCATAAGAAGAATGGCATCCATGCTAATGTTAGTCTCTTGGTTTATCCCAAGGTCCATTGTGGTCAGCCAGATCCAGCCCATATCCAGACCAGATGGTGGACCTGTGCCTAGACATGACCAATGCATCCCTGAAATGTCTGCAGAGACCGTGTCAATTAGACTCCCCTCGTAAATGCCGTATCGACACAACATCCTCATTAAACCCGTCTCCGGCATGACGATTCCGATCTTTCGAATATATTTCAATCTAATATGACTTCTGACCTGTAATGTTGCCAGAATCATATATTGTTTGTTCTTTGGCCAGAGGAGAACTGGCACCCCGACTGGACACAAAATTTTCAACTATATTACTGATCTGCCCGCATTGACACTATATGATAACTAAACTGAGCTGGATGACATCACTGTTTTCTCCATAGCGGCTGTACAGCTGAATCAAATTATGTTGCAATATTTTCCTGCTTAACATTGTGAAGCTGCTTTGAAACAATCAGCATTTCAAAAACGCTATGTAAATAAAGGTGACTTGACTTGACTTCTTGGAATCAGTAATTCTGAGTAGCTATAGGTACTAAATCAATAGTAAATCTGAAGTAAATTACCAAGTACTCTCTACAGTAATTTTTAGTTACATGAACTCTTGTGTAAGTGAACTCAATGAATTAAGCATTTTTCAGTACAACATACCATTCCTATTTTACTTTACTTAGTTTTTTTAAGGCAGTCGGTTTATATGCTTTTTTTAATTAAGGTTATCTAATTAGATTTTACAGTGAAAAAAAAAAAATAATAATATATATATATATATATATATATATATATATATATATATATATATATATATATATATATATATATATATATATATATATATATATATATATATATATATATATAAATTACTGGTAATATGACTGTATATTGAGTATATGCCATCACAGTTCCCATTTCGTATGCACATCTATGCCTTTTTAATCCATCTAAAAAAGAAATGCCAGTTTTATATTGGTTAAACAAATTATATCCATACAGTGTACCAAAATTGCAATGCCTTTTCCATTTTCTAAGCTCTTTTTATTATTACTTTATTTTCCACTCAAAAACCTTGGGTAACAACAGCAATTATCATCATCCCCATTTTGCATTATGAATCGCTGAGGCCTCCAACCATGAAGGAGGAGAATAATGGCCAGTGTCAGTGGGTTCAGCTGGGACCAGGCCATCTGGATGGCAGTCAGGGCCTGGAATGCTAAACTCTGTCCAGATTTGTAAGCTTCTCCGATGGATGGGTCAGAGAAGCCACTGGTTCACATCCAGACATGTCATGTGGATGGGTCTCTATCAGCCTGGGCAGTGGCCCACAGATAATGTATGATGGATGTCCCAGTTTGACAAGGCCAGAACACACACTCATGCAACAGCCTCTGTAAATATGGATCTAATAGCTTTGTCTTGTTTTATTGTATTATAATTGAGTTTCTACATTATCTAATGAAAACAAAAGGTCTCAACACAATTTTAATTAAAAATATACATGTGATTTAGTATGGATGAAATCAGTTGGTGTATTCCACCTACTGGTTCATGGTTCAGGATAATTTTCTTAAAAGTGACGATTGGACCATTAACAAAGTGTTACCAAAATTCTCTGACTGGATTGCACAGTGTAGTGATGCACTTTGTGTGTGTGTATACATATACACTAATCAGGCATAACATTATGAAGGTGAAATGAATATCACATGGTGAATAACACTGATCTCTTCATCACGACACCTTTTAGTGGGTGGGATATATTACGCAGCAAGTGAACATTTTGCCCTCTAAGTTGATGTGTTAGAAGCAGAAAAAATGGGCAAGCATAAGGATTTGAAGGAGTTCGACAAGGGCCAAATTGTGATGGCTAGACAACTGGGTTAGAGCATCTCCAAAACTGCAGCTCTTATGGAGTGTTCCCGGTCTGCAGTGGTCAGTATCTATCAAAAGTGGTCCAAGGAAGGAACAATGGTGAACTGGCAACAGGGTCATGGGTGGCCAAGGCTCATTGATGCACATGGGGAGCGAAGGCTGGCCTGTAAAAGAAAGAATGAGTTTTAAGAGAGAGAAATTATGAAACACCAAAGTTTCTAGCAATATATGCATTTATAACACATGAACTGAATGAACCACCAATCATTAACTTAACCCTCCTATCGTTTTTTAGGTGGGGTTATTAAATTTGATATCAATGCAACAGTTCAATTTAGAATCTGGAGGTTACTTGTGTTACTTGTGTCTCGTGTCGTCTTGGGGATTCCCTTTTCAGTACTGGCTGCAGGGGTTTCCCAGGTTCGGTGATTCACTGATGGCCTTTTAGTGTCTTTTGATCGACGTCTTGGGAAGCCAATCACTTGACTTGTTGGCGGCTGGATGGAAAGTCTTGTGGGTTTTGTTTGCAGTTGAAGCGTGCTCGCTGAAGATTCATCGAGAAAAACTATGCGGCAAAACTTAACTTAGAACACAAGACTCAACGGAAAGAAAATAAACTTAAGTAAAAGAAAGGAAAGTGAGAGGAGAATATTCAGATGGCTTGAATGAAATCGTTAACCCATTTTCTCTCTTTTAGACTGACTTGAACATTCTTGAACTAATGTATTTTTTTTTATTATTATTATTTTAGTGTTCTGAGATTATGAACTCAAATTTGTTTGCCCATCCTCCTGGATGGATTCTGACCAATCAGGGATAATCTTGGTTCAGGGTTGACTGTGTTCCCACTCCTCCCATAAATTATCTATGGTCTCCTAGCTTCCCGCTCTAAGCAGAGAGTGCATTTAGACATGATTTCTTATTATAAGAACACAATACATTCTACACAGATTTCACTGAAGCCATCTTCTGAATTATGAACAGAGATTTACACTCATACCAGATAAGGCATACTTTCAATTAACCATTCAATAGTTATAACAATTACATGAATTGGGAGTGATATATATGCATAATGGTCATGGTTATTGGACATGATATAGAATTATGCAGTAGAAGGCTGTTTGAATGCAAGTCCAACAATCAATGGTTTTGTGATTTGATGCAGTATGTACGTGACAACAGTTTCTGTGGGTTTTTCCTGTGGATTGTAACTGTATCACTCATAGTTCATCTAAAGGCCATTGAAACAGCAGGGATCTGGTTTGACTTTTTGTCGTGGAGATCAAACAAAGTCTGTTGTTATCTTTGGTGTTGCTCAGAGTTGGTAAAGTTTGCAAGGTAATAAAGCACTTAGTTTGTTGTTGTTTTTTTTTTTTTTCCAGCCTGAGGAAGACTGACCAGCGTCTGCATCTTCCCTGGTGATAGATGGTTGATTTTGAGGGTCTGGAGTGTTGAGTTGGGTTTTGTGTGGAATTATGTTTGAACCAATTACCTCAAAGATTAATTTGTGTCTGACGCATCCACAATTCCTACATCAGTGTGTGTGTGTATATATATATATATATATATATATATATATATATATATATATATATATATATATATATATATATATATATATACAGTGTTGGGAAGGATATTTTCAAAACATATTTTGTTACAGAATACAGAATACATGCCCAAAAATATAACGTATTACTCACTTGTAATGTATTCTGAATACTTGGATTACTTCCACATTGAATTGCATTTTATAAGTCAAGTCAAAGTCAGCTTTATTGTCAATTCTGCCATACGTACAGTACATACATACAGAGAATTGAAATTCTATGACTCTCAGACCCTAGGTGCCTAACAACAAAAAAAACAATAACAATAACAACAAAAGTTTAACAGTAACAACAACAGAAGAAAGATAAAAAAAGATTGATAAAGTGAATTATAGAGGTAAAGTGGCGATGGCAAATAGTACAAACAATAGTAACAATAGTGCAATTTCAGATTTAAGTCAGTGCAGGTATAAAATAAAATTATAAGAGTAAGTGTAGGAATGCAGCCGTCAAATCCTGCTTACTAAACATATTATAAAATATTCAGCTAACGTTAGCTAGCATGCCAAACGGGGCTAGTCGGTCTTTCGGCTCTGGGGTTAGTAAATCAGCACATAGGAGAATGTAAAATCGCATGTTAACTAAGCAGGTAGCTACCTGATAGTGATACAACTATAAAATAGCAGTAAATATAAGGTGACCAATAAAACTAGCTACAGAAGACGACTACCCCTGGCTAATAAGCACAAAGCTTTATTTACAAAATAAATAATAGGTTCGAAAATTAAATGTTACATCGCAGCCATGGAAACACATGGATTCATGTGTAACGAGAGAGGTATAGGCTTTGTGAGGTGAGCCAAATTTAAGCTTTGCTTTTGTGATCTGGTCACCCGATTTTCCACAAAAATAGGCTTACTCCATTTTATTCTACTGGATGTGGAATCTCTTATTTATTTATTATCTACAATAATTTTATGAAGTGACGAGAATAGTTTTTGTGCACAAAAAAAAATTAAAAAATAATAACGACTTATATAGTGATGGCCGATTTCAAAACACTGCTTAATGAAGCTTCGGGGCGTTATGAATCAGCGTGTCGAATCAGTGGTTCAGATCGCGTGTCAAACCGCCAAACATGACTTTGGCAATCCGAACAGCTGAATCTATACGCTGATTCATAAACACTCCAAAGCTTCATGAAGCAGTGTTTTGAAATCGGCCATCACTATATAAGTCGTTATTTAGTTTTTTCTTTATGTTTATATTTTTTATTTTCAAAATGTAGGCTATTTAATTGAGTATATATATATATATATATATATATATATATATATATATATATATATATATATATATATATATATATATATATATATATATATATATATATAATATATATAATACGCGCCACCACCAGTAGTTGGTCCATTACCACCACGTTGGTAAAAAAAAAACTGTCACAGCCCTAGGTTGCACTGCAGTTATATTTTGTTCTCCTTCTCTTTCTTTAATGTGAAATGCTGCTTGAATTTCCAAGATAGAAACACATTCTTGCCCTGGCTCTGTTGTTCTGGCTCCATCTCTCCCGCTGCTCCTCTTCCGACTCCAACGTGACTGATCACGCAAACCATGCATTTTTTCTTTTCTGGGGCTTCTGGGAAATGCATTGAGTTGCCTTCATTTATTTAGAGAGTGAATAAACTCGTGAAACAGAGAAGTATCCTCATGTAATCCATTGATTTCAACAATGCAACTCTAAATACCAAATATTTAAATATTTAAATTGTAACTGTAATGGTAGCTTTGCAGGTAGGTTTCTTCATGCATCTTGGAGACGTTGCCACAGTTCTGGATTTAGTTTGTCAGGTTTTTTCTGTTTCTTCATGTAATCACAGACAGACTTGGTGGTGAGATCATGTATTTTTTTTTTTATTGTATTTTTATTGTAATATTTTATTTTATTAATCACTGGAATGGATACCAGTAACTTTTCAAAAAAAAAAAAAAAAAAAAAAAAAAAAAAAAAAAAAAAAAAAAGTACATGCCCACTTTGTGGTGAAACATTATTGAAATTCAGTAATATATGCATACAGTTTTTTTTTTTTATAACAGTCATAGTCACTGTTTTTAGCACAGTTTAGAGCAAAAGAGTCAAATAATGAACAGTTTTGCTAACATGATTTGTGGATTGTTTTGGAGAGTATCTTTAGCTTAAAATGCTGTTGTGGTCTAAAAGTGCCTGCCAATAAATAGCACAGGAAAGGCTGTCGTCTGGCAGGACTGATGGGCATCCTTTCTACCGCAGTCCAGTGTCGTTACCTTCTTCTATCAGAGTGTTTCTACACAGCTAACATTCAAGCAGCAGGCCAGTCAAATACAAGCGTCTGATGTATCTGATATATGTAATCCATTCAAAATCCTGTAAGTAATCCTGTAATACTTTATTTATTAATTTGTTTATGAATGAACAAATGAACAAATGAACTGGAAAGCAGCTCAAAGATATTCAGGAGAAGTAATTGATCACCTTATTTTAATAGATTGACCATCACTGCATGTGTTACATTATGCCAGTTGTCTCATGCCACCCCAACCTTTCAGCAAAGTGACCACTTAAAGGACAGGAAGGGAAGAGAGTAGTCACACGATAGTGATGTCATATCCCAAGATCACGGAGGTGAGTGATGAGAATGTTGTCTTCTCACTTACTCTAAACTGTCACCATCGATTCAGATAATGGCCAACCTCCCTGCTGTCTTTGAAATGATATCAATGATACTCATGTCTGTCCTCATATCAAGGTTAGCACTGCCGTACACTGCAGAGGCCATTGAAACTCTTTAGAATCTTCTTCAGAGCGCTTGCAGTCATACATTTACAATCATACACATTTATATGCACACACAGACAAAACACTCATGTGACGTGACTTGATTAAAGGTCATCTTCTTTTTGGAGAAAATCATGTCTATATTGTGTTTATAGGTCTTGTTGCTTCCATCCCATATTTTTCAATAAATCCAATCACTGTGCATGAATGCTCCTATCACTGCCTGGGCTGCATTTCCAAAAAGCATTGCAAGACAAAGTTGATCGCAGAGACCATTGGTGACAATTGTTCTATGATCAACTTAGGTATACAATGCTTTTGGGAAACGCAGCACTGGAAAACGAAGGGGTTATTTTCATACCTGCAGAAGCTATTGAATAATTCGTAGCTCCACACAGTGCAAAACATGTATGCAAAAATGTGCTTCAGTAACGTGTAAGCAACAAAAATAAAAGAGTAGAAGGATTGCATGCATTGCATCAGCCTTGTTTCACTCCGCATAACCTAAATGATGCATTACAAAGCTACGTTTTCAAGTACTGACGAGTATGTCAACATGGATGACTACATGTTGCAAATCTGACATTTGTTATATGCACGCTGATGAAATACGAATTGTACAGATTGGATATCTTCTGTTTATCACTATGTTAGATCTTATAGCATATGGTTAGAAATTAATGCAATTCTGTCATGGAGACAGGACAGCAACAGCTCTGTACAGAGATTGTGTCCACAAACAGGATGATGGATGAGTTTCTGTATTCAGACATGCAGCAAATGCTCTGCCAGATCAGAGACAAAAAATATCCACCATGCAATGATGTGGCTCCTTAACTGTTTTACATTTGACTAGTGTCAAAACTATATATATATATATATATATATATATATATATATATATTTTATCAATTTAATTACCTGATATGCCAAATCATTTAGTTAATAGCATATATTTGCTGAGGAATAGAAAACCTAATAAAGAAAATTCAAATATATTACATTATTATGGCAGAGGGAACAGCATTGGATATAAAAATGTGGCTTTAGAACAGAGCTTTTTAACAACAAACTCCCAAGAGGGCCTCAAGATGACTTACATTATTTAAATTAGGTCAAAACAAACATAAAAATAAGCTAAAACAACTAAAAAATAAGATATTTCTTATTTTAATTCTTTTTTTCCTTTGAAGAACATCTTGGGTTACAAATGTAACATCCTGACTCCTAGGATGATTATGGGGAATGCCTCCAGTGTGACTTGTATCTGATGCTCGTGTCTAAACAGGGATGCGCAGTATAGATGTACTTGTATGTATAGATGACTAATGAGTACGGTGACGCATTGCTGCCACATACATATTTTTTTTCCCGACTCAATTATGTCGTAATAACAAGATGTTATGTTGTAAAAACAACATATTTTCTCGTAATAACAAGATCTTATATCATTAAAACAACATAATTTTCTGGTAATAACAAGATGTTATGTAATTTTAATGACATATTTTCTCGTAATAACGAGATATGTCGTTAAAATTACATATTTTTCTTGTTAAAACGACATATATTTGTGTGTTGTATAGTGATGTGTACAAAATATGCCTTTATCCACATTAGAGAATTTATAGGCTAGCCTATGTGCCTTTGTCACACTTCCATGTTTGAAAAGCAGTAATGACAGACCCGGTGCAGCCACAAATATCATAACTATCTATAGGCCTGTAATTAAGACACATATTCAAGAAATGTATTAAAAACAGAAAGATGCTATAGTTTTAGCCTTACTCAAAGGACGCGGAAACAGGCAAGTGGGTTAGATACGCATGTCAATCCATTCCCGACGTGGTTTGTTTCTTATTTATTAAAGATACAGGCAATTAGTTGATGAAACATTGATCAAAATTAAAATACATTTTATACAAAACAAAATTAACTTTAAAGAAAAACTTTCTACAAAACAAAACTCAATGAAGTGATCAAAATCATGTCTGACCCCACTCCATGTTTCCAGACATATTACATATCTTAATGTAGCGCATCTTACTCATGCTGCTCACTTTTATATATATATATATATATATATATATATATATATATATATATATATATATATATATATATATATATATATATATATATATATATATATATATATATATATATATATCATAGGCTAATATTTAAACATAGCTTAACTATGAAAATAAATAGGCTACGTTCTTTAATCGTCTGTCCGACAGAAGGCACCAGCGATTTTTTTTCCCCTTTATGACAGCGGAAACAAATCACAATTCTCTGTCATTTTTAGCCATACAGATAAGTTAAAGACATAATTATAAACTATAAACTGTATACTTTTATTTGTGTACACTCACAATAACAACAAAGGCCGTGGAACAGATTATTTTGAATGCACTCAACTCCAAACGTTGTCTTTATTTCCAAAAAATATTTTATTTATTAAACGCAAAGTTTTTAATTTCAAAAAGCATTTCTAAATTCAGTTCATATTTCCAACAAACGAAATTCCAAGCCAAAATAATGAAGTGGTAAAAAAACAACTTTGAGTTACCACCATGCAAATTCAAACATTTCGCCCTTCGTGGTGAATACAACCCGACAGGGGAACGGTATAATTAACTAAATGTTCTAAATAAATATGCACATAGCCTAATAATAATAATAATAATAATAATAATAAACAAATACACAACTTATAATAAATAAACTCAAATATGTTGTTTACAATCGTGACTACCGTTCTACAGTGCAGTGGTGTTATTCCAAACATGTTTTTGCTCATGTGAATTTTGTTTTAGACTGGGACACGAGTCATACAAAGCATTGTTACCATAATAGGCTACATAGTTTAGCATCCAAGTGCGAATATATAACTATATGGATTTGTGCAGAATGAGAGAGGGGTTTCTGAAACTCTCAGTTTTGCTTTAGGCTGGCCTAATGAATGGCATAATTTATGTTTGTTTTACATTTATATTTTTCATTCTTGTTATGAATTTCGTTACATTTAAAGGATTTGCTGTGGAAACAGCCTAAAATAGCTACATGTTGATAATGTTTGTAAACATTTAGTCTTTACCAGTATTTTTAATAAAATGCAACTGACACACCAGTGCGATTTACCTGGGTTTATTTCTCTCAACAACTTAAGTCTTACCCAGTGCATACTCAGGTAGACTCAGTGTGACAAAGGCACATAGGCTAGCCTATAAATTCTCTAATGTGGATAAAGGCATATTTTGTACACATCACTATACAACACGTCCTTATTAGGAGAAAAGATGTCATTAAAACAACATAACATCTCGTTATTACGAGACAAGATGTCGTTAAAATGACATAAGATCTCGTTATTACGAGAAAATTTTGTTTTTACGACATAACATCTCGTTATCACGAGAAATGACATAACATCTCGTTATTACGACATAATTGAGTGAAAACAATTATATGTATGTGGCAGCAATGCGTCACCGTAAATGAGAGCTCTGTAATCTGGGTCTGTATAAAAGCTGTTTATTGTGAGAACTGGTGAGGATCCAGGCGAGACAGCAGCAAGTTAGATGAGAGTGACGAAAGGCTGTAAGGACAGCGTGTTCGGAAAGCCCTTATATGGAGATGGTTTGGGTGTGTTTTATGCAAATGACTAACCTCATGCACACTGTAATTTAGAATTGGCCTACTCCAAATTCATTAACATCAGAACTAGGTTAAGAACAAATTCATGTGCATAGTTGTGAATCAGACAGAGATTTTTCTCCTTTGCATACAAATACAAAAGAATCCACACAATTATTAGTGAATGAGACCCATTGACTCCACGAAGCTAGGCCTGGAGTCACAGTTCCCCGTCCTAGTGGATAGTCACCAGCGGCTGTCGTGACTATTCCCTAGGGCCAGAAACCCCAGCTACTGTACATACCCTGCGGGCAAAGCTCAAGGCCTGGTATTCTTCTGAATACCTTAAAGGGAATATCCAAGTATAAGGAATATCCTGCCTGTCACATCAGGGGACACTATACCCCTGACGAGTGGAGGTCTCAGGAAAACCACTCTCCAAACGAAGAGACCTAGCAACACTCTAAAAAGAAATGCTGTCACGCTGGAGAACTTCCCCATAAGCATCATAAGACACAGTACTAGTTCCCATTTGAAAGGGAACCAGGGTTCTCAGTGTCTTAAAAATCTGGATATATAAGGGTGTCTTAATTTTAAAAGATTTCTAGCCATTAAAAATAATGAAATCTTAAAACACCATGGGCATTTTTATAATGAATACATTCTCCTAGTCATGTCCAATTCTAAAATATTTGATTAGGTGAATAAAACAAAATGTTTAAAATTCTGTCACATTTTGAATTTGTTTTTGATCTATTTTTCTTTTCTGTTCATGTTTGAGTTTCTAGGTGAGTTTTCTATTTTTTTTTTTTTTTTTTTTTTTTGTGTATTGCAGAATATAGTGTATCTTTAAATGCAGAGAGAAAATGACAGAGAGTAATGAAACAATTGAAATTCGCCAATTTACTGCTTACTATTTTTACGAATAATAGGTCTATTACTAAATTAGGAAATATTAGTCAGAAGATCACAGCGAAGTGGGACAGCTTCTGACAGGACTGCACATAACTGCCTTTATGTGATGAAGCCCATGGGTTTGTACACAGACACAGGGCAACTCATTTGTCCTATATGCAAAATTTTAGGATCCATAAAAAAATGGTACAGTAAAATGTTACATCATATAGCAACAATATTTAACGTAAGCCTTGAACATGCAGACAAGCATGTATTCAGATCATTAAAATCAAAAGTTATTCATGCAATAACATCAGACCGATCAAAAACATCAAACTGCTGCTATTATTTTCTCTCAGAGACAGACGCAGCAGTAACCTAAACATTTTATTTGTGTAGGTCTATATTTAACTTTTTTAAATGGTCTATAGAGCTGCCATCTTAACAATTCTAAAATTTGTTTATAGGTTTTGGATTCAACATACTTTATTATTTATTTATTTGTTTTTTCCTAATTTGTTTGAGATAAAATTATATCACATATTGGTAAATTGTATTTATAAAATTATTTTATTAACAAGTGTCATGTTTGTGATTTTCATTTGGCAGGTAGCCAGATCCTGATGAATTTGTGATTTTATTACATTAATTGTATTTATTCAGATACTGAAGTAGCTTTTTGTCAGTATTGGAAATTCTAACAGCCTTCCTTTGTTTGACAGATGCCCCATTTTTATTTCTGAAGAGCTGCAGAGATATTCGAGGTGTCATATTTTCATTATCCATTTTGAAACAAAACTTTATTATATACATCCGGAAAGTAGAGTGGCTGATGGAAGCAACTCCTCAGTTGAAGGCACATGACAGCCCTCCTGGAGTTTGCAAAAAGGCATCTGAAGGACTCTCAGACCACGAGAAACAAAATTATCTGGTCTGATGAAACAAAGATTGCACTTGTAAGGGTGGATCCTCTACAGCGGTTCTGACTGCAGGGTTGCCGAATGACTAAAGAAACGTTATCAGCAAGATGACAGAAAACTGTACATTTCTCGTCTTTACCACCCACTGCAGCTTATACCAACGACGGAAATAAGCGCAGTTACAATAGCTAAACATGTGGGAGAGCGTGACTATAATGTGACTATATTGTATTGCAATAGGTAACACTTCAAAGTCAATACCAAATCAAAACTAGTTAGCACATCATTTGTAGTTGAAAGAATTTAATGACAAAATCTAGTTATGGTTACACTTAAAATAGTTACAAAATAAATGTATGAGATGATGAAAACTTATACCATTAATCGTACCCAGCATGAATTTTACCTGAGAGAGAGAGAGAGAGAGAGAGAGAGAGAAGGAGAGAGAGAGACAAAGAAGAGAGAGAGCAAAGGAAGAGAAGAGCCAAAGAGAAGGCCCCAAGAAGAGAGCGCCAGAGAAAAAGAGCCAGAGCAACAGTTACAATCTTCTTTTATCTATTCCTTTGACCATGTGACTTAAACCCTAACATGAGCCATTCAAACTGACCAATCAGACCAAACTTCCCCCACGGTGTTACAGGTGTGACACACATTTGGCCTACAGGCCTTCAGCATTTCTTTGTCTTTAGGAATTCCAAATGGCCCTCCTGGAGAGAGATGGGGGTTGAAAACAGTAAAGCAAATGTCTTTGTTCATTTTACAAAATCAAATATCTTTGATTATTTTCAATTCTTTCACACTCTTTGGCCTGAATGGCAAGCGTCATGTCTGCAGGAAACCAGGCACCGCTCATCACCTGGCCAATACCATCCCTACAGTGAAGCATGGCTGTGGCAGCATCATGCTGTGGGGATGTTTTTCAGCGGCAGGAACTGGGAGAAGATCGAGGGGAAGATGAATGCAGCAATGTACAGAGACATCCTTGATGAAAACCTGCTCCAGAGCACTCTGGACCTCAGGGGCGAAAGTTCATCTTCCAGCAGGACAACAACCCTAAGCACACAGCCAAGATAACAAAGGAGTGACTATGGGACAACTCTGTGAATGTCCTTGAGGGCCCAGCCAGAGCCCAGACTTAAACCCGATTGAACATCTCTGGAGAGATCTGAAAACGGCTGTGCACCAACGCTCCCCATCCAACCTGATGGAGCTCGAGAGGTCCTGCAAAGAAGAATGAGAGAAACTGCCCAAAAATAGGTGTGCCAAGCTTGTAGCATCATACTTAAAAAGACTTGACGCTGTAATTAGTGCCAAAGGTGCTTCAACAAAGAATTGAGTAAAGGCTGTGAATACAAATTTGATTTTTATTTTTAATACATTTGTAAAGATTTCAAACAAACTTTTTTCACGTTTTCATTATGGGGTATTGTTTGTAGAATTTCGAGGAAAATAATGAATGTAATAAATTTTGCAATAAGGCTATAACATAACAAAATGTGTAAAAAGCGCTGTGAATAGTTTCCGGATTCATTGTATTAATAAATTGTATACATAAAATTATTTTTATTAACAAGTGTCATGTTTTTGTACCTCGTTATAAAGACTAGATCAATACTTGATCAAGCAATATTCAGAAATGGGTGCAGTTAGCTATTATTTTTCTGAGTAACTTTTATTAGATTGTAAAAAAACAGACAAAATTACAAAAATGAGGATGAATGATGTTTGAGAGTTAATACGTCTTATTCTTACCAATAGTAATAAAATAATTGAATATAGCATAAAATAAAATAATATGAATATAATAGATTTAATACATCTTTGTTCTACAGAGAAATGGTGCTTTAACGGAAGCAACGCCATAGGCTAATTCTGTCATGTGATACCACATTTATTTGCGTTAAAGCTCTTTTTCTGACAAAAACTGTTTCCAAACTACTTTTTCGCAATGTTCAAATATAGACAAAGAAATGATATGCTAAAAGTTAAACGAAAAAGATTGGCTTTCCATCAGCTATGTCGGTAAACATGGTAAAAATTTTCACAAAAAATCCTTGGATGTAAACCTGGCTATATTTACAGACTGATTTGAGTATTCATATACAGCAAAATACACCGTTTGCTGTGTATATAAACCCTTAGTTGTAGCTAGTTCTTTGTTCGGTATTATTCTATTTTAAATGCTGTATAGTTTGTTAATGCCATTATGCCTGCATATTCCTGACTTTGGTTTTGAATTTAAATAAATGTTTTCCATGGATTCTTCACTCCTTCGTTGAGAGAGTCTTAGAGATACAGCGTGAGAAAACCTTAACCCTTATCCTGATCATGAATCATGAATAACCAGAACATTATTGTAAGCCCATAGGTTAAAAAATAGTGGGAACATTGAACATTGCTACATATCTAGTCTGTTTCAGTTGTGTTTTTTCCTGTCACATGTTCCTTTGTTCTAGTTTTCCCGCCACTCCTGTGTTCCCATGGTCACCGTCATTATGAGTTCATTTGTCCCAGCTGTGTCTTGTTAATTAGTCTAGTCATCACCTTGTTTTCGCCAGCCTCTTCACCCTACACTCCACCGCGGCCCGTCGACACTTCGGCTACGCCATGGCTCCTCCCTCCCTCGGCTCCATACGGCTTCTCCGGGCTCTCTCGTCTCTCTGGCTTCGCCTTGGTCAGTTGTCGACCTGCCTACACCTTCGGTTTCGTCTGGCTCCGCCTTCCCCTCAGCTCCGCCTTCGTCCTCTGTCGCACCAGCTGAGCCTCTGTCCTGTGGTGTTCTTGCTTCACCTCGGACGCTTGTTGCCGCGGCTTCACGTCGGTCTCCTGGGCCTCCGGTCTCGCGCGGGCTCACTGACCTGGCAGCTCCTCCAGTGGCTCCAATCATCGCTGGCGTTTTTGTCGTTGGTTGTCCCCAGGGTGTCGTCTGTCTCCAAGTCGACTCCTCCATGGTTCCTCCCACCGTCGACTCCGCCCTGGGGCCTAATCCTGGCTGATCTCTGTGCCATCTGGCTCCTGCTCCAGGCTCCCCACTGGCTCCTCCCTCCTTCCACGCCCCCATGGACTTTTTTTCTTTGTTTTTGGACTGTTTTCTCCAGTGTTTCCGCTTCCGTTTAAGCCCTCTGTTTGCCCTTAGTGTTTGTCAGTTCTCGTTCCTGTAAACTGGTGTTTTACTTGCATGTTTCCTGAGTTTGTCATTAAAAGTTCCTGTTCAGAGTTCTCTTTCGCCTTCGTGAGTCTGAGCAACACTAAGTTTGTAACAAACATTCAGCTCTTAAAACTACTGAAATCCTGAAATTCAATTTACAGAAACTAGGAGTTATTGGGCCTTCACATATTGTTGTGGACAATGGGGTCAGAATATATTGGTTTATATAGTAGTCAATATGGGCTCTATTGTTTGTTTTATTGGCATATCATTGAACATAAGCCTATTACTGTTGGAGCTATTTAGGCAGAATTGGCAAAAATTGCTTTGCATTTAGGTGGTACTTTAAAAAAGAAAATAAATATTCCATTGTGTCACAGTTTGCAGGGACGAGGAGAGGCAAGGATCTATATACAACAGTTTATTAATAAAACACTCAAACAAAGGCAATCCAAACAGAAATTATGATAACAATAATACAGACAGGGAAAATCGGGGGAAAAAATATTTTGGGTAAATTGGTTGTAATACCTCACACACAGAACAGGGAGGCTTTGTTGAATCGTTGAACTAAATTTGCAAAAAAAAAAAAAAAAAAAAAAAAAAAACAAGTAGTAAAGAACAAAAACAAATTGCAAATGATAGTACAAAAAATAAAAATACAATGGAATTGGGGAATGTATTTAAGGAAGTATTAGTATTTAGGGAAGAAATAATACAGAATTCAAAAGTAATTAAATGTGATGATCCTCCAGTGTTATTTTATTGTAAAAATTAAATACCGATTCATGATTACAATTAAAGTTTGCTTGTTAGCGTTGCCTAGCAACCTCAGTGCTGACAAGTCAATCAGAGTGGCTGCACCTGCTGTGCATTAACACTCTGCTATATCTGCGTTGCGTTTTGCTGTGTTTGTTGTCCGATCGTTGTATTGCTCATGTCTGGTTGTTGTTCGCCAGTATTCTTTCCAGTCTTTGTTCCTGTGTCTGAGTCCAGCCCTTTTGTGGATTCACTGTCTCTTTTGGATTTACCAATCTGGTTTGGATTACTTCAATTTAGTGCTATTCTCCGTGCTACTAGGACCTGCGTCCTACTGCATCATCTACATTTGCCTTGCTTTATATTTTGCTTCTCCCTAATAAACTTGCACTTTTTTTTTTTTTTTTTTTTTTTTTTTGAGATTCCTGACAGAACGATCTAAGAGACATTTTTTTTTTTTGAGTAGCAATGCATGCATGGAACAACAGGACGAGCAAATCATGGCTACTGGTTGTGCAGTTCAAGCCCTAGTAGCACAGGTTTCAGCTTCAACCGCTTAAGAGTCCAACAGCCCACTGTGCTCAACCCACTTGCCGTTCTACTAAAGCACATTTACCAGTCATAATACTGAGCCCCATCTGCCATCTCCTGGTGCATCCTCTGGTGAGCCCCAGCTATGTTGTTCTTTTCTGGCTAAGAGTTTTTTGTATATTGCTCTCCAATATTCATCTTTCCAAAAAAAAGTCCAAAGTGGCCTTTGTGATTATACTGCTATGTGGGCAAGTGGCTCTCTGGGGAACCACTGTTTAGGAATAGAAAAAACAATGTTGTTCATCGTTTCAGTCCTTCACTGAGGAACTTAAGGCGTTAGATCGGGTGGCCTCTGGCTGAGAGGCGGCATGGGCTTTGGCTGAGTTATGCCAAGGGAATCAGACAGTCACAGATTACTCCATCGCATTTCGTACTTTGGTTGCGGAATGCAACTTGAACATGGAAGCGCAGTGGGACGTGTTTCTTCATGGGCTGGCCGATCGTATCTAAAACGAAATGTACACACTGGAACTGCCCAACTTCCTAGACAGTTTGATAGATCTGGCGATCCGAGTTGATGCTAGATTACGACGTAGAGATCAACGAGCCCTGCAGAGTCTGGTGGTTAATACTGAAGGTCAATTCTCTTCCAGCTCCAGCGATACGGTCGGTCACGTGTTCAATCCTGAGCCCATGCAGGTTGGCAGAACTCATCTTTCCCGGGAGGCAAAGGAGAGATGTAGAGCCCAGGGATTGTGTTGGGGTCACGCACCAAGGCCCAGGCCGATCACTACTGGTCAAAGCCTCCCGTCTACGTCGTTGGTCAAAAAGCGTGGCTTTTATCCAAGAATATTCCTCTCCGCACCACTGTAATAAACTTGCCCCTAAATTCATTGGTCCATTTATTGTCACCAAGATTATTAGTCTGGTGGCAGTCCACCTCAAACTTCCTCCAGCATACAGAAGAATTCATCCCATCTTTCATGTTTCCAAATTAAAACCTGTTTTTCGTTGAACCATTAATCTGCCAGCTATATTGTTATCAGAGCTATATTTATTCTCAAATAAGGAACTGTTCCTAAAGAGAGCAGTAACTAGCTATGGATGACAGCAGGCAAAGGGGGCAATTATTTGGCATCCTAGATAAGGCTTGTGGCCAAACCCTGGAAAAGTATTTTAGTGGGTATGTGTTAGAGCAGAGATGGAGGTAATGATGACTCTTGAGATGTGTGAGTAGTCCCCCTGCTCTCCTTCATCTGCAGTTCATTCCTGCTACATAAAGATACCATGAAGGTAGCAGAGCTGTGACAGAGTCATGCACTGACAGGAGGAAAAGGTAAGAAACCGGAGCAGCAAGCAGTTTCTTTTCACTGCCTCTGTTTTATGTTTACTCATTGTGAGTGGCAAGCCAAGTCAAATCCACACGAAAAGACCCAAGAAAATCACTAATTGGCACAGTGACTTGAAAGGGCGTTGAAGGAGAGCTCGATTTTAAAGAAAGAAACAGCTTTCCCAGACCCTGTGGGGACAAACACTGCTGTGCCCTTGTCAACAAATCTGACAAACAAATTCAAGATAGATTTCCCTGCATCCAATTTGGTTCACAAGAGGAGCAAAAAAATTGTTTATGTTCAATTCTCTGTATTTTTACTCACGCTTCACTTCTCTGAAGATTTACAATTATCCACATCACTGTGAAGTGTGTAAGTTTAGTAAGAAGCAACTGAACTAATTTTTCTATTTGTTGAAAAATTTCACAACAAACCTGAGTGATTTAATCAGTTGCCTATTAGGGACAATTTCCACAATTTAATCCTTTTTACACCTCTGATGTATTGTCACGGTGTTGCTGAGATTTAAATGGTGGGGTCCAAGAACTGATGAAGCCTCACAGGGAAAAACTTTTTATGAGTTTTGGCCGTTCATGTACACAGCAACGGCATTTTGTGGGCCTGAAAATACAAACATTTGAAAACAATAGCCTACCTTTATCTCTGTGTAAACTACAAAAACACGAATTTGTGAAAACTGTGATGTCATGCATATTACATGTTCAGTCTATAGGCACAGTAAGAGAATGTATATGTGTGCATGCATGTAGTGTTTCTTTACAAAGTGAAATCGCCAACTACTGGCCTGGCATGCATAATCAGTGTTGGGGAAAGTTACCTTTAAAAGTAATGAGTTACAATATTGCGTTACTCCTAAAAAATAACTAATTGCATCACGATGAAAAAAATGTGACGATATGTATCATTTATATAAACAATATGATTTGCTATATACAGTAAGTTGTATCCAAGCCTCAGCTTAATGTATGTTATAATTCACCCAGAAATATAAATTCTGTCATCATGTACTCACCCTTATGGTGTTTCAAACCAATAAAATTCCAAACACATATGAAGATATTTTTTATGTTTCTGTCATTTAAAGTAAATTCCTCTAAAACTTAAAAGATGAAAAAAAAAAAAAAAAAAAAAAAAATGGCATTGTAAAAATAATCAAGTAGTCTAATCCAAATCCAAGTCTTCTGAAGATGGTTTTATTTGATTAACAAATTTACAACCAGTGGTTTAATGTAACGAAGTAATAATTCTTTACAGTAGGTGAGGGTTTAAGTAATTTTTCATGCATATTTTTTTCTTTACTTAAAACTTACAATAAACATTTAGATTTTTTTAATTTTTTATTAAAGGTGCTCTATATTGAAAAATGTAATTAACCAGTCAGTACACTACGAGTTACGTCAGTTACTGACGAAATGGGGGTTTCGCTTAGAAGCCAGTCACCTTCGAGATCTACAAAATGAGCCAATGGCATGAGAATGCCAATGGTTTGCCCTGGGCACTTCGGCATTTCTGCAGAGCTTTCTCCTCTCTAAAAGAGCTGCACGTGGCACAATGTTTCAAGATGTTTTATATTGTTTCTGGGTGTGTGGTCAGCTGGTTAGTCCATCTGATGGGCATGAACGTTCATGGATGACTCATGTTCCCACTGCGGGAACATGGCCATTACGGTGTTGCGATCGAGACTCCATGATCTCTGTTCAGGAGAGAGGGTTCCCTCTACCACACCCCAATCTACTTCTTCAATGAGAGGCAGTATTTTGGCTGGTGGTTAGGGTGATCTGAGAGTGTCAGTGTGGGCCAAATATTCCTCGAGCCACACCCCCCTCTAGCACACTGCAACCCGTGGTGTTGCTGGGTGAAGGCGCTGGTGTTACCCATCCTGGGCCCAGTGTCTCATTCGGAGCACCAGCAGATGACACCATGTCGATCGCCGCATCACAAGGTGGGCTGGATTCCTCTGGAGATGAAGATTTGGCTGTGCTGCCTCCTTCGGGGGCCCCAGCATTGCCCAAGTTTGATCTGGAGCTTTCCCAGGTAGCTGCCAGCATTGGGCTTGAGTGGAACCCACCGCCATGTCCCTAGCACTCAAGGCTGCATGATTGGTATTCTTCCCGGAGGTGCATGAGGAGGTCTTTTCGCGATCGCTCGGCAACCTGTTACGCCTTTACTGCTCTTGACGGTGGTGCGGTAAAAGGGTAAACTGGGGTTCCCTGTTGAACGTTCTGTTGCAATGCAACTGTGTCCTCAGAGCGCTTCAACATCGCATGGTAATCCAAAGCACCCGTCCAAAGTTTGTGGGTTTATGTCTACTTTGGTGGCGGAGACATACAGAGCCGTGGGCCAGGCCGCGTCTGCCTTGCATGCTATGGCCATCCTTCAATTCGAATAGGCGAAGGTGCTCAGAAACATGC
Source organism: Paracanthobrama guichenoti (assembly GCA_018749465.1). Taxonomy (NCBI): domain Eukaryota; kingdom Metazoa; phylum Chordata; class Actinopteri; order Cypriniformes; family Gobionidae; genus Paracanthobrama; species Paracanthobrama guichenoti. The sequence continues at coordinate 34,637,328 of CM031949.1, forward strand.
ACGAGGGCAGTGCTGACCCCGCACTCATGCAAGAGCTGCGTGTGGCTACCGACCTCATCCTACGGGCGACGAAGGTTACTGCACGCTCTCTCGGTCAGGTGATGTCCACTGCCATAGTCCAGGAACGTACAAACCCGATTCCAAAAAAGTTGGGACACTGTACAAATTGTGAATAAAAACACAATGCTATGATGTGGAAGTTTCAAATTTCAATATTTTATTCAGAATACAACATAGATGACATATCAAATGTTTAAACTGAGAAAAATTTTAATTTTAGGGGAAAAATAAGTTGTTTTTAAATTCCATGGCATCAACACATCTCAAAAAAGTTGGGACAAGGCCATGTTTCCCACTGTGTGGCATCCCCTCTTTTTTTTATAACAGTCTGCAAACGTCTGGGGACTGAGGAGACAAGTTGCTCAAGTTTAGGAATAGGAATGTTGTCCCATTCTTGTCTAATACAGGCTTCTAGTTGCTCAACTGTCTTAGGTCTTCTTTGTCACATCTTCCTCTTTATGATGCACCAAATGTTTTCTATGGGTGAAAGATCTAGACTGCAGGCTGGCCATTTCAGTACCCGGATCCTTCTTCTTTGGATGATATTATGCACTGTAGATGATGATAACTTCAAACTCTTTGCAATTTTTCTCTGAGAAACTCCTTTCTGATATTGCTCCACTATTTTTGACCGCAGCATTGGGGGAGTTGGTGATCCTCTGCCCATCTTGACTTCTGAGAGACACTGCTACTCTGAGAGGCTCTTTGTTATACCCAATCACTTGCCAATTGACCTAATAAGTTGCAATAAGTCCTCCAGCTGTTCCTTATATGTATATTTAACTTTTCCGTAATAATTCCATAAAAATATAAGTTTATGAGATTTGTAAATTATTGCATTCCTTTTTTATTCGCAATTTGTACCCAACTTGTACCCAATGTGTCCCAACTTTTTTGGAATCGGGTTAGTAGTCCTATGGCTCAACCTGGCAGATATGCAGGAGGCTATTCAGCGGGGCAGTTGAGGACTTTGAGGACATATTCTGCCCTGGTGGCCCGCTGCTGCCTCACATCAAGATGTTGGGTCTGGGAACACCCAGACTCAATTGGTTGTTCCTCAAAATCTGCATCTTCATCAGAAACAGGCTCAAACATATAAGGTTGGATGCCTAATCTCTCCATTGTCATGCCGGACAGTAAAGATGTGTTTGCTGTCATTGTGAGCTACTGAAATGAGCCGCTTCAATGAAACAGCCAATCAGAGCAGAACGTCTCGGGTTATAACTATAACCCTTTTTCCCTGAGAAGGGAACGAGACACTGCGTCTATCGACACTTTAGGAACGCCCTCTAATGTAGCGTGTCTGAAGCATGAATGAAATCTGTCTCCAATCCTGATTGGTGCAGCGTCATGACGTAGTATGTGACGGCATACATGAAAGCTACAAAGGGGACGCCGGCACATAGTACAGACAGTTTTTGCGATGAAGCAGGCACTCCCTGCATGATGAAGGGTGGCGGCGAGACGCAGTGTCTCGTTCCCTTCTCAGGGAACAAGGGTTATAGTCATAACCAGAGACGTTCTCTTTTGAGGGAACTCACACTGTTTCTATCGACACTTTGGGAACGAAATAACCACTAGGCCATACCGACAATCATACCCGCCCTAATGTGAAACCGGAACCCAGGCACACCTAGGACGCGAGCACCCTGGTGCCAGGTGTCACAGGAAGTTGCAGACTGTAGAATCGAGAGACTCCAGAAAGGTGGGCCAATGAGGAGGCCATGCCCCTGGTGGAATGAGCCCTCACGGCCATCGGTGAAGGCAAATTGCGCACCTGATAAGCCGTGGCTATTGCCTGGACAATCCAGTTACTGATTGTCTGTTTTGATGCAGGCAGCCTTTTCCTGGGTGAGCCAAAGCACACCAACAACTAGTCTGACTTCCTCCACTGCGAAGACTTCTCCAAGTAGATCTCTCTTTGCAGGGCTTTGCAGTCATGACTGGTGCTGTTCCCATACCACGCTGTGATGCACTGAGTTAATACACTTTCTATCGCCCCTAAATAGAAAGTTTTCAGGATAGCTGGTGAAACCCTGAATTTCCTCAGCTGGTGCAGGTGGTACAGTCTTTGTCTGGCTTTTTTCACCTGTGTCTGAATGTGAGCAGTCCAGGTCAGGTCCTCGGAGATGTTTACACCCAGGTACTTGAAGCTGCTCACTCTCTCTACTGGTGACCCGCTGATCATGAGAGGGGAGTATGTCCATTGCTGTCTCTTCCTGAAGTCCACAATCAGTTCTTTGGTCTTGCCAACATTCAGAGAGAGACAGTTGTCCTGGCACCATGATGTTAGTTGCTCCACCTCGTCCAAGTATGCCGTCTCATTGTTGTTGGAAATGAGGCCCAGGACAACAGTATTATCAGCAAATTTGATGATAGAGGTGGAGCTGTGTGTGGACAAACAGTCATGTGTGTAGAGAGAGTAGAGCAGGGGACTCAGGACACAGCCCTGTGGAGCTCCCACACTCAGGGCGATGGAGGTGGAGGTGAACTGGCCTACTCTCACCACCTGACGACCTGAAATACCATCTGGCCCGGCAGCTTTCCTGACATCCACACGCTTGAGTGCCCTCTGAACTTCATCCTCCGAGACAGAGATCACGTGGTTGTTGCTGCTCTGAGTAATTCCCTCTGACGCGTCACTTGGCGGAGTCACGCTGCCGCAATTACAATCAAAGCAAGCGTAGAAAGAGTTTAACTCATTCACAAGCAACGGATCAGCTCTTACCTCTGCAGAGGATTTAGATCCAAAAAAACAGATGGACCTCAGTCCCTGCCACATGTGCCGGGAGTCGTTGAGTTGGAAATGAGACTCCACTCGATCCTTATAACGGAGCTTTGCGGCTTTAACTGCGTGTCGGAGAGCATAGCAGGATGATTTATAGTCAGTCATAATCCCCGATAGGAGACCGGCGTTGTAAGTGGCAGTGCGTGTGTTCACTGCAGCGCGGATTGAATTGTCCACCCACGGTTTCTGATTTGAGAAGGGTGTTATTGTTATTGTTTGTGTGGCTTGCCTGTAAGCGTGTTGATGAAGCAAAGCACCACATCCGTGAACTTGCTGATGTCAGATGAACTCGCCCGGAACATGTCCCAGTCGACGTCATCAAGAGCTGCCTGTAGCGCGTTTAACTTCCCGCCTCAGCGGGGGTTCCTGAACGAGCCTTTGTCTGTATTCAGGTGTGAGGAAAATGGCGGCATGATCCGATTTGCCAAAAGCTGGAAGTGAACGAGCTTTATAGACGTTCTTGCCTACAGAGCAAACAGGTCTGTGGATGATACAGTCAACATGGGACTGCATTATATCCTGCAACATCTAGACAGACCTGGGACTTATGCAAGGATCTTATTTGTGGACTTCAGTTCGGCCTTCAATACCATCATGCCTGATCTTCTTACAGCTAAACTGACCCAGCTCTCCATGCCATCCTCAATCTGTCAGTGGATCACCAGCTTCCTGACAGACCGGCAGCAGCGAGTGAGACTGGGGAAACTCACATCCAAGACTCTCACTACCAGCACTGGCGCGCCCCAGGGTGTGTTCTCTCTCCCACTGCTCTTCTCCTGTACACCAATGACTGCACTTCTAAAGACCCTTCTGTGAAGCTCCTGAAATTGCAGAGACGACACCACCGTCATTGGCCTCATCCAAAACGGTGATGAGTCTGCTTACAGACTGGAGGTTGAACGGCTGGCTGTCTGGTGCAGTTATAACAACCTTGAGCTCAACACGCTCAAAACGGTGGAGATGATAGTGGACTTCAGGAGGAACAGCCCTGCTCTGCCCCCACTCACCATCATGAACAGCACAGTGGCAGCAGTGGAGTCATTCAGGTTCCTGGGCACCACCATCTCTCAGGACCTGAAGTGGGACAATCAGATTGACTCCATTGTAAAAAAGGCCCAGCAGAGACTGTACTTCCTTCGTCAGCGGAGGAAGTTCAACCTCCCACAGGAGCTGCTGATCCAGTTCTACTCGGCTGTCATTGAGTCTGTTTTGTGCACATCCATCACTGTCTGGTTTGGTTCAGCTACCAAATCTGACATCAGGAGACTACATCGTACAATCCGGACTGCAGAGAGGATTATTGGTGCCCCCCTGCCAACCCTCCAGGACCTGTACTCTTCCAGAGTGAGGAAGATGGCAGGTAAAATCATCACAGACTCCACTCACCCTGGACACTTCCTGTTTGAACCGTTACCGTCAGGACGGCAACTCCGATCACTGGCCACTAGAACATCTAGGCATAGGAACAGTTTCTTCCCACAGGCCATTTCCCTCTTGAACAGTTGAATACCCCCAGCACCCCAGCACCCCAGCCGCCTTTAAGTGCAATACTTTGACTGTTTAGTGCAATATATTCTAAACTAGTGCAATATATTCTTAAATGTAACTGTGACTATATATATATATATATATATATATATATATATATATATATATACACATACCTTTATTTTATTTTGTACTATTTTTCATATTTGTATATTTGTGTTCATGTTGTGTTGTATTGTATATGTGCACTGGAAGCTTCAGCACCGAGACAAATTCCTTGTGTGTGCAAGCACACTTGGCAATAAAGCTCTTTCTGATTCTGATTCTGATTCTGATTAAACGGAGAGTAGCAATAATCCAGTGTGTTTGCTCCTCGTGTAGGACAGGAGACATGCTGGTGAAAGTTTGGCAAGACTTTCTTTAGGTTTGCTTTGTTAAAATCGCCCGCGACGATGAAAGCAGCATCGGGGTGTTTGTTTATGAAGCCGCTGGTAACATCATGAAGGCCAGATAAAGCCAGCCCTGTGTCTGCCTGTGGTGGAATGTAAACAGCAGTGGCGATGACTGAGGAAAACTCCCTCGGCAGATAGAATGGGCGGCAAATGATTGTTAAATGTTCCAGATGAGGCGAGCAGGATCGCGAAAGAATGGTGATGTTCCTGGGGTCGCACCATTTCTTGTTGATCATGAAACACACTCCACCGCCTTTGGATTTACCGGCCTCGGCTGTTCTGTCCATTCGAAAAACAGAGAAGTTCTCCGACGGCGTCACAGCTATGTCTGGGACCGCGGGCGTGAGCCATGTTTCGGACAAACAATAGATGTTACAGTCTCTCATGTCCCGTTGAAAACTTATCCTGGCTCTAAGATCGTCCATCTTATTCTCCAAGGATTGGACATTTGCGAGCAGAATGCTCGGGAGAGGTGGGCTGAATGCCCTTTTTCTCAGTCTGTTGCAGACCCCAGCACGTTTCCCGTGGTGTTTCTTGATTCTTCGCCGTCGACTCGTCTGGCCATTGTTCAAATCGGCATTCCGATGAATCTCAGATGGCCACAGAGGATTGGTGAAAGTGTCCTGAAACAGTCCAGTGTAACGGTAACCAATGTCTAAAAGGGTTTTGCTGTCATAGCAGATCAATGCAGATTCAATGCAGAGCAAAAGAGAGTAAAATAATAAATAAATGCACAATCTTCGCGGAGCGACCTGAATGGCGACCGAACACGGCGGCGCCATCACATGTAATGCGATGAATGATTCATTTTATGAATGAAGCGGCGTGTCTGGGGCTTCAATGTCACCCACCTCGATGCTGATCGGGTTCTCCACCCCTGGGTTAGAAGCCGCAGCGTGGGCTTCCACGCGGGGAGGGAGAACATCTGAACTTTCAGACAAGGACTGAGAAAGTGCCTCAGCAGTCTCGAGACCCGCTGACAAGTCCATCTGCGAGCCCAATGATCTACACCGCCGCGCTGCCTCAACAGACGCGGGACAGAACCATGGGGCTCGCGAGCCTGCCGGCTTCACAAAATACTCTCTTTTTTGGACAAACAACACCAAATAGACAGACAATTTCAACACAGAGCACCTGCTGAAGAGCAAAAGCTGTCTGTACTGCCGGCATCCCCTTTGTAGCTTCCGTGTATGGCGTCACATACTACGTCATGACGCTGCACCAATCAGGATTGGAGACAGATTTCATTCATGCTTCAGACGCGCTACGCTAGAGGGCGTTCCCAAAGTGTCGCAGTGCGAGTTCCCTCAAAATACTCCTTTTGTATTTTGCATTTACTTTAAATACTTAAGTATACTTATATATATATATATATATATATATATATATATATATATATATATATATATATATATATATATATATATATATATACACATAACTAGCTATCTGATGCTAATGTGATGTGGTAATTTTTAAATATGAAGTCCAAATGTTTTATTCAACCACCTAGTTAGATTATATTTGATAGATAATATATATATATATATATATATATATATATATATATATATATATATATATATATATATATATATATATATATATATATATATATATATATATATATATATATATATATATATATATATATATATATAAAATCATACTTACTTTACAAAACTCAAATAATTTTAAAAACAAATAATTTTCTACTTTACACTTTACACCAAAGTAATTTTCTGGAAAGATATATATCCTTTTACTCAAGTGTGGATTTCAGGTACTGTATCCACCACTCATGTGTCAATGACGCACATAATGTAGTAAACAAGAACGTTCAAAATGATTGCGTTATATGAGAAAACAACATGAAAGTGAGTAAATGCAGAATTAAAAAATTTGGATGAACTAACCATTTACAGTTTGAGAATAGTCATTTTGAACTATGATTGATTGCATTGATCATCTGAAGCACATACTCACTGCCAGAACGATACTTCTCAAAGTGAAAGGGCAAACATAATTTAAATCACCATATCACAAATAGTTTTAGTAGTATGATTATTCAAAGCATTTTAGATGGTTTATTATATGTATAGTGCATTAATAGCAGGAGAGGCGAGAAGCACCAGGAGAGTCTGTGCGTGCACGGCTTGTTTTTGTAAGAGATACATTGAAAGCCTGTATTGAAATATTACTACAACTACGATATATAATGTTGAACACAATGTATAATAATGCAATAGGGGAATATGTGTGGGTCCGTATAATAATAAATAATAAACCAGCCACACTGGGCCAAGCCATTCCAATGGTTCCACGAGTTAAAAAGTAAAAATACTTTGGTTTTTAGAGTCACTTTTAAAATCTTGAAATGTTCTAGGTTTCAGGAAGGATGATATGTAGAAATACAAAACCTTTTCAGATTTTTTTATTTATTTTTTTTATTGGGAAGGTCTTTACTGATACCCATCAGTAAGAAATTAAGAAATTCTTAAAAAAATATATGTTTTGACAGAACATTAGTAAAATGGTTCAGGTAAAAATGGTTTAAACACAAATTTAAAAATACTTTTGTTTGGAAAATCTGTAGCTAAGCCTAATGTGTCACAGAGATGGCAGAGTTTTGTTTTTAAATGGAAGAGAGATTCAAGGGGAGAATGAACATTTTTAAATGAAAGAAAACAGTTTCAATAGAGTGCCAAATAAACTTGTGAATGTACTTGGCATATCAGTAACAATTTGGACACTTTTATCATTTGGGATTCGAGTCCCCAATTTTCTAGTTAAGTGTTCATTGCTCATCACCACAAGCCACTCAGAATAGATGCATCAAAATGAAGATTTTGTATATAAATGCACCGCATGTTATATTTAATAAGGTCACATTAGATCATTCTCAGAAAAACACAATGTCTGAAACAGAAGCAACTTTTGGACCACTTCTGTCCACAGTACCTCTTGTGGTCTGGGGATGTGCTAGATTGTGCCACTCAGTTGACATCGATTCACCAGGGTGCCAAGGAGAGCCTTCGGTGTGAGAATGAGCACACAACGCATTACTTAATTGTAACAAGGTATGTAGATATGGGAAGAAGGAGGTGGGAAACGGCGAACATTTAACAACTTTAATCCAAAATATAAACAAACTGAAAGTAAACACGCAGGCAGCCCCTCATGGACGACTTCCGCACACACACATAATAAAACATAGACCAAACAAAACAAAGTCCAGGCCTGGTCCTCTCTTGTTCTTCAGTGTCATCGCTCCTCCTTTAATGCGTCCAAGCTCCTCTGTGAGACATGAGACTGTGAGCGCAGTTGGCGCTCATTATCATCAGCCACCCGCCTCGCCCCCATTCTCACAGTCTTTCTGCCTCGCTGCTTGTTACATACCCCCATCGCCCCTCGCAGGTCATGGGGTACTCTCGAGACTACGCTCTACTCCATCACGGCGGCTCCAGCTCCTGGGGGTAAGGACAGACAAGGCGAGAGAAAAGGAGCCGGAAGCATGAGGAGCGACAAAGACGAGAGAGTGGAGAGAGGGAAAAAAAATCTTCCTCGTGGTGCCATGTGATGGTACTGGATGGTCCTCTGTGGACAGCTAAATCCTTCTCCGCCCCCTGGCGGCCGGCGATGGCTCCTCCAGCTGAGGGTAGTCGGCAGTGAGTCTCGCGTTCCTTGCTCCTCTCCATCATGGTGGACGGCAGTAGGCTCCAGCCCACAGCAAACACTGGCAACTTCTCCACTCCCTCTTGGACGGCAACCACCCTACCTCAACCCAGGAGCATGGCAATGAGCTCTCCGTCCCACTGGGTCTTCCATCGCTCCAGCACCACCACCTCGGGCAGCCACTCGCGGTCTTCCCTCTTCCGCACTGTCTGACCACCGCTAGCTGCACACTGCACCAGTCTCGTGTCTCACAGAGGAGCTTGGACACATAAAAGGAGGAGCAATGACAGTGAAGTACGAGAGAGGACCAGGCCTGGACTTTGTTTTGTTTGGTTTATGTTTTATTATGTGTGTGCGCAGCAGTCGTCCGTGAGGGGCTGCCTATGTGTTTACTTTCAGCTTGTTTATATTTTGGATTAAAGTTGTTAAACGTTCGCCGGTTCTCACCTCCTTCTTCCCATAACAACATACCTTGTTACATTGGTGCCGAAACCAAGGAGGAAGGAGGGACATTCTCTCAGAGAGCCTTCACTGCTGGGGGGAGATCACGTTGCTGAGGCGGTCGGGGAGCGTGGAATAGGGAATGGCTGCCCGAGGTGGTGGTGCTGGAGCAATGGAAGACTCAGTGGGACGGAGTGGAGGATTCGCTGGTGTTTGTAAATTTTAGTTTTTTTGCAAACAAACTTATATCTCTGGAACACTTGGTTGTGCTGTGTGTAAAACGCCCCCAGCCACTTGGGATAAAACACCCCCAAGGGGCATTGCTTCCCATTATCATAATTACTGTAGTTACCATGTTCTGAACATCACATTCTTTGTTTTTCCATCAAATAGACTCTGAGGAATCTAACTAGGTAGTAACATGAAAACTCTTGATATTTTTCATACTTGGTTTATAATTTATGCCATTATCACTGAAAACTAGGATAACTATTCTAGACACATTTTCCTGTGTTTTCCCCCACTCTACCCTATGCCCACAACCCCTATGAACACCAAAACCTCCTGGAAGAAATGCTGGATGCATGTATCTGTCTAGGGTTATATAAGGCACACAAGAGCATTTTTCCCATGCTGCCTGGCAAAAGCCAACATAATGTGTGATGTTGATGAGATATTATGGCCTGACCCAGACCTGGGACAAGATAAGAATGTTGATGCTGATGCTGTTGCTGAGTAACCTGTACATTTGCTGTGTTTGGAGATAAAACTTTTGAAAATGTGTGTATTTTATTGTGCATGGACTCTTCCTTACATGTTTTGTCAGTGTGACATTTCAAAGGTCTGTTTTTTGTCCAAAACAGCATGTACAGTAGTATTGCTTTATCCACTTGTGTAAGAGATATTTATTACAGTACTGTTTTGACTTTCTTTTGTTAGGGTTGTCCCTGAAAGAGTTATTAGTCAATGTTGACATACTGAGAAAGTTCCAACTTATTTATCTGAAAACCTATTGCAATATGTTTGGTAGCAGTGTTTTGAATGAATCCCTCCGGTGTGTCTAAGCAATAGAAAAACTGTAAGTATGACTTAAGTACATCTTTATGTATTTTTCTATTGTCTTTGAAATTGGGCTACTCAGAATGTACTGACAATCATTTTAGGTAAACTAAAACATACCTTTTTTGATTTCTATTGAAACGTCATGCATTTAAAAATATATACACAATGATGAATGATGGAATTCCAATTAAGAAAGTAAAATATATTAATACTGAATAACACACTACAAATTATAAACAATACTTTATACGACAGTCAACACATCAAAATAAGTGTACTTAAAGTATAACAAAAGATTAAAAATATATATATTTAATACATTTACTTAAAAGGAATCTTTCAACTTGATTTAATATTACAAATATTAAATGAGTACTTAAGTGTGTTAAGAAACACATGAAAGTCTACTCTCTTGATTTAAGTGGCCTTCTATTTCATTAATATTATATTATTTGCAAGTAGCAGTTTTTAGGAAAATACTTTTAAGATTTGAAGTACACTGCAAGTGCAAATTGATACATACACATTGTGTGAATTGCAAAGCTGTACATAAGGTGTTATATGAAGTTGAATTACATGTAACCTGCATATAAAAATGTAAAATATCACACTGGGTCCTTATGAGGGTTCATTTGCAATATACGTCAGTTAATTGTAATTATTTGCCTATTATATAGTAAATATTGTCAGGACTAATTACCCTGCTTAAGCATTTATGTGCGAGAGGTATTTTGTAGGAGAATCAAACAAACAAACAAACAAACAGAGAATAGACAGTCTGGGACCAGACTAATTTCCTACATTCTTCAGGCACACACATGTTGTGTTTTCATGTTTTATGGGGACATTACATAGACGTAATAGTGTTTATACTGTACAAACCGTATTTTCTATCCCCCTACACTGCCCCTGCCCCTAAACCTACCCATCACAGGAAACATTCTGCATTTTTATATTTTCAAAAAACATCACTTAGTATGATTTATAAGATGTTTTCCTCGTGGGGACCAAAAAAATGTCCCCACAAGGACAAGGATTTTGGATATTGCCATCTTTGTGGGGACATTTTGTCCCCATTAGGTAGGGTTTACCAGGACGTGCATACACACACACACACACACACACACACACACACACACACACACACACACACACACACACACACACTTCGAAATCCTCTTCATATTCATAATGCTTTGCATACTCACCCTAACATCTGTACCTGTAGAAACTGTGTACTCTGATAATTAACTTACAGCTGTCTGTAACTTTTTTTTTTTTTTTACTTTCCTTGTTGCCTGGAAACCTGACAGTGACAGATTTGAGAAGTGACTCACTAGATCCATAGCTCTGGGTGAACTCAGACTAGATCAGCAAGTGAAAGAGGTCTGGGAATTGTTCCACTGTGGAAAAGTATGTCATACAAAGGGAGTTCAATTAAAAAATAATAATAATAAAAAAAAAAAAACTTGTAACTTGGCTGGAGATCAACTTGTCTCTCGCCATCATGCATTTGTGATTTTTTTTTTTTTGTTTTGTTTTTTGGTCTTATCTCAAAGCCACAAGCAGAGCCACTGGCACATCCACAAATTTAATTCAACTTAAATTTCTTTTAGTTTTGCATTGTACTATGCATAAAGTGAATGGAGCTAGTCAGTTTATAACATTTGTGAAATGCCATAAGCTCTAGGAGAATCTTCTACATACAAAAAAAAAAAAAAAAAACATCTGCATGTCATGCATGTTGTATGATATATAAACCTAACAGGGACATAGAACAGCTTGGTTTTAAAACACATTACGGTTCTGGCTCCCACCAATGGTTGCGTTGGCATCTTTGAATCTATGCAGAGCAGGTCGGGAGAAAGTGAAAGCCACAGCAAAACTCCCTTTGGGCTTTTAGACGGTCCCTAAATTTGGTGCAGACGTTCCCTCATTCATTTTTTAACTACTGTCCATTTAAAGTTCAACAACATTGCTTTTTATAAGTGGCAGGCAGTTCACCGTCCCCTCTATCTTTGCTTTCATCGTTTTTGCTTTTACTCTCAAATAAAGTGCTCTTCTGAATGCACCATGCCATGAGCGTTTTGCATTGCATTTGGAATGTGGAGGAAACAGAGGAAACATTAGGTGTTTTTTTATATTAGCAAGGCAGCAAAACCAAAATGACAGAGAGAGAGAGAAAAATGGGATGAATGCATGAAAGGTGGCAGGCATTTTCCAGTTGGGTGACAGTGAAAAGAACACCTTGTAAAACCAAGCTGTGCCATAGATCACAGAATCAGGCAAGAGACTCCCACACCTGCCCCCTAAAAGCTTTCTGAAATAGATTTTCTTCCTCAAAGTGACACGCTAACCTCATTTGGCTTGCTAGCAGACTGACGTGTGGACAAGGTGATAGTGGTGAGTGCTTTGAGAAAGGGCTAATGTGTGATGCCTCTTTGTATGTGTCATGAGCTGTATGAGAAACACAATGCGTTTACTATTTGTTAAAGCAAGAAATAATTCACCAAGATATCATATTCAAAATGGTTTATTTACCTCTTGAGAGGTGAAATGACTCCCACATTTCCACGTCCACTATGTACTCATTGCACAGTACAGCTGTTTGAGTCAGATATTTAATTACAGATTTCAATGACTATATATACACAAAAGTTGACAAACCTTGCAACAATTGCCTTTAAGGACAGATATAACAACATGTCCATGTTATGCTTAGACCAACGGCATAATTGTGAGTGTGATACTGCTGTATACATCAGTACAATAAACAAGAAGTAAATATTGAGTAACTTACATTTTAGACAAAGTATTGTCTATTACTTTGGGCCCTATTATACACCCATTGTAATGCGGTGCCAGACGCAACACAAGTGTTTTTTGCACTTTTATGGACTTCAAAACAGAAACAGCCATGAAAAGAAACAAAAGAAACAGCCAAGAGCCAGGACATTTTTTAATATAACTCTGATTGTATTCTTCTGAAAGAAGAATGTCATATTCACCTAGGATGGGGCTTGAGGGTGAGTAAATCATGGGCTAATTTTCATTTTTGGGTGAACTATCCCTTTAAACTGACTCATCAGGTTGAGGGTGTCTATATTCCCTCATGCAAATAGCGAATCCGCCATGGTCCAAGTGCAACTGTCGTTTAAAGGGAATGGAAGATGAGACTCTGATTGGTTTATTGTACGTTATACCCAAAACACACCTATTACTCATTAAGAGACTAGGGACAACCCTTTTAGAACATGCGCCAGGTGCGCTGACCATTTTTCCTTTCGTTAAACTAGCAAAAGTGGATTCGGACACGCCCCTAAGTGCACTTGTGCCGTGCGCATTAGACCATGTGCTTAGATCATTAAAATAGGGCCCTTTATTTTGCTCCAACAACATACAATAGTTGCGGTTTCAGTGATTTGAATACATTAGTTTGAATGTTGATTCAATGACACAAATAAGTTGCTTAATTTGTTCTTGAATGAATTTGTGATTTTGAACTAATCGGATCAGTGAATGATTCAAATAGCTAACTTATAAAGACAGCCATTTGTCACCACCAATTAGTGGAATGACGTAACTTGCAGTTACATACAGTCTCTGTATGGAACAAATAACTAATTGGCTAACATAGACTAAAACAGACTAAAACATTATACTCTTGCACTGCCAATGCATTGAACCAATTTTTTTTTCTTAATTTTTTTTTTCTTCAGTGACTGTTAAGTGCAAACAAAGATTTTAATGGGGTGGCAGCTCTGTTGAGCATATAAGCATTAAAAAGGATTGTTCATTACCGCAAATCTTTGATCTTTCCTAAATAGTTTTGCTTAATCACGAGGAGGATTGTTTAAAACAAATTTAATGGCATAAAAATTGTTCTCAGCTGATGTATTGGCTTCTTGCTATTTTATTAACAATTTAACAACAAATTAAAATCACATGGTGTTTAAGAGTGTATTTTAAACAACATGAAACTGCTTCTCAACAGTTTTCCTCTATTGACACTCCAGTCATGTCTGTGATGCATGATGGCATCATCACAGCAAGGAGGCAATTATCACCAAAAAAAACAAAAAGATAACATGACAAGTTTTGTATTGAATACAAGTACATTAATTCCATCATGAATGTGCATTTCTACTAATGGGTTAACAGCAGAAATGTAGCCCGTTGTGATGATGGACTTTTTCCAGCCATAATCAGTCATGGTCACAAGCTCCTGCATGTTACTCACTCTCCTTCTTGATCTTTCTGGCTATTTTAAGGGCAAGATATATATATATATATATATATATATATATATATATATATATATATATATATATATATATATATATTTATCTTTATTTTTATTTTTAAAAATCCTCATTTTCTTTATTTTACAGATAACTCAGTTCAGAAAGAATGAATGCAACTGCCATGTTCAAGCTGTGTTATAGTGTTCTCTCTCTCTCTCTCTCTCTCTCTCTCTCTCTCTCTCTCTCTCTCTCTCTCTCTCTCTCTCTCTCAAATGAATATTGGTCTAATTAAGGGGACCTTCAGGCAAGCTTTTTCTAATGCATTCTATTGGCAATGTGTTTGAAAGGGTGCAAGGTAGACAATGATAGTAATTCAGTCATTTCACTCATCACTCATTTGATAGCATGCAATAACAGAGTCACTTAAAAGTAAATTAAGCTGATTTGTTTTTAACAGACTCTGAGCTGCACAAAGGTAGTAAATAAGAAACGTCCACATGTAGGTGTATTACAAAAAGGATGCGTTTCAAATTAGTTATGTTGTTACAGTTGAGCAACAGGATCTCCATATTCAAGACCTGAAAAAAAAAAAAAAAAAAGACAACAGCACATGGCCACAGCAATTTTGTATGGGTAACAACTTGGAAATCTTCACAATGACCTTCACAATGACCTCCAAATATGAAGCTATTTATAGTCAACTTAAATCACAATTTGAAATTTTGGTCCCACTTTAGACTAGGTGGCCTTAACTACTATGTACTTACATCAAAAAATAAGTACAATGTACTTGTTGTGTTCATATTGTATTGCAAAACACCTTTGCTGATATTGAAGTGGGATACGGGTAAAGTTAGCGACAGGTGTGGTGGTGTGGGTAAGTTTAAGGGTAAAGTTAGGGACAGGTGTGGTGGTGTGGGTAAGTTTAAGGGTAAAGTTAGTGACAGGTGTGGTGGTGTGGGTAAGTTTAAGGGTAAAGTTAGGGACAGGTGTGGTGGTGTGGGTAAGTTTAAGGGTAAAGTTAGGGACAGTGTGGTGGTGTGGGTAAGTTTAAGGGTAAAGTTAGGGACAGGTGTGGTGGTGTGGGTAAGTTTAAGGGTAAAGTTAGGGACAGGTGTGGTGGTGTGGGTAAGTTAGGGACAGGTGTGGTGGTGTGGGTAAGTTTAAGGGTAAAGTTAGGGACAGGTGTGGTGGTGTGGGTAAGTTTAAGGGTAAAGTTAGGGACAGGTGTGGTGGTGTGGGTAAGTTTAAGGGTAAAGTTAGGGACAGGTGTGGTGGTGTGGGTAAGTTTAAGGGTAAAGTTAGGGACAGGTGTGGTGGTATGGGTAAGTTTAAGGGTAGGGTTAGGGACAGGTGTGGTGGTATGGGTAAGTTTAAGGGTAGGGTTAGGTGTAAGGGAAGTGTCAACAGTATGATTATAAATGTAACTACAGAAATTAATTTCAGATGTAATTACATGCAGGTCATTTTTAAACAATGTAAAAACATGTATGTACACAATAAGTGCATTGTATCAAATAATTAATTTAAATGTTAGTACATAGTAGTTAAGGCCACCTAATATAAAGTGAGTCTGAAATTTTGAATTTAAATTATCTCCAAATGTCCTCCAAAATATGGTCAATTAATAAAATGACAAAGGCCAAAAGCAGATGGTCTCAGTCTCAAAAGCCTCAAAAACCAACTGAAATCACATTTTGCACTTCATTCCCTTTGGGCCTTCATGTTCGCAAAAATATATTACTGACAGATTTTCACACCTGCTGAAAGATCAAAACAGACATTTCTCTCTGTGTCAACCCCTGTGGTTGGACAACACGTCCGTCATTTCAGTTTTATAAAAGTCTCTGCATCAGCGCCCTGCAGTCATTGAACGAGCGCACATTTAGTTTCACAGTCACTGGCCACACAGCCAGCCCATGGTCAAAAGTATACTTCAGAAAAAGAAAGTTTGGGAAAACAATAGCTTTTCATGTAAAAGTCATCAACATGCATGTAGGGATGAGCATATCGATACTTTTCGATGCTCACATCAGTATCGATACTCAAATAAAAATACTAATCGTGTTTTTTTTTGTTTTTTTACCAGTAATTTTATTTAAAAAAATATTTAATGCATACAATACGAATAACCTACAAACCTGATTCCAAAAAAGTTAGGACACTGTACAAATTATGAATACAAAAGGAATGCAATAATTTACAAATCTCATAAACATATTTTATTCACAATAGAATATAGATAACATATCAAATGTTGAAAGTGAGACATTTTGAAATGTCATGACAAATTGGATTTCATGAGAGCTACACATTCCAAAAAAGTTGGGACAGGTAGCAATAAGAGGCCGGAAAAGTTAAATTTACATATAAGGAACAGCTGGAGGACCAATTTGCAACTTATTAGGTCAGTTTCTCAGAGAAAAATTGAAAAGAGTTTGAAGTTATCATCATCTATAGTACATAATATCATCCAAAGATTCAGAGAATCTGGAACAATCTCTGTGCGTAAGGGTCAAGGCCGGAAAACCATACTGGATGCCGTGATCTTCGGGCCCTTAGACGGCACTGCATCACATACAGGAATGCTACTGTAATGGAAATCACAACATGGGCTCAGGAATACTTCCAGAAAACATTGTCAGTGAACACAATCCACCGTTCCATTCGCCGTTGCCGGCTAAAACTCTATAGGTTAAAAAAGAAGCCATATCTAAACATGATCCAGAAGCGCAGGCGGAAAACTGTTCTGTGGTCAGGCGAATCTACATTTGAAGTTCTTTTTGGAAAACTGGGATGCCATGTCATCCAGACTAAAGAGGACAAGGACAACTCAAGTTGTTATCAGCGCTCAGTTCAGAAGCCTGCATCTCTGATGGTATGGGGTTGCATGAGTGCGTGTGGCATGGGCAGCTTACACATCTGGAAAGGCACCATCAATGCTGAAAGGTATATCCAAGTTCTAGAACAACATATGCTCGCATCCAGACGTCGTCTCTTTCAGGGAAGACCTTGCATTGTCCAACATGACAATGCCAGACCACACACTGCATCAATTACAACATCATGGCTGCGTAGAAGAAGGATCCGGGTACTGAAATGGCCAGCCTGCAGTCCAGATCTTTCACCCAGAGAAAACATTTGGCACATCATAAAGAGGAAGATGTGACAAAGAAGACCTAAGACAATTGAGCAACTAGAAGCCTGTATAAGACAAGAATGGGACAACATTCCTATTCCTAAACTTGAGCAACTTGTCTCCTCAGTCCCCAGACGTTTGCAGACTGTTATAAAAAGAAGAGGGGATGCCACACAGTGGGAAACATGGCCTTGTCCCAACTTTTTTGAGATGTGTTGATGCCATGAAATTTAAAATCAACTTATTTGTTCCCTTAAAATGATACATTTTCTGAGTTTAAACATTTGATGTCATCTATGTTGTATTCTGAATAAAATATTGAAATTTTAAACTTCCACATCATTGCATTCTGTTTTTATTCACAAGTTGTACAGTGTCCCAACTTTTTTGGAATCAAAAATTGATTTGTACGTTACTGAATAGTTGTGTAGTATAGGACTATTTTCCTGCTCATCTGTACCATGATCTAAACGCACGCAAATGCTGCAAGACAGAACCAGTCAATCACAGAGAGAGCGTTTGCACACTGATGACACTATATTCATAGAGTTGTGTTTCCCAAAAAGTTTCATAAGAAACCATTGATTCTTTTGGAAACAGCCTAGAACAAAGCTCATCAGAAGACAAAAAAATAATAATATTTTCACAATAAACAATAAACAAATATAAATTGTAGCCTACATAATGCAATTACATAGCCTAGAAATCTAGATGCACCCTACCAGCAGCAAATCTAATTTGCAGTCAGGGTAGTCTAACAACCTAGTTGGTGGGCGGGCATAACATAATGACAGCAGAGTTGCCGTGGTTCCATGTGCTACTTAAAAACAAAGAAGCTGGCGAACAGCGGTCTTTCGAATCGGCTTTTGGCCGCGACTCTGGAAGACTTGTTGTTAAGCTTTTCTTTGAGAAAAGAAAA
Source organism: Paracanthobrama guichenoti (assembly GCA_018749465.1). Classification (NCBI taxonomy): domain Eukaryota; kingdom Metazoa; phylum Chordata; class Actinopteri; order Cypriniformes; family Gobionidae; genus Paracanthobrama; species Paracanthobrama guichenoti. Next base: position 34,655,596 of record CM031949.1, read on the forward strand.
AAAGAACAGCACTGAAGTCATTCTTAAGAAAGGAAGATGTGTTCAAAATTTTGCCGACCGGATACGGTGAAAGTTTAATCTATCAACTAGCTCCGCTTCACCTTCTTCGTTGCTCTGGTTCGTTGTAGCACTTTCCTACTGCGTGCAGAGGGAATTTGAAAGACAACCACTTATCCCGCCTCTCGAACTGATCCCTGCCAATGGTGAGTTCCCAGACCCAACCTTGATGTGGATCTGGCTTGTCAGGCTAGCAATTACACTTTTTTAATTTAATGTTAAACGTTGATATTGATCATGTTCTATTCTATAACTAATGTTAATATAAATCATGCACTATCAGAATAAAAAGGTTGCATTTTATGGGTGCAACATCCTGTCACAGGCAGTCCCTTATGAAAATGAACCATGGTTTATTTAGTACAGTGACCACAGTTCAACTAGTATTTGTAGATTTCCATGGTTACCTCTACAAGTAAACATAGTCTAACCATGTGTAAACAAAAATATGATCTAATAAGTTGCAATTAAGGCATATTGAATGTTAAAATACCTTTCAAATATAATGTTAAGTGGGTATCTTTATCCATTTTACTCTTAGTTATTTTAATAAGTTCAGTTTAGAAGTATCGTATCAGTATCGATATCGATATCGATATCAGTGACACTGGCCTTGAAAGTATCAGTATTGTATCAAAAACAAAATAAGTGGTATCGTCCATTCCTACATGCATGAGAAATGACTTCATTTGTCCAGCGACTAAATCCCTGGAAATGATAGACAGATGTTGCTGGAATGGCATCTCCTCCCGAGTAAAATGGTCATAAAGAGCAGCCCATTTGGAAGAAAATCACATCTTCTACCATAATGGGTCAAGGTGATTCAGGTCTAACTCAAATAGTGACAAACAGCAATGAGACATTAATTCCAGCCGAGAATGAAAGAAGTGAGAGCATTATTCATAGCCTGAGCTTTACGTTTCTACATACACACAGATTCCTTATGATAAACTCAGCACCACAAGCCAAGATGCTCATAAATTCACAGATAATTTACCACAACAGGACGTCTCAGTATGTTCTTTATGCAATTTGTATATGAGAGCAAAATCTAATTAGCACAATGTGAGATGAAACATGGGGAGCTCACTATAGCGTATATCCACTTACTATTCAGCGAAAACCATTAATCTGCTCGTTGTGATTGCAGTGATTATTGCAATGGTGCTTGAGGTGCATATACAACAATGCATACATGTCTGGAACTTAACATGTAGAAATTCAATAACTCTTATTTGATTCAGTAGTCTGGTCATAAGATGTAAATAATTAATTTCAGCACCAATAATGTAAGGGTTGTTAATGCAGGTGACATGTGGAGCTCACATGATTTATAATACTTCTGCCTAAATTGTGGTTGATAAAAAAATAAAAATAAAAATAATAAAAAAGAATTCACGCTAACAGTACTTTTACACTCAGACCCTGGAGACATTCCACCCCTGGGTATTTTTTATCCATCCATCCTTTAGGGTGGAAATGTATAATAAATGCTGCCATAGCGATGATTACATCTTTTTACCTTGGTACACTGCGACTGCATTGTGAGGGGAAGTTGTTAGGACCTATGGGTCATGATTGTATGGAGATTCTTTCTGTCTCAGGTGAATTAGGGACAGCTCAAATAAGTTGCTCTAATCATTACAGCACATCTTACAATCAGCAAGCACACAATAGCCTAACATACCCACACCCCACGAGTCCACCAGGAGAGTGCTGAATGAGGGGCATAGCAGAGATATGCCCGCAGGACTCTGTGCACTCAGTCAATAAATTACTTTCACTTCTTTTGAAATTAAAACAGCAAATATAAGTCTTGACTCATGGAATTGTCATCCTCTGTACTTTCTTTCAGTTCGCTCATTCAGAAAAACCTGCCAGCACAAATTCCAAAACAACGACACAAATGACAACCTCCTAGCATGATTGACTCTGGCTCAGTGATTAAACCAGTTCAGAGATTATTCCACCAACTACTTGTTTTCACATGCACATTGGCATTCACCATATGTATAATGTATATTATGAATTATACATGTTAATTAATGTTAATTAGCCATAGTCAGAAATATCCATTGACTACCTTTTACTAAATATAACATATATTACTAGTGCAACAATATGATAGTTAGCATTTAATGAGATGGAAGGGAGTCACCATAACACTCTCAAATTTCTGGTTCTGCCATCTGTGAACAAAAATGTGTGGCACAGCCATAACTTTACAGTGCAACAGTGACATTCTGGATCTGAGCTATGATTAGAATGATGCACTTCTCATAGGTTATAAAAAGCATGCTTTATGAGTTTGCAATCCACCTTATTAACAGCAAGCTGCACCAATGATGTGCTCAGACAATGTTTTCTATACACCTGTGCAAATCCAAAGCCAAGGGTAGCCAACTTTATTGTGAAAAGAAAAAGGTACAAGGAAAACATGCATTTCACAAGAACTAATTATTTATCAAGAAATCCTTGGAAACAATAGACCTTTACAATCTTCATTATCACATCCAGGGGCCAGTTGCACAAACATAGCCATTATGTTAAGATTGCATCTTAATAACTAGTATGACCAACTAGCAGTTAATTATGGGTAATCAGTCTTACTTTTCGGTATCAAATAAGGCAAACATGGTCTCATTGGAAAAACATACCTGTGGCAACTTTTTTGCAAACCCCAAAATACATACATATCACAACATAAATTAACACTAGAGGCAGTAAAACAGCAAGCACTTTTTATCGTTTGCATACACACTTATTACAGGGGCAGATTATGGATCAATGACATGTTTTCATGCAGCTCCTTGAACAAAACTACATTATTATGACCTCAAAATAATTTTTACCATAGTGTATAATTTCTGAACAAATACATTTTGGAGTTAGCATCACTTAACCACTTAAGCTCCACATGTTGGGCTTTTCCGACATACCAAGCTTGCTTGGTAGCTCAGCTTGTACAGAATTGTACTTGCTAACGCTGAAAGCTTGGGTACAAATCCCGTGAAAAACGAGTCACAATAAAAGAGCTCAAAGAAAAGAGTTGAAAACACAAGCTAAAATTAGATGGTTACAATTGTATTTTTGTCATATTTGCTTTTGTTAACACTATTAACGGGTAGGTTTAGTGTAGGTTTCAATTTCACATTTCAATACAGAACTGCAGTGATGCGTACTAAAACCAACGTAATAAAACATTGCCAGATTCAGGCTAATCTGCGGAGAAAAAACTAAACATGCTTTTAGTGCCACTCAGTGGAAATTTTACTTTGAAAAACGTGCACAACGCAACGTTTTTTGTGGTTTGCAAAAACATTGCCACAGATACGTTTTTCCAATGAGACTAGGGTGAAATTAGACCACGCTACGTTTTTATGTAAGTGACTTAAAGTTAAAAGTGACTTAAAGTTTTATTTTCTTGAACAGTGTTAAAGAAAATAAAAATGGATGACTTACTTGTATTTCTTACTTGTACTCGTACTTGTCTTAGCAGTTTATGCAATCGGCCCCAGCTCTGTGATTAGTTGAGTGAATTAATCTCTGCCTACATTCTTGTCAATGTTTGTCAGTTTTTATAATTTTTTTTTAATTACATTGGATGAACCTAACAATAAACCTGAACATTTTAAATGGCTTCTTGACATAGTACCATCTGAGGTAGCAAGGTAAAGTGTCATTTGTGGCAACTTTAATACTCTTGGCGATTTTACAGGCAAAGGATTAATGAGGATGTACCTAAAGGACATCTTTCCCATAATTATAAAAAAAAAAAAAAAAAAAATTCAATTTTTATATAATAAATTATACTAATTATATATTTTATGTGACATGCTAATTCTCATTTGCATTTCAACATCCCATCTTTGCTATTATTACTTTAAAATTGTAATAAGAAAAAATTCATTTAGGCATCTTGTATCTATAATATATTTATTATAGTCTAATTATATAGTGTTTTACGTTGACATGCTAACTGCTCTCACGCGAGTATAAATACGGAAGTCAACATCCATCCATTCGGTGCGAATGGTTTACTTTAAAATTGTATTACGAAGAGTGTTAGATCTTGGGAGGAACTTGCACCTGGTTTAGGCAGCGAAAGTGGTTGTATCTAGACATATATATTTAGTTGGCCTTTCAGTCGGTCCAGCACTTCTAAAAGAGCATTTGCTTTCCTAAAAGAGCAACACTGTTTGGCCCTGCGTCTTTGTCAAGATGTCATTCAAACCGTGTGTTTCTGGATGCCGTCGTTTTCTGTCCCCAGTTGACGGTCATGATCGCTGTCTCACGTGTTTGGGTGTTCAGCAGGCTGAGTGGCGTTTGTCAATGACTCATGTTCCCACTGGACCCTAGGCGAATACCTCAGGACGGGTGGAGTGCACATCTCCCAATCTAGTGGTCCTCCCGCTGAAAAACAGAGGGCTGCTACTTTGGCTGATGCCTTTGGTGGAGACCTGAGGGTGACTGTGAGGGCTTCTCTGATGGGCCAACAAGCCCCTCGGGCCCCCTCTGCTGCACCGGTGGAGCTTCTGGAAGAGTGGCCCGGTCCTTTCCGTGGGGGCTGGCCGTCTCTTTTGGGGTTCCAGCTGAGGACATGATCTCGATAGCTGCATTGGAGGATGAGCTAATGGGCTCTGGAGATGAGGATTTGGCTGCGTTGCCCCCTTCGGGTGTGGTAGCATTGCCAGAGTCAGATCCAGAGTGTTCGGGCCGAGTCTTCGAGGGATGGAACCCTCACTGGACAATTCTTACGGCCTGTGCTGGTTTTCAGCGCCCCGGCCTGGTTCCTTTCTTTCCGGAAGTGCATCTGGAGCTCACAAAATCGTGGTGGTCTGGACAGACACTCCTGCCCTCGATGGTGGCGCGGCTAAGAGCCATGTGATTCCCCCAGGTTGGTCCATGGTGATGCTGTGTTCCATGTTGCAGACTTGGGTAACCCACATCTCCCTCCCAGGCATGTAAGTTCTCGTCCGGTCACTCGGGCAAGGCTTACACTGCCTGTGAGCGTGTCATATCTGCATGCCATGGCGCTCCTGCATCTACCAGACCAAAGGGCCTGAGTGCTTCTGACCCACATTAAGGAAGAGCATCTGGTGCTTTCCTAAGAAGAGCAAGTCTGACTGTTTGGCCCTGGCTGGCTTTTCAGCGATGCCTTTGTCAAGATGTCATTCAAAGTGTTTCTGGATGCCGCTGCTTTCTGTCCCCAGTTGACGGTCATGATCGCTGTCTCACGTGGTTTGGGTGTTCAGCAGGCTGAGTGGCTCTCAGAATGACTCATGTTCCCACTGCGGGACTCCACCCCAGAACCGTCCAGCTGATATAGGACCTTTTCGGAGCTGTGCAGGTAGACCTGTTCGCCTCTCCAGACTTGACCCATTGCCAGTTGTACTATTCCCTGACTGGGGGCACCCTTGGCACAGATGCACTGATGCACTGCTGGCCCCAGTACCTATGCAAATATGTGTTTCCCCCAGTGAGCCTTCTCGCACAGACTCTGTGCAAGGTCAGGGAGGAAGAGGAGCAGGTCTTGCTGGTTGCACCATACTGTCCCAACCGGACCTGGTTCCCCCAAACTTACACTCCACTTCCTCTGAGGAAGGACCTTCTTTCTCAGAGACGGGGCACTCTATGGCCCCCGCGTCCAGACCTCTGGAAACTCCATGTCTGGTCCCTGGACGGGATGCAGAGGTTCTAAATGGCCTGCCACAAGGAGTGGCAGACACCATCACTTTGCTGGCTGAGGTGCCTCTATGCTCTGAAGTGGAACCTATTCGTTGAGTGGTGCTCTTTCCGCCGGGAAGACCCCCGAAGGTGTTCGGTACCCTACTCATGCTCTTTTTCCTGCAAGATGTGTTGGAGTGAAGGCTGTCCCCCTCCACCCTCAAAGTGTACGTTGCAGCAATAGCAGTGTACCACAATGCAGTTGAAGGTAAGTCCTTGGGGAAGCATGACCTAATCGTCAGGTTCCTTAGAGGTGTGAGGAGACTAAATCCTCCTCGTCCACACTCGGTACCCTCTTGGGACTTAGCTCTGATGCTTAGGGCACTTCAGAGCCCTCCCTTTGAGCCTTTGCAGTCTGCAGAGTTAAAAATCCTGTCCGTAAAGACAGTACTCCTGACTGCATTGGCCTCTATCAACAGGGTATGGGACCTGCATGCACTTTTGGTCAACAAATCATGCCTAGAATTCAGTCCGGCCAACTCTCATGTCATCCTGAGACCTTGGCCTGGATATGTTCCCAAGGTTCCCATCACTCCCTTCCAGGACCAGGTGGTTAACCTGCAAGCGCTGCCCTCGGAGGAGGCAGACCCAGCCCTGGCTTTGTTATGTCCCGTCCGTGCTCTTCACGCTTACGTTGACCAGACTCAAAGCTTTAGGACCTCAAAGCAGCTCTTCATCTGTTACGGAGGCCAGCAGAAGGGAAAGGCTGTCTCCAAGCAGAGGTTAGCCCACTGGATAGTGGATGCTATTGTCTTAGCATACCAATCGCAAGACATGCCTTAGGAGCCCATGAGCTAATGGGCTCTGGACATGCCTAGCTTTGGAGCTCATGGAGCCTCGCTGACAGATATATGTAGAGCTGCGGGCTGGGCGACACCTAACACGTTCGCTAGATTTTATAGCCTCTGTGTAGAGCCGTTTTCTTCCCGTGTACTCGCCTCCAGCGGCCGGTAAGCGTAAAGTGCCTGTTCTAGTGTCGGCTTGCAATGCCACTCCCGCCACTGGCTGGATATGTATTCTCAAGTTGTGCTCCCCAGAAATGACGAACCCTGTCAAGCTCCTCCGTCACCCCTGACATCATTGCAGCCGTCTGATGCCAGGCCTGCACCTGTAAGCTTGTGAAACGTGTGTGTAGGCTGGGTTCCATATGTAGCGGTCCCTACAGCGACCCCATATGTGTATTCTTTCACGGTACCAGCTACCCTACTCGGCTAGCCCTGTGTCTGTCCCTTGAACAGAATCTCTGGTGGTGTTCTTTCCCCCCTGGGACCAGGTTGGAACTACCCCAGAGACTGCCATATGTTGCACTACCCTGCAAGGTTAGTCCTTATGAATATTTTGCCACCTCTTCTCTCATTGGAGGACGTGGCTCCACAGCGTTCCATCTCTCGAGATGGGCACGCTTTCCCAGCGTTATCCAATAGTCACTCTGAGTGGGTCTTGGAGGAACAGCTGTGACGGACCTTCCCGACTTGGAGCCCTGACTGTCGGCCTAACATAGAGGCACCCAGCGAGCTCGGGTCGGGCGCTGGAAGGGCCAGCATACTGGCGTATTGGTAGGGATCTCCAATTCATCAGTCAGTTCCGACATACGTCGAACGTGACCGACTGAAAGGGAATGTCTCGGTTACACATATAACCCTAGTTCCCTGAAGGAGGGAACGGAGACGTACGTCCCGTCGCCAGCTGCTGCGCTTCCGCTGAAGGGCAGAGTCACTTTTTCCGGTCTTCAGTTGGAATAGCGAGGATGCGGTATTCCACTTATGTATTTATACCCACGCTGCGGGGCGGTGCGTGGATCCCAACATTATTGGCTCATTTTTATACACTGGAAGTAGCTTGGTCTCTGAAAATGATCCCCAATTCGTCGGTCATTTCCAATGTGCGTCTCCATTCCCTCCTTCAGGACATTTCTGGTGAATGCACAGTTAACAATGAACCACTCCAACTGGGAGGGTTGAACTCCATGTTAAAACCAGTGGTTTCTCAGTAGCCACACACCAGTCTATATAGTCTAATTAAATCAATATAAAAGTATTTTTTAAAAACAGCTGGAGATTATATTCAATACTAAGAACGTGAAGATCAGTGTTAACATTATCACATTTTACTGTGCCTTCTGTGTGCCGTACCACTGTCCTGTTCTAATGTTCTTTAGGGTGCTATATGCATGTACTAATAAAGTTACCAGTAACTCTGTTTTAGTCCCATAATTTTGGGATTTGTTTTCCCACTTTGTAAACCACAGCCATAGAGGTTAACTATTTAACAAATTAAAAGAGCTATGAGAGACAGAGCTATGATCTACTAAGCTAGTACATTACTATATAATTATTATTGGTTATTTAGTTTAGTTATTTGTTTTTATTAATACTTTTACTTGAATAAATGTATCAGCATTCTCTGCACATCATGTGACCTCACACTTTGAAAACTGAAAATAAAATAAAAAACAATAGGAAAACTCAAAAGGTTCATGTCCTAAGGGCCACCCAAATAAGAAACAAGACAGTTTTACATTAGAAAGTTTCATACTTGAAGAAATGTGAAACACATCTCTGGATTCAGTAGAGAATTGACTGCTGTGGGAAAATGGCCTCTAGCGTTGCCTCATGTTCTAAGACTCCTAGGATGGTCATAGACTTGGATATGGTCATGACAATATGGACACATGGTCTGAGGATACAGGTGCATAATGGACATTTTATATTCTCTCTGAGATTTGGAGATGTGAGCTGCCAGGAACTCAATGGCTGTCAGCTGTCACCTGACTGTTTTCGGTTAAATCACACATTACTGCACAAATTTCTCACCAAGAGCTCAATCATTTTGCACTGCCTGAATTGAAGTCATCACCAATGGATTTGTCAAACCTGCCTCACAATCTTGTACATCAAAGATTTTGTGCATATTGATGGAGTGAATGTACTTTCAGTTGACGAATGTCAATTCACTCTCCACAGGCTACTGAATGCAGTCAATTGCACCGATTATACTTGTACTCCGCACACGCAACAGCTGCATCACAGTATGCTATGACAACTGCTATGACACCCCAGGCCATCGCTGTGACAGCCTTGCCATTGCCGTAGGACATAAAAAAAACATCTCAACCTCGCAAACCCTGTTAACATAGTCTTTTCACACTCCTGTTCCCAGGTAAGCAGGTAAGATTGTAAATCAAGGACAGCCACATGAAGAAGCAGATATTAGTTTGTTGCGAAACAGAAAACTTTGCATGCGGTTTGGCCATTCATTTACATGACAACAGCGTTTTTGGGAAGACACATTACAATTGAAAGTGGCTGCGGCAGTTGGTGGATGTGTGCATAGTGTTTCTTTACAAAGTGATATCGGCAACTACTGGCCTGACATGCATAATACAGCGTTTTTAGTCTTTTCATGGATCCGTGTAAATGGGGATTGTTTTGACAACATTGGGCCAGATTTACTAATAGCTTGCACCAGTGCAAACCCTCTTTTGGCGTTAAAAACTATTGTCAGGAAAATGTTTTCCGTTTTTTAAACACCCTTAATTTACAACCTAAACATGGTATTACAAGAATGCACAAATACTTTCATTCAATGGGGTTACCTAATCTAAATAAAGAGCATTATATACAAATTTATGTTTTATTTTAATTATTAGGGTGATAATTAAAAACCTAAATAAAATTCAGTAAGTGTCCACATTATTAATGAAAAGTACCCAATTACTAATTATTATAATTAATTAAAGGGTTAGTGAAGATTCCTGTTTTATGAACATCAAATGAGGAAATGCTATAAACCGAGGCACATCAAACCACAGTCTTCTTCAGCTCTATTTTGTTTTGTTTTCCTTTCTTTTTGGCCTTCCACTGCTATTCATGGTAGTGCTGCTACAAAAACACCACTGACACACTTTACCACATGTTCATTGCAGAATATGTTCATTACAGAATATTTGCGAAGGACAGAAGTTGACAGACCTTTCAGAGCCCTCTCTAGGGAACTGTTGAATGCTTCTTTTTTTACACCTACGCGCACAGTCGAACACACAGCCTTGCGAAGTATGCTTCTTTTGACTCGTACGCATACACAGGCGTTCGACGCATGCACAGTTGAGCAATCTCTCACCACGAGTTACAACCAATGTAACTATTGCTAAAAAATGAAATGTGCATATGTGCATAAAATAAAATCCCGCGGTGCACGTACAGTACTTGCATACTCTTCTGATGACGAAATTGTGCTGTTTTTGCAGTGTATATTTAAAGGCAAGAAAATGCCAAGAACACACACAAAAAAAAAAACATAAAGACTTAATAAATGCACATTTTAAAGAAAAAATTAATTAGTGACAAAATACTCAGTAATATTTGTTAAGTGCTGGAAATTCCAAATTGTGGTACACTTCAGATCAAAGAGAGTTTGAAATGTTCTGCTGCCACACCAACTGCGTAGTACTAAGTTGAGGATCAAAGCTATTTCAATAGAGCACTTAAAAGCAGAAGAATGTTTACAAGACTCTAATGAACATTGCATCAGCATCCACATTTTAGCATCCATGTCCCCATCCTCTTGAATAGAAGCCATGTTGATTCTTCCTAATTAGAATGTGTGGGGTCACTTTTTGATGAAGAAAGCCACACATGCACCAGGTTCAAAGAAATTAAACTATTCTAGCGCATAGGAAAAGCTCAGTGCAGCTCTAAGTAGATTATCAGTTATGTCCTCGTCGTTTGAACATAATCCTTCTTTATGTGCGACACATCAAGAAGCGACAAGAGCGGATCTTTGCTATATGCAAACTTACCCCCATCACGTCTTTACACTAATGAACTCTGAAACTGTGACTTTGCTCTGATTATAGCAATCTTGAAGACAAAAATGGTATAGCTTTCTAAGTCCCATGACAGATCCACTTCAATGGAGAGAGAAGCCCATAATCTAGCAAATTAACCCCAGAATGGGGTGGGAGGAACTTGTGGCTATCAGCAGCTGTATGCTGTTACTCCTCCAAACAACTTGAGGAGTAATCACAGGCATCAGATGCTCAGTCAGCATGCTCAAAGTCAGACCAAAAGCAAATATCAGTCAAAGAGGCTTATAATGACAGTGAGCCTGCGAGAATGTGGCGGAGCGCTTGAGAAAATGAGAGAAAGCGGAAAGGCAAAATAATTTAAAACTGCAAATGGCCATAGAATGACCTAGGACATTGAAATGCAATTTAAGAAAATTCAATAAAATAAAATAAAATAATAATAATCTTTACTTACAACTGGTATTAATATAAATTTTGAATGATCAGATCACAAGTGGTCATTACTAAATTCAGGGTCCAAAATAAATGGGGTACAAAACGTGTTTGAGCTGTTTATTTGTAAATACATTATATTTGTAGTGTAAAGGCACAACTTACACAAATGTTAGGCATGAATATTCAGTCAGGTTTTGACATGCCATAAAAATTGGAAGATGGGCTAAATGAATTGCAAATCCACACTGTGATAGTAGGTGGTGTTACTAGAGCAGACATACCCAGATTACCCTGGTACACAAAGCATTGCACAACATTCAGTTTCTGTCAAAATAAAAAAATGAAATAAAATTAAAAAAAATAAGGGAGTAAAAGCATATTTATGTAACTAAAAACAGCAGACACAAAGCTATTTCTCTGCTATTTACTGTCACTTCACAAAATAGTGAATGCCACCAAGTTGTACTTTTATGTATAAGCAGCAGCAGGTATGTGACTAAAAGTCACATAAAACATATTATTGGTTGACTGGTTTTCTTCGCAATGTGATGGAAAAGAGGTTAGAACACCTTTCTGTCAAAAAAAAAAAAAAAAAAAAAAGAAAGAAGAAAAACACACTGTCCACAATAACCAGTCAATAATAGTAAAAATCCACCCACTCCTTTTTTCATAATCCCCATAAATCATAAGCAGTCCCTCCAAATGAGCTGTTCCAGATTTGGGAAGCCCCGCCTATGACTGGTGACGATCTGCCCCATTATATACCGCCCTGAGTGAGGTGCAAAAGTCCGCCATTTTCTGTTTCCATGCTGTAGTAGCTGGAGATATACAATGTCTGTGCCAAAACATTACAAATGTTCTGTTATTGTACTGACGAACATTCAAGTCTCCATACACTCCTGGCATCTAAGCCACTGAGGACACCATGGTTTTTCATGGAATTTCATTTATGGAGAAAATGTGCCAAAGAAAGTCTCTAAAGTTTTATATATTTGTGCAAATCATTTTATGCCTGAGAGCTTCACAAACGAGGAGCAGTTCAATACTGGATTTGCACAAAAGCTGTTTCAGAAGGATTTTTGGTACATGGTAAATGCTAGTCGATGAGTTGAATGTTCTTAACTCCCCCAAAACTATATAAATGTATCCACTAACTATTCAGAAACGTCCTGTTGTATTTTAAAAATTGTAAAAAAGTCTTTCCAACAGTGTCTGACTCCGGTTCGAACATGTAAGTTACTGAGAATTTCTAACATTTTGGCTGTGTGAGATTCTCCAGTTTTGTTGTACAGCTGTAAAGGTTCCACCTTCTTCTGGAAAGGGAACCAGGAGCATCAGCTCATTTGCATTTAAAGGAACACACACAAAAATGAGGACTACATTAGTTCTCCAAATAGGAGAACATTTTACAAGCTATTGTATAATAAATGATCTGTAGGGTATTTTGAGCTGAATCTTCACAGATACATTCTGGGGACAACAGAGACGTATATTATATCTTGTGAAATGGGGTATAATAGTTCATCTTTAAATTGTAATATCCCAGACAACAGTGAAAACTGTGATGAAACAAAGGTTTTAAACTTTAAAAAATAAAATGGTAACCCATCCATGTGGAAAAGTCCATAAATGTACATACATATTTTCAAGATCAAATAAAATATTTTGACACAGATGATGTGAAGCATGATCAACCACAATTATGCAGGTACTTAACTAAAATAGCAACAAGCACTTTGCTCAAAATGTTCCTCACCTCGAATTCTTATCACAAGACACATTTGCACTTTACCAGGGGGGCATTCCAGAAAGCATGTTCCCTTTCGAAAATGGTTCCTCGTATTGCATCACTAGCCGCCTATGGGAAAACTCTTTTATTTTTAAAACACAGTGCAGCTGCACAGCCAACATTTTGCAGAGCTATAAGCGCTCTGATTGGTTGGGCTGCGAGAACAGCACGAACCTACACTCTAAAAAACGCTGGGTTGTTTTTTTTCAACCCATACGCTGGGTTTACACTGTTGGGTAAGAATGTTTGGTTGAATGTTGTTCTTAATCTGCAACCCAGCGGTGCTGGGTTGGGAATGCAGATGTTAAAGAAAGCATGCATGTCACATAACAACACCAGTGCAAGAAACCACCATTTTCGCAGCGTCTTTGGATGGAAACGAGTGAAAGACGGTTTATGGTAAGTAAAGACATTTTCAATTGTTTTTGTATAAGAGTATTCTGAGATTTATTTGAAGGCGAAAAAAGTCAGAAAAGAGCTTTAAATGGAAGTATTTGTGGTTTTTGCCTCATTCGCCTCAAGTCTTAACGGCCTCTTTTATTGAACTGAAGAGACACTTTTAATATAGTGGGTTTCTTATGTATTATTTATACGTTTTTTTGAAGTCTGTTAATAATAGAGGGTTATCAACAGATTTGCATTTTAATTCATTATTTATCTCCGCGATAAACTCAAATGTAAAGAATACTTTCACTTAAGGAAATAAAATGGCAATGTGTAATAAAGGTTGAATTATGTTGATGCTGTTGAAGCGATACTTGTTAAAATGAATGTTTTGTCTGTAATATTTCAGACCTAATGAGCTTTGTGTGTTTATTTTGCCCGCACCGGGAGAAACCATCACCGGCGACTGTTATGCGAGGAGGTGCACGATGGACAGGCGAGGGAAAGGCGGTTTATGGTAAGTAAAGTTTAAAATTCCACGTTGTTATCAGTTGTTTTTGAAACCATGTTTGCTTTTTTTGTAGATGTACCAAGCCAGAGACCTATGAGTGCTTCATTCTTTTGAGTTTATGTGAGTGTATTTTTAGAAAATACATGTTTATGTTGTCTCCTCCCTATTTACTTAATTTTATACAACAACAGTATGACTTCTTGTTCACATTTTATTTAAATCATTAATGTCTATGTTATTCATTGCAGAACTCAAACCAACTTAGTCTTCCTTTCTTAAAGGGATAGTTCACACAAATGAAAAATTGTTATTGTTTACTCGCCCTCATGTCTTTACAAACCCAAAGACTTGTTCATTTTCGGAACACAAATTAAGATATTTTTAATATTCTCATCATTTTTTGTTGATCCATTTAGAGTCTAGATAATCAACATTTTCAAGCTTCAAAAATACAAAGTGATTGTAGAAGTAATCCATACCAATATTTATATATGAATGAAATCCTAAATGTCATAAAATGATCTGTTCAGACTTGCAATGGATGGACAAAAATTGCGAATTTTTGCTTAATTTGTGTTCCAAAGACTAACAAAAGTCTTATGGTTTTGGAATGACATGAGGGTGAGTAAACCCTCTCTCTTCATGGGCCTGGTCCAGTGGTGTACCAATTGATGACATTTGTGTTGTGGCTGGGTGGTCCTCACCGTCCACATTTGTGAGATTTTACAACTTGGAAGTCCCTGCACTGCAGGCACGAGTCCTTTCTGTATAGTGAGGTTGGCCTCTAAGAGCGCAAACTACTAGATACTCCTACTGTGGGCTCCGACCCTTGTCTGGGCCCCGTTGGATTTCTGGCCAAAGTTCTACTCTAAAGCCTCAGGGTTTGTTCTTCAGGCTAGAGTTCAGACCTTAGTCATCAGCTTTAATAGCATAATGTTGGCTGTGCAGCTGCACTGCATTTTAAAATAAAGGCTTCAATATTTTGAGAAAAGGAGTTTTCCCATAGGCATCTAGCACTTCAATGCTCGTTCCTGTTATTTTCAGGGAACCGAGGTTACATGAGTAACCAAGACATTATGTGACATACCCAGGGATGTTTAAGAGTAAGTAAGCGGATAAACTCAACTTTCGGTTCCAAAAATGACAGCTGACCAAAGATTGATTTTAATACCATGTGTAAACAGGACTAAAAGGCTAATCTAAAAACATTTTCTTACAAAGGAGATGATTTTGTGGAGGTTGGCTGCTGTATTTCAGCACAAGCAATTAAGAGAAGAAATTTTCATCATTCACGCTCATTCACATACGCAAGGAACGCAAAGGCACATGTGCACACATTCCAACACTCATATCTTTCACTGAGCATTTTATCTCATACCAAGATCCATTTCGATAGGTAGGAGTTGTTTCAATCCCCTGGGGTGACACAGAGGAGATGGATTCAAAAGTGTGCGATCATATAGCGCCATATCACTTTCTCAGAGTACATGGCAGAGATGCATTGTGTTTGTCGGTTTGGTAACTTCTGACCACGGGTGAGGTGAAAATTGAAAATATGGAAATATGAGAACAGCAACAGATACCTTTACAAAAGAAGTGCTGCCTCGATGTATCAATTTAAAAGATACAGAAACAAGTGTAGAGAGATTGCAGAGAGGATTGATGCATGGTCATGGGACTGAGGATATAAAAATAAATTGAACATGCATTATTTGATTAAATTTCCCACATCTTCTGATTGCAGCACTGTTAAAGAGAGGAAATGACAGAGCACTTTATGTTATGACAAGTTATGATTATGTGACAATTCTGATAATTCAGTGGCAGTTGAAGGAAAAATGCTAAGTACATTAAAGCTTTTAACTCATTGCTAATGACAATGATTTGCACTTCACCCAAAGAGAAGATTGGAGGTGATATTTTTACTTGTATAAAGTGCATGATTAAAGGTAGTTTATTAAAGATGACTTACTGAATGACTCATGAGTAAGAAAATGAGTTTTCAGCAAATGGATGTCAGTGCCTCAAAGTATCAGTCAGTGAAATATGAAAGCTTTAAAAGACATTTATTATGCATCAACTCATTTGTCATTCAGTTGTCAGTTGTTTCTGTTTATGTGTTTTATTTATTTGTGTGCTTGTAAATCTGAGCGATAAGAGCAGCTGAATCAATCTAATTCATTAGTGCTCAATTCTGTACACTAGTTCATCTGGTGCCTCTTCTAATTACAAATAATCCCCTGTTATCTTCAGATCAGTATGGGAGACTATAAGCAATCCTCTCTGCACAAACATGCATTTATTTGTACTTACAAAAAGTTAAATATTAATTTAATATTTAATTCCATAACATCTATATGACAATTCAGCAGTCGATGGTAGTGATAACATTATTGAACGCTGTTTCTCTTTTGTCATATCCCATCATACAGACCACATGGTGGCTCAGACACCTTTCTTAACCATCTGCGAACACACAAATGCCTTTGAGACCTTTGAGCTTGGGGCTTAAACATTAAATAACAAACAAAACCAAGAATAGCAGGCAAATGTCTGTTTTCACAGACAGGGCTTATTTAAGTAACTTTTATAATTGTGCCCTATAAAAAATAAAAAATAAATAAATAAAAAACATTACTGATGTGCATGTTGAGACAAAACAATGGCACTGACATATTTGAATGTCAATCAATATACATTTAAACATATATAAATATAATAAAAACACAGCATAAATGTTCCAGCCCTGGTCCTCTCTTGTCCTTTACTGTCCTCCCACCTCCTTTTATCCTTCCGGAGCTCCTCTGTGAGAGACACGAGGCCGACGTGGCGTAAGGTGACCCTCATTAGTAATTGCGTCACTGACCTCATTCAGTTTTTCACTAAATATATGCACTATTTTAGCCTATATATATATATATATATATATATATATATATATATATATATATATATATATATATATATATATATATATATATATATACACTCACCTAAAGGATTATTAGGAACACCATACTAATACTGTGTTTGACCCCCTTTCACCTTCAGAACTGCCTTAATTCTACATGGCATTGATTCAACAAGGTGCTGAAAGCATTCTTTAGAAATGTTGGCCCATATTGATAGGATAGCATCTTGCAGTTGATGGAGATTTGTGGGATGCACATCCAGGGCACGAAGCTCCCGTTCCACCACATCCCAAAGATGCTCTATTGGGTTGAGATCTGGTGACTGTGGGGGCCATTTTAGTACAGTGAACTCATTGTCATGTTCAAGAAACCAATTTGAAATGATTCGAGCTTTGTGACATGGTGCATTATCCTGCTGGAAGTTGCCTTCAGAGAATGGGTACATGGTGGTCATAAAGGGATGGACATGGTCAGAAACAATGCTCAGGTAGGCCGTGGCATTTAAGCGATGCCCAATTGGCACTAAGGGGCCTAAAGTGTGCCAAGAAAACATCCCCCACACCATTACACCACCACCACCAGCCTGCACAGTGGTAACAAGGCATGATGGATCCATGTTCTCATTCTGTTTATGCCAAATTCTGACTCTACCATCTGAATGTCTCAACAGAAATCGAGACTCATCAGACCAGGCAACATTTTTCCAGTCTTCAATTGTCCAATTTTGGTGAGCTTGTGCAAATTGTAGCCTCTTTTTCCTATTTGTAGTGGAGATGAATGGTACCCAGTGGGGTCTTCTGTTGTTGTAGCCCATCCGCCTCAAGGTTGTGCGTGTTGTGGCTTCACAAAAGCTTTGCTGAATATCTCGGTTGTAACGAGTGGTTATTTCAGTCAAAGTTGCTCTTCTATCAGCTTGAATATCTTGTCGGCCCATTCTCCTCTGACCTCTAGCATCAACAAGACATTTTCGCCCACAGGACTACCGCATACTGAATGTTTTTCCCTTTTCTCACCATTCTTTGTAAACCCTAGAAATGGTTGTGCGTGAAAATCCCAGTAGCTGAGCAGATTGTGAAATACTCAGACCAGCCCGTCTGGCACCAACAACCATGCCACACTCAAAATTGCTTAAATCACCTTTCTTTCCCATTCTTACATTCAGTTTGGAGTTCAGGAGATTGTCTTGACCAGGTCCACACCCCTAAATGCATTGAAGCAACTGCCATGTGATTGGTTGATTAGATAATTGCATTAATGAGAAATTGAACAGACGTTCCTAATAATCCTTTAGGTGAGTGTGTATATATATATATATATATATATATATATATATATATATATATATATATATATATATATTATATATATATATATTGATTATACCTTAACCTGTCTTGCTTATTAGGTATCACTTTATTTTAAGGGTCCAGAATAATGCATTAGTTAAGCATTAATTAATGATTAACTTGTTCACAATTAAACATTAGTTAAGCACAAATACTCTAGTAATAATGATTAACTTTACATTTTAAGGGTACAGAATAATGCATTAGTTAAGCATAAATAAACTAGTAATTAATGATTTACTTGTTCACAATTATGCATTACTTATGCATGGACACAACAGTACTTAATGATTAACTTAGTAAGGGCATATTAGCCATTATTTACAAATTATTAAACTTTTGAAAGATACATTTTAAGAGACACATTTATGCTATAAATTAACAAAAATAACCTAGTAATTGACGATTGTACAGTAAAAGCCTTTAGCCATTATTTACAACTTAAGCCATATATTATTTTTGTGTAGTGATGTAATTATATTTCTGTGCCATTATGTTTAACTGAACAATCGGCTAATAATTGTTTAATTACTGCTGGTTTTGCAGTTCTAAATTGCTAAAATAGTGTAATAAAGACAATCTGACCCCATTATCCTAATTAATTATGGCACTTATTGAGTGATATTTAAGTTTATTGAGCAGAATAAGCCAATAATTAAGGATAAACTAATACAGTAATAAAGACAATTGTATGGCACTTATTTGTTAATAACAAATAAGTTAATAAGTAACTTTTACAGACACAAAACATACTTTTTGTATGTTTGGATAAATGGTGAAAGGTACAACATGAACGTATTGGCAACATTTAAACAAACATATTATGCTTTTACAGCAAAAAAAAAAAAAAAAAGTAAAATATAGTTTATATCATAAAGCTATCTGTACAATTTCCTTTTACCATTTTATTGAGAATAAAAAAATAAAATAAAAATCCAACAGAATGTTTAGGAAAATGACAGAAATATTTAGGAAAATGACAATTTTAGTAACAATATAACATTAAAATTACATTTTGAGCCACTTAATCCAACCTTAATCCAACTCAAACCTGTAAATTTACCCATCTTAAAAGTATGTAGAGTTATAAAGAAAAACATAACTGACAAAAGTGTAATCACATTTCTTTATTGTGAAAATGTCAAAAGCAGTAGGCCGATCAATAGTAGTGCGAATGATGATGCGTTGCAGTAGCAGTCCTCTCTGGTGATATAGTTTTGTGTGAGGTACAGAGCAGAATTTAAGTTATTAATCGCTGAAAATGTCAATCCTGCTTCACTCCACTGTTTGAAGGCTCGCATTTCTCATTCAAACCCATTGTTGCCAACTATTTTCAAAGGAAAGTAGCTAAAGCCTTCCCAAAAAGTCATTAAATGTCGCTAGATGATGCCATGCGCTCCTGCTCCTCTCAGCCATTCACTGAACAGGGTAGACACAGAGAGAGGTGTGACTGCAGGGTGAAAGCAAGACCTCGCGCTTGCAGGACAGTAGGCTACTGGCGACATTTGTAAAGTGAGTTTTGTCCAGAAAGTCGCTAGATTTGCCACTAGTCGCTTTTTTGAAAAAATTTGCTAAAGGGGTCTGAAAAGTTGTTAAATCTAGCAATAAAGTCACTAAGTTGGCAGCACTGTAAACAAATCCTGCCCTTGTTATGAATTAAAAATTTGCCGCCTCTAAGCTTTACACAATGCTCAATGGCTCTCGCCTGCTTCGTCACAGATTGCAACATGCCATGTTTTAGGGCTTTGTTTAAGATAAAATATAAGATAAAGATTGCTGGATAAAGAAGTTCCTCGCAGTTGAGTGGATTCTAAAGATGTGGATTACAGCGAACTAATTAAATGTGTGTCTTTTGTGAATTTATGTTGCATTTTGGTGTACTTTGTAGTACCGTGTCTGAGAAAATCCCTTGTGTCCCACAGCGAACAAAATAAGTGTGTAAACAAAATTATGTATTAGCCTACATAAATAATGGTTAATGATTACAGAAATGTTATTCATTTTAAGGTTTTAAAGTGTAATTTAATGTAATCCTTTGCATAAAAATACATGTTGCAGAATAACTGCTAAACAAACCAGTAGTGTAAATAAGAACTTACTTTTACAATAGGAGGTCATTATTTGTACTGAATTAGTGGCAGTTTAGCCTAAATTATTGGTTTATTCTGGTCAATAAACTTGAATATCACTCAATACGTGCCATAATTAATGAGGATACAACTTGCACTTTAGAATAGGGGTCAAATTGCCTTTATTAATGCTGTAATGGTAGTTTAAGCCTTACTTATTGGCTTATTCTGGTCAATAAACTTAAATATCACACAAAAGGTGGCATAATTAATGTGGATATAACTTTCACTTTAGAATAGGAGTCAATTTGCCTTTATTAATACTGTAATGGTAGTTTAGTCTTAATGTTTGGCTTATTCTGGTCAATAAAGTTAAATATCGCTTAAGTGCCATAATTAATGTGGATAAAACTTTCACTTTAGAATAGGGGTCAAATTGTTTTTTTACACTATTTTAGCAATTTATAACTGCAAAACCAGCAGTAATTAAACATAATTACTATCAGAAAACTTAATAGAATGGCACAGAAATATAATTACATCACTACACAAAAATAATAATTGGCTTATTAAGTTGTAAATAATTGCTAAAAGGCATTTACTGTACATTCAGTTAATCAATTTCTTGGTTATTTTTATTTATAGCATAAATGTGTGTCTTTCAAATATTTAATAATTTGTAAATAATGGCTAATATGCCGTTATTATATGTTAAGTTAATTATTAATTACTGTTGTGTCCATACTGTTACATGTTGAGCGGGCACAACCTAACACTTTTTGACTTTCTCAGTTTGTGTAAATCCACTTGGGGTTCAGAGTATTTATTTTTTCGCAATAATGTAGTACATTTATGTGGGGTTTTTTTCATTAATAGTGTATACTTTTTATTGATTTACCCCGAAAGAATGGAACATGGAACATGCCCCATAGGTGGGGTATATTGTAACATGTGAGGGGCACACTGTAAATTGTTTAAAATATTATCTGATATAATAAATAAAAAAAAAAAATCTAAGACAAACAAAAATATTTTGTCAATAAAATACAATTATGTAGAAACTTCATAGAAATTAAGGAACAAACATGCAATGTCTTTCCCACGTGAGCTGGATCTTCATTAAAAATAAAGTTTACGTAGGCCTATGTTATTTATCTATAACATGTCAGGCACGAGTCAGTGGGCGGAGCTACAGAATCAGGCGGTGTTTCACTCTGACGTCACAGCTTGGCAAATTCTAGGCCTGGTGTCAATAAAAGCTTTTCTTTGACTAACAAGGAAGTTTTCAGCTCCGAAACTTACAGGATATTCTTATGTCATGATTAACTTTTATATATCAAAGGCTCAAGGGAAAGTTGATTTCTCAATTCATCACCCCTTTAAAGACAGACACAATTTGTTCAGTAAACCACTGTTTAATAAAAAAAGAAGAAAAAAGCTATTTGATGTTTGCTCCCTCCTGCTGTTCCGAACAGTGACTTCAAAACCAAGGTACGCATCGAACCATCGTTTTTGTGTACCATTACACCCCTAGTTTCCATGGCTCTCCGACCCCGCCCTGCTTGCCACACATAGATTTTCTGTTTTATATAAAACACAGAAGAAAATATTCTGGTTTTCTTTATACAGTAAAGCTCAATGGGGTCCCAAACACCTGACCTCAGTGACTTTCATTGTATGAACATTAAAGTCTGGTTTGGAATGAGATGAGGCCGAGTAAACAAAAACAAAATTAAAGTTCACCCCAAAATTATTAAAAACATAAACCATGACAAGGAATTTATTTTACTTTATACTGTCTTTTGTACCATCAAAAAGAACTAGACAGCAAGAGTTTCACTGTTCCACTGTGCTGCTCTGCATCTATTTGTCATCCTTCCAATTTGATTTTTGTCATTCTGCCTTAGTATTAGTGTATGAAATCCTCCGCTGGTTTTCATCAATGCCTGCAGTGTGTCTGGCACTCAAAGTTACTGTCAATTTCCACCACTGCCGATGAAATGATTACGGCTGCCTTCCCTAAATAACTGACAATTCAAAGGGCCAAGCATGATTGAGTTCCTGTGTTCCACGAGAAGATGTGGCCATACCCTTGACAAGTCTAAGTAATTTGAGACATAACAAAGAATGTTATTCTCATTGTCAGTGAGTTGATATCATGGAATCCAGGGTATGAATGGCGTGTTACTGTTGTATGTACAATGCAGGCCTATTTCTCTATTTGCTAGCAGAAGTAAGTTTTGCTTTGAGGCTCAAATAAATACATTATAAGGCATACACATTTTAAGGCTATATGCAAATCACTTGAACAACACTGCCAGAAATTCCTCTTTGTTTATAATTGCTTAGTGCATTTTCTTCACTCACATTTTCAAATAAGAAACAAAGACTGCAAGCAAATAGGTTACAACATTCAACAGCTCCCCCAGGCTTTACAAACAGTTATTCTGCGCATAACTCCCTTCAAGAGAGGGGGAACTTTGAGTCAAATTCCTCAACAAACAAATCCTGCCCTAATGAGGAGCCAACTCAATTCACTCTAATTAAATGTAAGCAATGTGTATAAACAATTTAAGGGAGGACCAGGGTTACTTAAGCTCGTCAAAGACATTGGCAGAGGGAAGGCCGCATGACCCAAGGGCTCACACCCTGGATTTGCTGTTCATATGGAGGTAGGGGAACATTTAACAACCGGCTGTTTTCAGGCAGGTTCCTCTCACTCTTAGCTACAAACAAGCGCCCATGCCATGGCTGGCTTTGAAATTATGCCCTAAAGGCCTCTCTCTGTGACTTCATCTGCTGTCAGGTTCCAATGAGGGTGCAATGTGCCAGAACATGTCCTTTCAATATGTTCACATGTCTGAGATACATGCAAGGCATGAGGCTCACAAGTGACCCACACTGCAGGATGTTAGTGTGTGTAGATACATGTAGGTTATGCTTATGACCCATGAAATTACATTTCTAATGATCATTTACCATGGTGGGTTCGTTTTGGAGGCCATTTTTAACACGAGAAAGATGATAGAAGGTAATGAAAACAAGGAAATGGGACGGCTTTTGCAGACGAAAAGTAGCTAAATCTAAATATTTATGTGAAAATATTTAATATAAATGTTATTATTTAAATAAAGAATTTCAGAATTTCAAAATTTAAATCCTACGCACAAAAAATGGTGTTGGATTTACTTCGGAATAATTTTCACTCAGAAATTGCTAGTAAATTTCATGAATAATACCAAAGAAACGACAAGTAACACGTTAAATTATATGTTGAAAGACTTACGGATTTGGAACGACATGTGGGCAATTAATTAATGATGGAATTTTCATTTTTGGGTGAACTAACCCTTTAATTACTTAGCAAAGATGATAAATGACATGTAAACCAAGATGATCGAGATGATACTTGGGAGGTAGCAGCCAACCTCTCTTTTCCTGCATTGTGATATTTGCAAGAGATCTTCATGAGACTGACCTTTAACTCACAGGAAATTGCCATTTCAAGCTCTCAAAAAGCTTCATGACTTCGACTGCCCTTGGCATATACATCTCAACACTATGCAGCAAGTAATGCAATCAAGATAAATTGTGAGACATGATAACAGCGAGTGCTGGAGGCTGGGCCACGTGTGCCTGAGAGAACGCATGATTGTGTTCCATAATGGCCAACTGTAAAGAGGAGTGACCCCTCTTCTTGACATTCCTGCAATCGCACTTAAGAAGAATATAAAAATTTATCTCTCAGCACATCACTATCTTTATATGAAAAGCTCCAATCTGTTATTAGCAATGTTTTGTGTATTTTCAGATGTCATATTGGTTCCCTTTCAGTTGGTCACGTTCAACATACGTCATTCTGATGCACGTCATTCTCCTTCAGGGAACAAGGGTTACATGCGTAACCAAGACGTTTTATCTACTAGATTTTACTAAATATAGTGTGACTACATAAAAAAATAGATATTTAACATTTGGAATGAGCATGTTTGGTTGCACATACACTGCATCTGATCCAATGAAATATCCATCCTTCCATCCATTCATCATCTTCCGCTTATCCAGGCCGGGTCGCGGGGGCAACAGTCTAAGCAGAGACGCCCAGACTTCCCTCTCCCTAGACACTTCCTCCAGCTCTTCCAGGGGAACACTGAGGCATTCCCCGGGGTCTCCTCCCCGTGGGACGTGCCCTGAACACCTCTCTGGGAAGGCGTCCAGGAGGCATCCGAAATAGATGCCCGAGCCACCTTAGATGGCTCCTCTCAATGTGGAGGAGCAATGGCTCTACTCTGAGCTCCTCCCGAGTGACCGAGCTTCTTACCCTATCTCTAAGGGAGTGCCCAGCCACCCTGCAGAGAAAGCTCATTTCGGCCGCCTGTATCCGGGATCGTGTCCTTTTGGTCATGACCCACAGCTCATAATCATAGGTGAGAGTAGGAATGAAGACCGGAGCTCAGCTCCTTCTTCACCATGACAGACCAGTACATCGACTGCATTACTGCAGAAGCTGCACCGATCCGTCTGTCAATCTCCCGTTCCATCCTTCCCTCACTCGTGAACAAGACCCCGAGATACTTGAATTCCTCTACTTGAGGCAGGAACTCTCCACCAACCTGAAGCGGGCAAACCACCCTTTTCCGACTGAGAACCATGGCCTCGGACTTGGAGGTGCTGATTCTCATCCCAGCAGCTTCACACTCAGTTGCAAACCGCCCCAGTGCACGCTGAAGGTCCTGTTCTGAGGAGGCCAACACGACAACATCATCCGCAAAAAGCAGCGACGAAATCGCGTGGTCCCCAAACGATCCACTATGCACTGACCCCTTACGATCCCTCCTGGAGGTGGTGAGCCCATGTCGCTCATTCGGGCTGAGCCCACCCGGGCCCCCGGGACAGGCTCCAGGGTGGGTCCCCAGCTGCACCATGCGATGTCGATGTCTCGGTCCTTGTCTTTATTTTCTTCATAATGGGTTTGTGAACTGCTCTTAGTCTGGCCCGTCACCAAGGACCTGTTTGCCTTGGGAGGCCCTACAAGGGGCATTTAGCCCCAGACAACATAGCTCCCAGGATCATTTGGGTACTCAAACCCCTCAGATAAGGTGACAGTTCAAGGAGGGGCCAATGAAATGAAGACAAACATAAAAAAGACAAGACATTATAAAATCACAGCACGTAGAAACAACGAATAAAAAAAAAAAAAACAAGTGGAAAGATTCTTCAATCCTTTAAGTGCTAAACCAATCTGTGTCTGTACATGATGAGCCATTGAAGCTGCAAACATTTTAACGTGGCACACTCGCTTTTACAATTAATTATTTTTTTATTTATTTGTTCGGGCGCCAGACAGTAAAAACTGTCAAATTTTAAACTGTTCCCAGATAGCTCTAAAAACCACCAGTTACATATGATGAGCAGATTTATTTTTGTAAAAAATAAAATAAAAAGAAATCATCAAATAAAGATAGAAAACAAGATAACTGCTCAAGTTCATTTAATGAATATAAACAAAAGGGGGGGGGACTAACAAAAAAACTAAAGTTTGCATAGAGAAAACAAAGAAAAATAATAATTTTGAATACAACAACAGCTCAGTTTAGTAATTCGGTGACTGGCCTACTAAATAGCTCAAGCTGAGAGCGTTCGTTACACAGTTCATGTGAATACAAGGCCGTTCAATGGGAAATAGAAAGTTCCAAGATTTGTCACCAGAAACTGTGGACGTGTTTCCTTATCGACAGAATACAAACAGCACCTTTTCAACATGAAAAAAAATAAAATAAAAATCGAATCAATAAATAAAACGTCATATCAATAAACATACATATAACTTAAAACAACTGAAACAACTGTAAGAGAATGGAGAGCACATGTGTTAATGAGCGTGGAGAGCAGACGGGAAATCACTGACCAGTTTGGTGCATATCACAGGTTCAATGTTGAGTGCTATGAGACGGAACAATAAAATGTCTTTGAAGTGAACTCTTTGGATATATCTGTATCCGCCGTTGTACCAACACACCTTGTCTGGAGTAGGATTGAACGAACAGTGTACAGGCAAGTATAACAATCACTTCTCTTCCAACTCACTGGAACACATTCGAAAGCAATAAACCGGAACCTCACGTCATCCACCATTCGTTCACTTACGTCATCAAGTCAACACAAGGAATCTGTCTCAGGAACAGTGCGCTCTAGGTACTCTAGATCCTCCCTTTTTATACACTGCTTCTCAATTAACATGCCTCCTTGTGATGTTCGCCAAAAAAATACAATTTAAATAAACAGTATTTCCGGCTGCTCTGCTACATATTTTTTTTTCCCATGTTATATTTTTTTTCTAATGTAAAATATAGCCATGCTGCTTTGGTTTGGGTTTGGTCCATAATATGAACTTTGAAATGTTCTGAAGGATCATGTGACATTGAAAACTGAAGGACTTCAGGAAGAGACAGCAACGGACATACTCCCCCCTCATGATCAGCGGGTCACCAGTAGAGAGAGTGAGCAGCTTCAAGTACCTGGGTGTAAACATCTCCGAGGACCTGACCTGGACTGCTCACATTCAGACACAGGTGAAAAAAGCCAGGCAAAGACTGTACCACCTGCGCCAGCTGAGGAAATTCAGGGTTTCACCAGCTATCCTGAAAACAGCATCACAGCGTGGTATGGGAACAGCACCAGTCATGACTGCAAAGCCCTGCAAAGAGTCGTGCGCTTATCCGAGCGTATCTCAGGGTCAGCTCTCCCGTCTATGCAGGATGTCTACACCAAACGCTGCAAAGGTAGAGCTACTAAGATCATCAAGGACTCTAATCACCCTGCAAACCCTCATTTCACGCTGCTGCCATCTGGTAAGCGCTTCCGAAGCCTGATGGCCAAAACTGAGAGACTCAGGAGGAGCTTCTTCCCCCAGGCCATCAGACTCCTGAACTCAGTCACTTAACACCACGTGACTTCACTTCAGGATAAACATACTGACATTGCACTTTCTGTTCTGTTCTCGTTGTTACTGTGTAACAACCTGTTATAAACCTGTTTGCACATTATACTCTTTATACATTTGTTAACCACATATTTATAAGTCTACAGTTTACTCACTGCACAGTCTACTTCAATTATTTTATTCCACTTCTTTATTCTTATTTTTACTTTTTTCTTCTACTTGACTTGATTATTTATAATTCTACAGATATATATATATATATATATATATATATATATATATATATATATATATATATATAGATAGATAGATAGATAGATAGATAGATAGATAGATAGATAGATACTTTTTATCCTATTTCTATTATAATTTCTTCCTTGTGTTTTTAACTGTGAATTTGCACTGTCCATGGAGCGGACCTGTTTACATTTAACTGCCGGTTGTATACTCTGTATATAACTGTGTATGTGACAAATAAAACTCTTGAATCTTGAATCTTGAAGTAATGGCTGCTGAAAATTCTGCTTTGTCATCACAGGAATACATTACATTTTTAAAAGTTATTGCTGTTTTTTATTATTATTATTATTATTATTATTATTATTATTATTATTATTATCATTATTATCATTATCATCATTATTATTATTATTATTATTATTATTATTATTATTATTTATTTTTACTGTATTTTGATTAAAATTTAAATGCTTAAGAGACTTAATACTTTCAAAAATATTAAATATTGAATAAAAAAATATTATGAGACAAATGTACTGACCACACATTAAAGGGGACATATTATGCCCCTTTTTAATGCAAATGTGTTGGTGCTGCTGCCTGTTCTTTCAAGAAGAGGGTGGAGCTTCAATAGCTTTTACAACAACAGCAGAACATGTCAGAAACTAATGGTGTTCAGTTCGAACCAGTGTTGAACACTGATGCCTTCAGAGACAGAGAATATCTACTGCATGGATAATAATACTGGATAATAATTCCGGTTTTAACTTAGGCTTGTACTAATAGTGGATAAAAGCAAGATGGCAACATTTTGTAGCGGACCCTGTCCGAACATTTTATCAAGTTTATTGTTCATCACACAAAAGCTGAAGCGTCTGTTTTCACTCAGGAAAATCAGTGTTAGAGCTGAATAAAACACAGTTCAAGAAGTGTGCATTAAAGTCTTATCCATACCATAAACACTCTCTCTCTATTGCATTATCATCAGCATACACAGCGATTACACAATTACACTCGTTACAACTAACAGTAAACAAATATATACAGACCTTATGTCTTTTCAGGGAGTGCTTAATAAACTGGTAAACTTTATATCCATAAAAGAACTCAGATGTAACTCAACTGTAATAAAGTGCGTGCTCTCCCTTTCATTACTTCCGTGACCAGTGGCGCTCCAGAGACTATATGTTGGATCATGAATAGTTGGTACTGATCCATCCTTGAGCTTTAACTTTTTTAGCAAAACCTGCCTTGAATTGTCCCTCATTCAGGCACCTGCATTGCTCACAAGACATTGTTGTCGCTATAGCTGCTCGAGCGTGGAGAGAATGGTGGACAGTGTACAACTGTGAGGGCGGAAACTATGCTAATACGGAACAGTCTGACAGCGCCGTGGGTGGAAACGTGCAGATTAAGGGGCGGTAATATTATAATAGATCCCCTTCCTACGTCAGAGGGGGAGAGAAATCTGAGTGGCTCATTGTAGCAAAGTTCGTAGAATAAGGAGGAAGGAGGTGGGAACTGGCGAACATTTAAAATACTTTAATCAAATAAATACAAAATAAAAGTAAAAACGCAGCAGCCCATCACGGACGGCTGCCGCAAACACATATTCAAACATAAACAAAACACAACATAAAATCCAGGCCTGGTCCTCTCTCGTCTTGCACTGTCGTCGCTCCTCCTTTTATGCTCCCGTCACTCCTCCATGAGACGAGACCAGTGTGGTGCGCAGCTGGTGCTCATCATCACTCGCCACCAGCCTGCTCTCATGGTCCCTCGCCTTGCTGCTTGCCACACTCGTTTTTTCACATGCTTGCAGAAAAAGGCTTACCAAAACAAAGTTACTGGGTTGTCCTTTTTCATGTTATGGGGTGGTAGATGCACCAGGGACCCAATTGTAGCACTTAAACACGGGAAAAGTCAGATTTTCATGATATGTCCCCTTTAAGATAAGATATGACGCTCAGGATCTATCTCTTTACTATTTTCATGTGATAAGTGAAACCTGATATACTGTAATGTATCCAACTACCGCAACAAGCTGTGTCCCTTAAGGGGCTCCGTATATGTGTTTCTTATTTTCTGCACCTTTCCGAATTTGGATTTAGGCTTCAGGCACATCCATAAACTATTGTATATCCTTGACTCTCTGAATTCAACCAGCACGGTGAATTTACAACCTCAGCTTACACTAATTAGATCCTGTGTCTGTTCAATAATCGCTAAACAAAATAATTATTACAGTAGGAACATATATAAACAACAGCACAATCTCCTCTTTAATTTCTGCCAAGCGTGATCCCTTTAATTCACAGCAGATAATTAATAAGCTTGTGATATACTGTGAGCTATGAAACATCTCAACAGTAAGTGCTTGTATTTCCTGTCTGAACTGCAGCGAGGCTGGGGATTGCTGCAGTGGCTTTAACTGCTGGGGCTGCAGCGTTGAATTGTCATCCTCCGCATTAAATATTTCATGGTCAATATGAAGCCTGCCCCAGCTCTCCCTGTGGAGTCTGCCTGTGCAATGTATTAGGTTGTATATAAAGTCATTTGACCAAAGTAATGAGTTCTATTGTCACTGCACATAGCCCATTATCGGGTTGGGAATGTTACAGGCCAGGGGCTGAAGAGAGTACAGTGAATTAGTGTGCAAACAGAGGCAATGGTTTGTGCATGTGTGTGCTCAGGTTTGGAATATTGTATTCTTTAAAGGCTTGATTTGTCCTTAGTTTGTCCTTCTGTATCCTTCTATTTCAGGGACTTTACATGTTTGCAGCACATGAGATGAAGGTGTTTTCGTATAATTGTGTGTTCTAGAAACTGATAAATCTTACATGATTTCTAATTGGATACACACAGATCGGAAAACAAATCCAGTTTTCACAAATTATACACATCTCATTACCAAATTTTTTATCTTAAATTATATAAAATCTTGCACACAAAAACGCACTACTCAAAACTATAAAAACACAAAACTTTACTCACAGACCTAAAAAACAAACACAAGAAGAAGATATTTTAAAGAGTGTTGGGGTCCAAAAGTTTCTCAACAGCATTGATTTTTATTTTTTTCAAGGGAACTATAAAAACTGACACCCAATAGATTTTTTTTTTTTTTAAAAGAAAAAGTTGTAATGCCCACAAGTAAATGTGTAGTACTATTATACAGTATGACTTCTGAAAATGTAACAAACACTTTGTACTTTGTACATTTACATGCACAGTTATAATCGAGCTACAACAGGTTTTTGCATAGTCAAGCAACATTCATCAACTGCCCATCAAAAAAACAAAAAAACATGAAATAATAGATATGAAATATTGAAATATTAGATATATTGGCATCTAGACGTATTGTTTCTTTAGGGGCATGCACACAACATCAAGGCAAACTGTAGTCCAGTTAATATGTATGCATGGTGGACAAGCTAAATCACATTATATACACTACCATTTAAAAGATAAGGGTCGGTACTGTTTTGTTGTTGTTTTTTTTTTTATAAATTAAAAGTGCCCTAGAATGAGTTGAATTGTGGGCTTATATGCCTATTTAAGGGGGAAATTGATAAGATATGATTTTACAGGTCCATTTACAACCCTTGAAATTGAATGAAATGGTCTGTTTTTGCCTAATTTGGAAGGGTCATGAACATTGAAAGTTCTGCTCTGATTGGCTGTTTCACTGCTCACAGTGACAGCAAACACATCTCTACTGTTCGACATGACAATGGAGAGATTAGGCATCCAACCTTATAAGTTTGAGCCTGTTTCTGAGGAAGATGCAGATTTTGAGGAACAACCAATTGTTATGAGATTGCAAACTGAACGAGCTTTGAATTAAATTTTATTTTAATTGACAATTTCCATGATCTGCCATTTTCGATGATTTGGCTGTGCAGTTCCTCCTGGCCTAGAACATGTGCTGGCATATGCAAATGTTGGGGGTGTACATATTAATGATCCCGACTGTTGCGTCAGTCTGTGTTATGTTGAGATTTGCCTATTTTTCTGTGGTGTTTTTCAAGCACAAGATTTATGTATAAAGGAGGGAGCAATGGTGTTTGAGACTCATGGTATGTGAATTGTACTGAACTCTTGTTATTTAACTATGCCAAGGTTAATTACATTTTTCAATCTACGGTATTTTTCAATATATTTATTCAGAAAATGACATTTATCAAAATGACAGTAAAGACAATATTACAAAATATTTATATAAAGAAATTAATAAATAAATCAAAGAATCCTGAAAGAAGTCGTAGTTTTCACAAACATGTTAAGCAGCACAATTGTTTTTTGTTTTGTTTTGTTTTTTTGTTTTGTTTTTTTGGGACAGGTTGTATAATTATACATCAGAATTCTATAATTAGAATTTCTTGAGCTTGAGCAGCAAATCATCATATTTCTGAAGGTTCATGTGACACTGAAGACTGGAATAATGATGCTGAAAATTTAGCTTTGCCATCATAGATATGTTACTTTTTTAAAATATATTAATATAGAAAAGTTTTTAAATTGTTCTAATATTTCACAACAATACTGTTGTTACAAAAACATAAAAAAAAAAAATCTTAACTGACCCCAAACTTTTGAACAGTTGTCACGGGTAGTGTGTGTAGTATAAATCCACAAGACAAGATGCGTGATGCAGAATGAACGATACAAAGACAACTTTAATAAACACTAAGTAGTTCTGACTATAAGCTACACTTTATCAGAAACATTAACAATACCGAACAAAAAAACAATAAGAAATAGGTCAATTTAAGTCACCTTTATTTATATAGCACTTTTTACAATGCCAATTGTTTCAAAGCAGCTTCACAGTGTTAAACAGGAAAATAATGCAACAGAATTTGATTCAGCTGTACAGCCGCTCTGGAGGTTATGATTATAACCCTTGTTCCCTGAGAAGGGAACGAGACACTGCATCTATCGACACTTTGGGGACGGTCCCTTAGCGTAACGTGTCTGAAGCATAAATTAAATCTGTCACCAATCCTGATTGGTCCTGCGTCATGATGTAGTATATGACGGCATACCCGGAAGCTACAAAAGGGCACCGGCACATAGTAGAGACAGCTTTACCATGAAGCAGGCGCTCCCGCGTGATGAGGTGTGGCGGCGAGACGCAGTGTCTCGTTCCCTTCTCAGGGAACAAGGGTTATAGTCATAACCTGAGACATTCTCTTTTGAGGGAACTCGCACTGCGTCTATCAACACTTTGGGGAACGAATACCCACTAGGCCACACCGAAATCACCTGACTTAGTGTGAATGAATGTGTGTGGGGTGGCCCGCCCTGCTGCCTCGCAGATCTCCTGAAGCGAGGCCCCAGAAAGGAGGGCCACCGAGGAGGCCACGCCCTTCATAGAGTGAGCCCTCATGGCTAAGGGTGAAGGCAAGTTGCGCACCCGATAAGTCATGGCTAAAGCCTGGACAATCCAATTACTGACTGTCTGCTTGGTAGCAGACAGTGGGGTTTAATTACTGACTTTAGTCATTAAAGGGGGGACTTTAGTGGGGTCCAATTACTGACTGTCTGCTTGGTGGCAGGCAGCCCTTTCTTGGGTGAGCCAAAGCACACCAACAGCTGGTCCGACTTTCTCCACTGCGTAGACTTCTCCAGATAGACTCTCAATGCCCTGACCGGGCAGAGCAGGTGAAGTCTGGCTTCATCTGCTGTTGCATGAGGTGGAGGATGGAATGCCTGAAGAATCACTGACTGCACCCCACTGGATGGCACCTTGGGCACATAGCCCGACCTAGGGTACAAGATGGCTTTCACCCCGCCAGGGGCAAAGTCCAGGCAGGTTGGCCAAGGCCTGGAGGTCCCCCACTCTCCTCAGAGAAGTGATGGTGAGGAGAAAGGCCACCTTATGGGTCAGGTTCTTTGCCTCAGCCGACTCCATTGGCCTCAACCAACCCTTCAAGTACCATCGCCAGGTCCCAGGCTGGGACTCTGGAGTGAGCCGCAGGCCTCATCCTCCGAGCCCCACAGAGGAACCGTACAACCAGATGATGCCTACCCAAGGGTCCATCATCTACTGGTGAGTGGAAAGCCCCAGTGGCAGCTACATACACCTTAAGAGTGGACAGGGTTAGACCAGTGGAGAAACGGTCCTGGAGGAACTCCAGTACTGCCGCAACGGGGCAGTTAACTGTGTTCAACTCCCGTTCTCTACACCAAGTGGAAAATACATTTTTGTCCAATAATTAAAAAATATGTTTTTTTCTGAATTAAGTTGCAGGCAATTACTAGTCATCCAGTTTTTTATATCAGCTATGCATTCCTTTAATCTTGTGAATTGGTAAGTTTCGTCAGGGCATGAAGAAATATAGAGCTGAGTATCATAACATAACAGTGAAAACTAGTGTCATGCTTTCTAATGATATCTCCCAGTGGTAGCATGTACACGGTGAAAAGCAATGGGCTGAACTTGTTATCGGTGTGACATCTCTTAATTTACTGCTACAAACTGATAATGGACAGATAAGTATGATTTAAACCATACCAATGCAATTCCACTATTGCCAACATAATTTTTTAGTCTATTCAAAAGAATGTTGTGGTCGATAGTATCGAATGCAGTGCTAAGATGGAGTAACACTAATAGAGAGATACAACCACGATCTCCATGATCTGAGTAAATCATTTGTAACTCTAATGAGAGCAGTCTCAGTACTATGATACGGTCTAAATCCTGACTGGAAATCCTCACAGATACCATTTCTTTCTAACAAGGAGTGTAGTTGTGAGGACACTGCCTTTTCTAGTATTTACATTTACATTTATGCATTTGGCAGACGCTTTTATCCAAAGCGACTTACATTACATTCAAGGTACACATTTTTACATTTTGTCAGTTCTTGCTTTCCCTGGGAATCGAACCCATGACCTTGGCGTTGTTAACGCCACGCTCTTATTGTTTGAGCTACAGGAAAGCTCAATTTTTTTTCTATTTTTCTATTTTTGAAAGAAAGGGTAGATTTGAGATTGGCCTGTAATTGACTAATTCTGTAGGATCAAGTTGAGTTTTTTTAATAAGTGGCTTAATAATAGTCAACTTAAAAGTTTTCGTTACATATCCTAATAACAAGGATGAATTAATGATATTAAGAAGAGGATCTATGACCTCTGGAAGCATCTCTTTTAATAGCTTAGTCGGTATAGGGTTGAGCATACATGTTGTTGATTTTGATGATTTAACGAGTTTAGCCAATTCTTCTCATATAGCAGTGAATGAGTGTAATTTTTCGTCAGTGACACTACTATGCACTGTCTGATGTGATACTGTAATAGACAGCTGCGTGGTTATATTTTTTCCCTAATATTACCAATCTTACACGTAAAGAAGTTCATAAATTCATTACTGCTGTACTGTTTACAAACATCAGAAGTTGAAGCTTTATTTTGGTTAAGTCGAGAGTCGAGAAATAAGCAGATCTAGCATTTTTTACGGCCTTTCTGTATCCAAATATTCTCTTTCCACGAAATATGAAAAACCTCCAGTTTTGTTTTCTTCCAGCTGAGCTCTATTTTTCTGGCTGCTGTTTTAAGGGCCCGAGTGTGCTCGTTGTACCATGGCATTGGACTATTTCCTTTAATCTCCTTTAAGCGTAGGGGAGCAACTGTGTCTAAAGTGCTGGAAAAGAGAGAGTCAATAGTTTCTGTTGCAATATCGAGTTCCTCTAGGCTATCTGGGATGCTGAGGAAATGAAACTGATGAGGAAGATTATTTACAAAGCAATCTTTAGTGGCAGCAGTGATAGTCCTGCCATATTTGAAGTGAGGGGGCGGCTTTGCAGCCTTAGCTAATGATACATTACCTGATACTAGATAATGATCTGAGATGTCATCGCTCTGCTGCAGAATTTCAACGGTATCAACATTTATTCCATGTGACAATATTAGGTCTAAAGTATGATTATGATGATGGTGGACTCATTTAAAGTAATGTAGTCATCAGGTTTTAGCCAGGTTTCTGTTAAACACAGTACATCTAGATTATTATCTGTAATCATATCATTAACAATAAGCGCTTTTGGGGAAAGGGATCGAATATTCATCAGCCCGAGCTTTATCATTTGTTCATCTGTATTATATCTGTTATTTATTTTTTGGACATCAATTACATTTTTATCGTTGAATGGTTTTGATGGGTTTTTGTTTTTTTGTATTTACTAAATCGGGAACAGACACAAGTCTCTATGTGATAATATCTAGGTGAAAGAGTCTCTATGTGTTGGTATTTATCTGACTTCTGTGACGTAAGATGGAAGATATTTATAATTCTATATCTGTAGAATTATAAATAATCAAGTCAAGTAGAAGAAAAAAGTAAAAAAAAAAAATAATAAAGAAGTGGAATAAAATAAGTGAAGTAAACTGTGCAGTGAGTAAACTGTAGACTTATAAATATGTGGTTAACAAATGTATAAAGAAGTATAATGTGCAAACAGGTTTATAACAGGTTGTTACACAGTAACAACGAGAACAGAAAAGAAAGTGCAGTGCAATGTCAGTGTATCGTTGTTTATCCTGAAGTGAAGTCGCGTGATGTTAAGTGACTGAGTTCAGGAGTCTGATGGCCTGGGGGAAGAAGCTCCTCCTGAGTCTCTCAGTTTTGGCCATCAGGCTTCGGAAGCGCTTACCAGATGGCAGCAGCGTGAAATGAGGGTTTGCAGGGTGATTAGAGTCATTGATGATTTTAGTAGCTCTACCTTTGCAGCGTTTGGTGTAGACGTCCTGCAGAGACGGGACAGCTGACCCTGAGATACGCTCGGATAAGCGCACAACTCTTTGCAGGGCTTTGCGGTCATGACTGGTGCTGTTCCCATACCACGCTGTGATGCTGAGTTAATACACTTTCTATCTCCCCTAAATAGAAAGTTTTCAGGATAGCTGGTGAAACCCTGAATTTCCTCAGCTGGCGCAGGTGGTACAGTCTTTGCCTGGCTTTTTTCACCTGTGTCTGAATGTGAGCAGTCCAGGTCAGGTCCTCGGAGATGTTTACACCCAGGTACTTGAAGCTGCTCACTCTCTCTACTGGTGACCCGCTGATCATGAGGGGGGAGTATGTCCGTTGCTGTCTCTTCCTGAAGTCCACAATCATTTCTTTGGTCTTGCCAACATTCAGAGAGAGACAGTTGTCCTGGCACCATGATGTTAGATGCTCCACCTCGTCCAAGTATGCCGTCTCATTGTTGTTGGAAATGAGGCCCAGGACAACAGTATCATCAGCAAATTTGATGATAGAGGTGGAGCTGTGTGTGGACAAACAGTCATGCATGTAGAGAGAGTAGAGCAGGGGACTCAGGACACAGCTCTGTGGAGCTCCCACACTCAGGGTGATGGAGGAGGAGGTGGACTGGCCTATTCTCACCACCTGAGGCCTGCCAGTGAGGAAGTCCTCAATCCAGTGGCAGAGAGAAGGATTCAGGCCGAGATCCAGGAGTTTGGCAGTTAGCTTAATGGGAACTATGGTGTTAAAGGCTGAGCTATAGTCAATAAATAGCAGCCTTACGTAGTTCCCACTTTTGCTGTCGATGTGAGTGAGGGAGGAGTGGAGGACATGAAAGATGGCATCTTCAGTCGCTCTATTGGGACGATAGGCAAACTGAAGAGGGTCCAAAGTGTCAGGAATGAAGGCGCAAATGGTGTTTTTAATGAGTCTCTCAAAAGACCTTCATGACTATAGACGTGAGAGCCACTGGACGATAGTCATTTAGGCAAGAGGGTTTACTGTTCTTAGGGACAGGGATGATGGTGGATTTTTTGAAGGAGGTGGGGACCACAGATGTAGCGAGGGACTCATTAAAGATAGATGTAAACAACCCGGCGAGCTGATCAGCACCATAGAAATACCAGAAATACCATCTGGCCCAGCAGCTTTCCTGACGTCCACACGCTTGAGTGCCCTCCGAACTTCATCCTCCAAGACAGAGATCACGTCGTTGTTGCTGCTCTGAGTAATTCCCTCTGACGCGCCACTTGGCGGAGTCACGTTGCCGCGGTTACAATCAAAGCGAGCGTAGAAAGAGTTTAACTCATTCACAAGCGACGGATCAGTGCTCACCTCTGCAGAGGATTTAGATCCAAAAGAGCAGATGGACCTCAGACCCTGCCACATGCGCCGCGAGTTAAAAGCCAACAATGTCAGATTTAATGTCAGATTTAATGTGGTAGGCAATATTAGACAATATATGGTGATGGGTAAGTTATATTTAGCAGTTTAAACAACAGGGAATGATATCAAATAGAGATTCAAAAGCAAGCAAAGCACACACGAGCACAGCAGCAGCAGGACAAACAGGAAACAATCGAGAAACAAAAACTCAGGCAAACAGAAACAGCGAAAACCATAAAAACTAAACTAAACAGAACTGTGGCGAGATAGACGAGCGAGAGACGTGGGATGAGCGAGCGAGACCAGTGTGCGTGATTGAGAATGAGCGTCACCTGCGAGTCACACCGGTCTCGAGTCCTCTCATGAAGGAGCTTGGAAGCATAATATAAGGATGAGTGACACTAGTGAAGGATGAGAGAGGGCCAGGCCTGGATTTTATGTTGTGTTTTATTTACGGTTTGTTATGTATGTGCGCGGCAGTCGTCCATGAGGGACTGCCGCCTTTACTTTCAGTTTGTTTATTCATTAAAGTCTTTTAAATGTTCGCCGGTTCCCGCCTCCTTCTTCCCTGAACATACAAACTACGTTACAATGACAATGAAACTATTAAACTAAACAAGAAAAGACTGTGAGACACTTTTATGAAGCCAGACTAGTGTTATGATTTCAGCTGGACTAAAGCATTTATATGATATTTTAAAAAGACAAATTTACTCACTCTGTCAGACTGAAAATGAATCTACACTGTGTACTGTGGCCTAGAATATGACATGACAGTTCTTTGGCTAAAAAGCAAGTAGCGCATAAAATTAAAGGCCTCTGACGTGATGTCATTATAATCAGTTGAAAACATAATTTAAATGTCTTCATCTACTTTATGCTTATTGTCTTTATTAAAGATGAGCGAGAGTGTTGTGAGAGCAACACTCTTTATAGTATAAATGTACAGAACATATGACCATATATCTTAAGGCCAAATGGCAGATGAAAACTAAGGAAACCAAGTTTAATTATCGTCAGTGGACATCCTCTTCCTTCTTTTATGAAAGAAAAAGAACAGAGAAGTGGATATCTGAAACACAAAGAGAGAGTGCCCTTGTGGGGAAAAAGACAAAAGGCTGTGTGTGTGTGTGTGTGTGTGTGTGTGTGTGTGTGTGTGTGTGTGTGTGTGTGTGTGTGTGTGTGTGTGTGTGTGTGTGTGTGTGTGTTCCAAAAGAGAGCGTGAAAGGGAACTCTTAATCCTCCTTCATAAAAGGAGGCGACACTGGGACCCAAGTGAATACAGCGGTGTCACGCTGTACCTGAGAGAGGTGTTGCTGGAGGGGCTCTAAGCTGGTAATATGGACACATGTGGTCGAGTCGCTCTCCCAGCAGAATCGTGGTGCACTCTGACGTCTTCAAACGTCTTTCCATTTGAAATAGCTATGTATTACTCTCTCTTTTAGCACATTTTTACTATTACAGCTCTCGTGGTTAACTAATCGTGAAAAGTGTTGCATTTTAATTAGATCTATGGCATTATATTGAGATCGTGGCATGAAAGGTTGCAGAGATGATCATTGTAGCTGATCACACACATGTTGAGCTCACGAAAGCAGGGATCTCATCATTGCAACTCAGTTTCTGTACATTAACGAATGCTTTCATCTTCACTAACACTGCAAACGTAATATAGTTAAGAGATTCGTTGAATAAAACGTGAGTCACTGATAAACGCGTCACTGATAAACTCTCCTGTTTGATTGACAGGTTCAGCGCGTGCTGCTCAAACGATTGCAAAGGGAGCTTTCTTTGATTGCTTTCTTTGATCGCTTTCTTTATAGAATTTAATCACCGTTAAATAACAAATTATTTTCATCCTACTAAGAGAAACAACGCAAGTTGAAGTTTAGTCACTGGTTTGATTTACTGACACAGACAAAGAACATCTGACTGTACATGAATCATTACATTTCAGATCAGGCATTAGAATTAACAGTGTTGCATTACTGTCGAGCCCAGGTACTTCACACTATTTGGCAATCCTCATGTTTTTTCTTGGTAGCTCGATCTGGTTTAACACTAGGCCTATGTTATATGCATGAATCGGTGGGCGGGGCTAAACAGGCAGTGATGAAGTAGGCGTTGATCTTCTTCTGCAGAGGAGTTGTTTCACCACACTCAGACGTCACAGCCGGGCACATTCTGAGATCGATTGTTTGCTGGGCCTGGTGTCAATAAAAACGTCTCGGTTACGTATGGTAACCCTCGTTCCCTGAAGGAGGGAACGGAGACATACGTCGGACGTCACCGACGAATTGGGATCACTTCAGGGAGCCCCTATCAGCTTCGAGATTTAGAGAACAGGCCAATGAGAATTGGCGTGCGAGATTTGCATCTCGCGCTCCGCCCCGCAGTGCGGGTATAAACGGAAGCGAAATGCAGCGCACCTTTGTTTTTCACTGAGGAGCCGAACTATTGACTCGGCCTGCAGTGATGGTACAGCAATTGTGGCGACGGGACGTACGTCTCCGTTCCCTCCTTCAGGGAACGAGGGTTACCATACGTAACCGAGACGTTCCCTTTCAGTCGGTCACGTTCGACGTACGTCGGACGTCACCGACGAATTGGGATCCCTTTGGAACACGCCACAGTTGCTACCACTTCCAGCGCCCTGGGAAAGCCCCTCAGACCCCGGCTGTTCCGGGTGGGGAAATTCACGCAGGGAGAGTCAGCTGCTGTTCCGCAAGACCCACTCAGCCAACTATTGGATAACGCTGGGAAAGCGTGCCCCGGGGGGCCGCTATGAAGCCACATCATGCCCGGAGGGAGTTACCATGTGGAGAATACACGTATGGACTGGCCGTGGGCAGTGCTACATACGGAAGTCCCAGGGGTGGCTCCGGCCAATTTTAGGCGGGGGTCCACACCACACTGAGACGGCAGAGAGGGAAAGACACGAGCTCGCCGAAGGGAGACTTACCATGGAGAATACACATATGGGACCGCCGTGGGGGTCACAACATATGGAACCCAGCCTAACACAAGTTCCACCAATGCATACGAGCGTTAAGCCTGGCGTCGGACGCTCCGCCACGTCCGACTGCCGAGGGTTGCGGAGGACTCGACAGGGTTCGCCATACTGGGGAACTCGACTGGAGCATATAAGCGCACGTATCCGTTCCATGGGGAAGGGAGTGGCGCAGCAAGCCGACACTTTAGAACGGGCACTTCGGTGTTACTGACTATGGGAAGTGAGCACACAGGAAGATACCGGCTCTACACGTAGGGCTATAGAACCTAGCGAACGTGTTGGGTGTCGCCCAGCCCACAACTCTACAATTGTCTGCCAGCGAGGCGCCACGAGCCAGCGCCCAGGAAGAAGCTACACCACTGGTGGAGTGGGCTCTTAACCAGAGCGGGCAGGGCACGTCTTGGGTTTCATACGCCAAGACGATGGCATCCACTATCCAGTGGGCCATCCTCTGCTTGGAGACAGCCTTTCCCTTCTGCTGTCCTCCATAACAGACGAAGAGCTGCTCTGAGGTCCTGAAGCTTTGCGTTCTGTCCACGTAAGTCCGCAAAGCGCGGATGGGACAGAGAAAAGCTAGGGCTGGGTCTGCCTCCTCCAAAGGCAGCGCTTGCAGGCTCACCACCTGGTCCCGGAAGGGAGTGGTGGGAACCTTGGGCACATATCCAGGCGGGGTCTCAGGATTATGTGAGAGTTACCAGGCCCGAATTCCAGGCACGATTCGTCGACCGAAAATGCCTGCAGATCCCCTACCCTCTTGATGGAGGCCAATGCAGTCAGGAGTACTGTCTTCAGAGACAGAATTTTTAACTCAGCTGACTGCAAAGGCTCAAAGGGAGGCCTCTGCAGTGCGGTCAGCACCAGAGACAGGACCCAAGAGGGTATAGAGGGAGGGCGAGGCGGATTCAGTCTCCTCGCCCCCCTCAGGAACCTGACGATCAGATCGTGCTTCCCTAAGGACTTTCCGCCCACGTAGTCATGATTGGCGGCGATGGCGCCACATAAACTTTGAGGGTGGAGGGAGACAGCCTTCGCTCCAACCCGTCTTGTAGGAAGGAAAGCACAGAACTGACCGAACACCTTCGGGGCTCTTCTCGGCGAGAAGAGCACCATTCGACGAACAGGTTCCACTTCAACGCGTAGAGGTGCCCTGTAGAGGGCGCTCTAGCGGAAGTAATGGTGTCTACCACAGCTTGTGGCAGACCGCCTAGACCTCTCCGCGTCCCGCCCAGGGACCAGACATGGAGTTTCCAGAGGTCCGGACGCGGGTGCCAGAGGGTGCCCGTCTCTGAGTCAGGAGGTCCTTCCTCAGAGGAATGGGCCAAGGAGGT
The DNA here is from genome assembly GCA_018749465.1 of Paracanthobrama guichenoti. Lineage (NCBI taxonomy): Eukaryota > Metazoa > Chordata > Actinopteri > Cypriniformes > Gobionidae > Paracanthobrama > Paracanthobrama guichenoti. The sequence continues at coordinate 34,697,295 of CM031949.1, forward strand.
GCTGTCGCGAGGAGCACTAGTTCCGAAAACCAAGTCCTGTTGGGCCAGTACGGAGCGACCAACAGGACCTGCTCCTCGTCCTCCCTGACCTTGCACAGTGTTTGTGCAAGAAGGCTCACTGGGGAAACGATATTTGCGTAGGCCCCGGGCCAGCTGTGTGCCAGCGCATCCGAACCGAGGGTCCCTCAGTCAGGGAATAGAACAGCTGGCAGTGGGTGGAGTCCGGGGCGGCAAACAGATCTACCTGCGCGGCCCCCGAAGCGACTCCAGATCAGCTGGACCACCTGGGGATGGAGTCTCCACTCTCCCGGGAGCACTGGCTGACGTGAGAGCTCGTCGGCCGCACGATTGAGCAGGCCCGGAATATGAATGGCACGAAGCGACCTCAGATGCTTCTGACTCCATAGGAGGAGATGGCGGGCGAGTTGTGAAATGCGACGGGAGCGTAGACCACCCTGTTTGTTGATGTACGCAACGGCCGCAGTGCTGTCCGTACGGACCAGAACGTGCTTGCCTCTGAGCAGCGTTTTGAAGCGGCTGAGTGCAAGACGAACTGCTAACAACTCCAGGCAATTGATATGCCATTGCAGTTGGGGCCCCGTCCACAGACCCGACACTGCAAGCCCGTTGTATGCGTGGCACCCCAGCCGGTGGATGAGGCATCCGTGGAGACAACAGCATGCCTGGACACTTGTTCTAGAGGCACGCCTGCCCGTAGAAATGAAGGGTCCGACCACGGGCTGAAGGTTTGGCGGCATCTCGGCGTCACTTGGACACGGAGAGTTCCGCTGCGCCACGCCCATCTCGGGACCCGGTCGTGGAGCCAGCGTTGAAGCGGTCTCATATGAAGCAATCCCAGCGGCGTTACTGCGGCTGCGGACGCCATATGCCCCAGGAGCCTCTGAAAATGTTTCAGTGGTACCGCTATCCTGCGTTCAAACGAGTTCACGCAGTTCAACACTGACTGGACGCGCTCCTCGGTGAGGCGCGCCGTCCGGGCGACCGAGTCTATCTCCATCCCGAGAAAAGAGATCCTCTGCGAGGGGCAGAGTTTGCTCTTCTCCCAGTTGACCTGAAGCCCCAACCGCAAAGGTGACGGAGCACCAAGTCCCTGTGTTCGCAACAACTGCTCTCGCGACTGGGCAAGGATCAGCCAGTCGTCGAGGTAGTTGAGAATGCGAACACCACGCTCTCTCATGGGAGCAATGGCCGCCTCCGCGACTCTCGTGAAGACACGGGGCGACAGGGCCAGCCCGAAGGGTAGGACCTTGTACTGATATGCTCGTCCGTCGAATGCAAAGCGTAGGAACGGTCTGTGTCGAGGGAGAATCGAGACATGAAAGTACACGTCCTTCAGGTCGATCGCTGCAAACCAATCTTGGGGACGGACGCACCTGAAGATGCATTTCTGCGTTAACATCCTGAACAGCAGCCTGGGGACTGGTACAGAAGTCACAGAACCAAGATCGGCCGTAACCCGCCGCTCTTCTTGGGCACAATGAAGTACGGGCTGTAGAAGCCGTTCTTCATATCGGCTGGAGGGACCAGCTCTATCGCATCCTTCGCCAGTAGGACCGCGATCTCCGCCTGAAGCACAGGGGCATTCTCCTTCGACACGGAGGCGAAGTGGATGCCCCTGAACTTGGGGGACGCTGGCGAACCGAATCGCATAGCCAAGTCTGATGGTACGGATGAGTCAGCAAGACGGGCTGGAGCGCTAGGCAGGCTCCCAAGAACCGTGCAAGCGGGACCACCGGCACCACAGACGTGCCCGCAGCGGGGCAGCGCAGCGGCATGCAGGGACCCAACACGGACGACATGGGAGCGCCCAAGGTGGGGTCTGAGTGTGCTGTGCAACACTTACCTGCTTCCGCTGAGGGGTGCACGAGTGTGGGGAGGCCACTTGTGTGCGCCCCAGACACAGCCGGCACCCCCTGCTGGCGATAGGAGAGGCGCCTGAGGGTGACGAGGCATGGAAGCGTCGAACACCGCCGAGCACACTCTCCTGGCACCCAGGGGTATTGGAACTGCTCTTTAGAATTTGGGTACCACTGGTTGTATTTGACAGTGGCGGAACAGAATTTACCAATGAATCTCCTCCCGGCCCTCCTCCGGGAAGAGCAGCTCTTAACCAAATCCGGTGCCCATGGCGACGAGAGCAGACTGAGGGGCCGCCGATGGTGTTTCTGGACATCGCCTGGCCGAGGGCCAGCGCTGTGACTTTAAATATAAAAGCCACTGTGCGCAGCTCAACCTCAGCTCAGAACTACCCTTATGCACGAAGAGTGCTGGGCGGAGGCAGCCTGCCAGTGGCACTGCCACCCCACCTGATGAGGGTAGTGAGAGAGAGGAAAACTTTATACAGGCTATGGCCCCTTTGGCGTTCCATTTTCTGGTGCCAAGCGGTTCCACACTGCTAAAGCCTTCCAATGCACATCCGGGAAAAAGGCAAGGGGGCGGGCAAGGCGATTTATGCGTTGCGCTATGCCCCAGCCACCCGGGGAAGCATGACTGTCAAGTATGAATCTGATTCAGCATAAGACATCCACTATTATAGTGGGAATCTCAGCCCAATCTTCATTTTCAACACATAACAGTCCTCTCTCCGATGCAGCGATTGACATCTGTCCTCTGCTAGAGCCCCAAATGAGACGCTAGGTCCCTTTATTTTTTTGTTATTTTATTTAAAAAATTTTTTTTTTTTTTTTTTTTTTGGACCAGCAATCCCATTTGTAAGCTACCAGCAGGCATGCAAGATAGTGAGCGTGGCCGTGAGACGGCACACGCGCGCTGAACACTAAAACACTTATGAAAAGGGTAAAATGAACAACGCTACGACGTGGTCATGCTCTCATGAGAGAACATGAACCACCCACGAACACAGTCTCAGCATGCTGCGATGCGCTAGAGGAGTGGGGGGCCCACGGAGATGTGCTCGGCAGGGAAGCCCCACTGTAATCCTCAGATCACCCAGGCTTATCAGCCAAAGTAGCCCCTTTTCTGGTGCACCAGAAAAGACACTAGATCGGGTATAAGCGAAGGGACTCGACCCCGTTTGAGGTTTCATAGTCTCGACCGCGCATCTAGAGCGCCGAGTGACGCGCGCTGGGTTGCCGTGACAACCCGCGCTGTCAGCGGCAGCTCGACGGCACACGGCGCGCTGAACACTCAAACCCTCACGGGAAAGGCGAGACGAACAGCGCGCCGACGTGATCCCGTTCTCCTGAGAGTACATGGACCACCCACGAACGCAATCTCAACATAGTTATGCGAGAGGGCTCGTGGCCGTCAATAAGGACAGGAAACAACCGCACCCAGAAACGCACGGGTGGAATGACGTCTTGAAAAAGACGCAGTGTCACACCCGCGCTGCTCTTTTAGAAGAAAATGTGCTCTTTTAAATGTGCTGAAGCACCCAGGGAACGACCGCGGCAAAACACAGGAGAGTAGTGCAGCCTGTGTATGCACTCACCATTGGGAACGCCCTCACCGAACCAACAGACCAAACAGTGCTGTGAAAACAGCAGTTTATCACTGTATCAGGGAGCTCGCGGCCGCCGCTGATCGTGCCATCCCACTCAGCACTCAAAGAAGCTTCTTCTGTCGTTCTCTCTTTCTCTCTGCTGAAGCAGGAACAGTCTTCTTCATCAACACCGTGTTCGCCCGAAGTGAATGACAAAGGTGCGCTGCATTTCGCTTCGTTTATACCCGCACTGCGGGCGGAGCGCGAGATGCAAATCTCGCACGCCAATTCTCATTGGCCTGTTCTCTAAATCTCGAAGCTGATAGGGGCTCCCTGAAGTGATCCCAATTCGTCGGTGACGTCCGACGTACGTCGAACGTGACCGACTGAAAGGGAACTTTTCTTTGACTAACAAGGAAGTTTTCAAAAACTTAAACTTACAGGATATTCTCATATCACGATGAACTTTTATATATAAAAGGCTGAATGAAAAGTTGATTTCTCAATTCATGACCCCTTTAAAGAGCGTTGGGGTCCAAGCATTAGACATTATAACATGAATAAAATAATAAAATAAATAAACAACATTCTTCAAAATGTCTTCTTTTGTGTTAGAAAAAAAGAGTCATACAGGTTTAAAACGACATGAGGGTGTACATTTTTGGGTGAACTATGTTAGTGTCATTTTATATACCATGCCATTATTTATATACTTTTTATATACTATTAATATTTTGAATTAGCTTTGATTTATATATTTTTAGTTTTCATTTTATTTTAGTTATTTTAGTAATTGTATTGTATAGTATTTTTATTAGTATATTTTATTTATTTTAGTTTTCATTTTAGTACTTCAGATTATTTTATTTCAGTTAGGATATCTAATATTTTTATTTAATTTATTTAATCTTTATTTAAATTAATGAGAACTATATTTAATAGTTAACAATAACAACACTTTTCAAGATCAGTTTCATCAATGTCATCAATGAGTGAATTACAAACATGCTGTAGTGATGTCAGAGCTGATGAAAGTGGTACAGGGAAAGGACTATGTGAACTGAGAGCTTTGACAGCGCCTCTGAGAGTTAGTTTGAGGGCAATATGACATTGGGTCTCTCAGCAGGTGCAGTTGTCAGTTCTATGGCCTGGCAAATACGCCACTGAGGCCTGGCCCCAGAACACAGTGTGACACCTTATTTCACCCGTCATGCCCACTGTGTCCAAATACTTCATTTCTGCCTCTCTCTCTCTCTCACTCACTCCGTCTCCCTCTCCCTTCTCCTTGTCTCTTACTCACCTTTCATCATAGCTCATGATGTGTCTTCATTAAAGTACATTGTGACTTTTTAAAGCCATGCGGTCTGATGTGAACTTTGACACGGAGCTGACACATGGACGTGTATGATCTTTGTGCATCAGAAAAGCGTTGTGACATCAATCAGAGAGTGAAAAGCGATGGGCACTGCCATGTTGACTGTCTCCATGGAAGCACAAATCATTCTGATTGGCCTCAACATACATCCAGCTGTCACACATAACTAGCGGCGGCTGAAGAACACGACCAATAAATGCTCTTTAATACAAGATGAACAACATAAAATTAAGTATTAATGTGACAATGGCATGTTATGTATGCAGGAGTTTCCAAGGAGTTCTGTGCCTTTTAGTGCGGGGTAATTAGCATTACCAACGTTTTGCCTCTCAAATGGCCTCATTAATACATGTCCGCTCACTCTCACGCAGCCAATGCAAATTTGTTAGCCTGGTTTAATTCACTCTCAAATTTGAAATATTACGTATGAACCAACACATTTACCAAATCACGTGTCTTATTTGTTTGATTTCATGTCTATTCACTGATTTTTTTGTTGTTGTTTTTTTTTAAAGTAGGAGTTGTTTTGAAGGATGTCAGGGTCTAATGTGAATACTAGAGACACCCATGGACAACCCCATTACACATCATCATTAAGATGAGAGCTGAGAGGAAAAAGAGAGGGAGAGAGAGGGAGGAAAGGAAGTGGGAGTGTAATAGAAAGGCTCCTTGTTGGCATGCACAGCGTGTGAGAGTCTACCACTCTGATTACTTCCCAAATGCCACTGAGGGTGTAAGAGGGAGGATGGAAGGAAAAAGAGGAGGAGAAACATCACGGCACACATTGATCCATAACTGGCTGGGTGGGCTTCATTTTTAATTAATTCAGCACAAGAAAAATCCATAATCATTATGGTTTCCTACCTGCTACTAATAATCAAAATGCTTATTGAAGCAATGCTGATAAGGTCACCTCTGACAAGCGTTCTTTTACAAAGACGTTTTTGCTTTCCTCTTGATTTTGGTCTCATGTTGATGTTATATGTCACATGGCTTTGTGCTTGGTAGAAATATGAATATATAAAAAATATATCAGTTAAAATGTTTATACACAAATGTATATTCATATTACATCATGGACAGATTAGTGTGAATCGCTGGGTTAGTCCATTTTCAACCCAACTTGGGTTGTTTTTAACCCAGCATTTTTTAGAGTGTACACAAACAGGTTTTTATGTTTTGCTAATGTCTCCATTTAATTATGGAAATGTTATATGTTCTCTGGATGTTTAAAACATCCAGTTTTTTTGTTATTTATTTTTTGTATCTTTCACTCTAAAAGATGCTGGGTTAAAAACAACCCAAGTTGGGTTGAAAATAGACTAACCCAGTGATTGGATTGTTTTAAGCAAACATTTAACCCAACCGCTGGCTTAAAACATCCCATTTACTGGGATAAAACAACCCAGTCGTTAGTCCGTTTTCAACCCAACTTGGGTTGTTTTTAACCCAGCATTTTTTAGAGTGTAATTATAGTTTTTTTTTTCTTTTCATTTCTTTTTTTTTAAATGTTAGACGAAATATGTGATCTATGATTTATCTTCTATGAAAAGATTTATCTTCTATGTGATAAATGTCACATTTTAATACATGAAAGCCAAGCATCTAAGAACTCTGTATTATCTGTAAAATATATTTTATAGGTTGACTTGCTCAGTGTGTGTTCCACTTGACCTGCAGTGTGATCAATAGTATTTTTTATGCAAAACAACACATGTATAAGAAATGCACTTTTAGCTTGGAACATGTGCTATGTTTGTGTGCTTTTGGCTGTTTTTAAAAGCATAAGTTCATGCCCAGCATACAAGGAACAGATGCTGGGCACACAGCATGAAAACATGACGTTATGCGCATGCATATTATGCGTGTAGTCTATACTATAGGCATGCACGCTTGGTGTGAGTCTGCACTGTAAAAGAATGCGTATGTCTGGAGGCGTGCACACATTTTGCTCCGGTCCAGAGACACGATACACAGAGGGGATCATATGTGTGAGCTGGCGCAGACCACAAAACACATCAGACCCATTTGAAACATCTTTACATCAGCAACAAGGTTGATTTAAAAAAAAATATATATGGCATTGTGACAGACATGGTCACTTTGTATAGGAAAGTATAGGAAAGCACAATTCATTCTTCAAAATTAACGGTGTACAGTATATCACTATTATGTGACATTTATAACGGCTGGCCTGGTATGCATAATACAGTGTTTTTAATCATGGATTGGTGTGAACGGGGTTCTGACCAGAGTACAGTGATGGCTCGAGCCCCTCAGTCCGCACCAGTGTCGGCTTCAGCCTCTGACTCCACTCCAGCCCATAAGCCTGCTCCATAGTCTGCCCATAGCCCATCCCAAGAATGGGGGGTGCTATCTCCAGTCATAGTGGCCAAGCTACTGGTGCCTCCCAGCCTTCCTGAACTGCCTGCACCTCCCTGCCTTCCTGAACTGCTGGTGGCTCCCTGAACTTCTGGCTCCTCTCTGGCTTGGTGAGAGTGGGGACATTTTTTGGAGGAAAACATGACGAAAACAGCTTACATGTACAGTATACATTTTGTCTATGGAAAGTCCCCATAAAAGATGAAAATGTGTGTGTGTGTATCTACTAAACTGTTTTTGAGGTGTCAAAAAGATAAATAATATTATCCACCAGTATAAAGTCGTTCGACTTCTAAACCTTCTAAACTGTTTTAACACTTTTTTAACACTAACCACTGCATAAAATGTTCACGTGATCTACATTTTGCAAATGGGAAGAATTGCCACTTAAATGATAACACTTCATTTCATATCAGTATTAATGGACTCAGCTTTGATACTATAGAGCTCTGAAAGGGCATGAAACACCTTGTATTATGATGGAAAAGGCCTTGTTGGAGATAAAAGGTAATGCTTAGTATGGAGAGTAATTGCTTTTTTGTGAAATCACTTGTTGAGTTACTGAGTGCAACCAAAAGGCAAGTCTCTTTTACAAGCTTCTGGAAGAACCGTGAAAGTAATGAAACTGCTTAAGATCACAATAGAAATCTCCAATTGGCCTGAACTGTTGCATCAGTTGTTAAGACCAGACAAAAATAATTGTCTGAGTAGAGACATACTTCAATGTGAATTTAATTTAGTTTACAAAAAAAAAAAAAAAAAAAAAAAATAGGGCGAAAGGGTTTTATATAAAAGAAAAGAGAGAAAAAGAAGCACTTGATCAGTATTCAAATGTGATTGTGATCTAAATGGACCGTATATGGAGGGAGACATTTAGATATCATAGCCTGAAGGAGAGCTAAAAGGTTAATCATCAGATTCCTTTCTGAGACTGACATGAAACATGACAGGGTTTGTGCTGAAGGACACATCTATCAGAATGGCATCACAGACAGGGAATTGTTCAGATATGACAAATAATATGAGACAAGTAAATGGCCCACTGGAAAAAAAACATCTCTGTGGCTTTGTGTACTGCTGAACAGGGTCTGCGGACATCAGTCAGAGAAGAGAAATGGCTCATAGCAGTATCATCCACCAATAATTCAAATTGTGATGGCATCTGGAGCCAACCATGTCTGTGAGATGGACAGGATGCTTATGAATAAGAGCTCACAGCTATGCATGCATCTATATTATTGCATGAAAAAATATAACATGTTTATCTTGTGCTCCAAAAAAGTCTTTAGACATAACTGGTTGGATGATCAATCACATTTCAGACACATACATTTACAAACAGTAAAAAATAAATTTACATTTATTTAAATAAATAAATAAACATTATAGGGATTATTTGATGTGCTTTGAAGGTGGATAAATGGTCTACAGAGGGAAAATATGCGTTCATGTCAGAGCTGTGATGTAGTGAACTGTACATCAGGTTATGTCCCAATCCCTCTTACTCCAGCCAGTCAATAAAAGAATAAGTTCAGAATAAATTTTGGGGAAAAAGAGAGCAATGTTGTAATAAACTAACCCAAGGTCAAGGGATGATCAAATTAGGAAACATTGATCTCCAACTCCATGACCTCAAAAAATCTCTCAAAAAGCTTATGAATTAAAATAGTCTGTTATCTAAAATTATAAAGAAATAGTCTGTTATCAGTCTAAGCAAAGAAGAAACACAAAAGTACTGATAATAATAGCTAAAAGTCCAATGAAACTGCTTGCACCTTCCTGACATGTGCAACTGAAACCCTGCATTCAAGCTGATGAAGTACCGACCACATTTTGCCCTTAGTAGCACTCATATGTGTTTACTGTAGGCTATGAAATTTCATGGTTCTAAAATATTTCTGGCTGAAGAACAATCTTGAAAGAAGATGGGGTATGTGGGCACATTTTCCATATATTGATTTACTTCAACTGCAAGTTACAATAAAGATTTATTTACTTTATTGAACCAAGTCACATGTAAATTGCATATTAATTGTTGCATATTGCTGCACATTTTAAATCTAACTGGGGTTCCCATTTTAATAGGATAAATTATAAGATATATTTGTATTTCTCTTCTAAATTCTAACCAACATTATATGGAAGTAATTGCATCATTATCCATTTACAGTAAGAATGGAAGAAACTGGTCTGTGGATAATCTAATGAAATACATTTCAGGTTATGGGCCTACAAATTGCCTCTAAATTGGCCAATGATTGGACATGTTGCTATAGCAGCATGATGCCAGCATGCACACTAATGTTGTTATCATTATATGTCTGACTCCTAGTGCTTTTATATCACTATGTCGTGGTATATCAGCTCATTGTCGGGCCTGATCATTGAAGGGAGATTGGTCAAATAATCCACAAAGATATTTGGAATAATCATGGAAATTCAATGATGCTGTGATTGTGTTATCACATGGAAGTTGAAAGAGAACTGAACTATAGCCAGATTTACACTAGATTATGTAAAAGCATGCATTCACACACACAAGGTGACGAGTGTCAGGATTACAGTACTGTATATAGTTAAAAACAGATAACCTGAATCACAAAAGGGTCTGATTTTGCAGAGCGCTGTGAGAACTGTTAATAACAGAGTTCTATATTTAAATACATATATATTTAGGTCATTCCTGCCATGCAATACAATTTCATGTCCCTAATCATGTGTTAATATATTGGATGAAATGTTAAACTCAATATTAATGATGTAAATCATATTAGTTAGTTTTATTCACAATATCACAATTAAGTGAATATGGGGTGAATTGTATTACTTTGTTTTGAGCAGATAATGTAATTTGTGCCATGTTACCAAGCACTGTACTTCTAATTGAAACACTGGCAATTAATAATTGTAATAATAATAATAATAATATTAATAATACATTCCTAGTGTTTCTAAGTTATTTTATTTGTTGTTTTTGTAAGTCTAGGTTTCTTCTGTATCATCAGTTTCACTTTTCTGTTCATCCTGTTTTGCAAAACACCTTTACTTAATAAATACTGAAATTACCTTCAATTCGGCAGCCTTGTATAATAACTCTTAGTCCAGCAGTAGCTCAATGTGTGTCTTTATTTCCATCATTTACATTCTATAATTTTCCATTCTTGCCACAGTGAAAAAAAAGAACAAATTATAACCAATAATTAATGAAATTGAAGTGCCTGCTTGACCAGAGCTGAATGTTTGGTACATTGTTTTAGTTCCTTAAATTGTAACAATGAAGTATAATTCATTGTTTTTATTTTGTTTTTTGTTAATGTGTAACACAAGTGAGCCATTGAGTCATTAATTTAACCAATTCGTTCCAATGACTGATTCATTCATCAAAGAAGCAAGTGCCTGTCATTTCCAAGTCAGGCTCACTGGAAATACGTGACTCTGCCTACATTTCTGAAAAAGCTGAAACATTGTTCTGGGTATATTTCACTGCTCTTTCCAGGTGACGTGTCATATCTGAACCCTCCGCATCACAAGTGCAACACTGTACCAGGTAAGCTACTGAGCAGGTGAGCTACCTTCAAGTCACGTATTATTGTGTAAGAAACCAAGTGAAAATTTGTCTTGATTAACCAATAATTTGCCCATGTGAATGTAAAAAGAAATAAAAGTTTGTTGGTGTTTGTGATGAGCAGGGCGAGCGAGAGCCGTGAGAGAGTGACGTGAGGCCGGCGAGTGATTGGATGATGAGTGCCAGCTGTGCATTACATCAGTCTCAGATCTATCACGGAGGAGTGGCGGAGCATAAAAGGAGGAGCGACGACAGTGAAGGACGAGAGAGGGCCAGGCCTGGATTTTAAGTTATGTTTTATGTTTTATTATGTGTGTGCGCAGCAGTCGTCCGTGAGGGGCTGCCTGCATTTTTACTTTCATTTTGTTTATTTGATTAAAGTCTTTTTAATGTTCGCCTGTTCCCACCTCCTTCTTCCCTGAACAAAGAACAGTGTTCACATGGGCATATTGTTTTTTTTTTTTTTTTTTTTTGATTTGCAGAAATGTAGGCAGAGTCACATATTTCTAAAGAGGATGGCCTTTATGAATGAGGTCAAGATTCACTGACTCATCCGGATTCATTCAGTAAAGAAACAAAGCTGTGTGTTGCTTGGTTCTGCTGTGGCTTCATTTGGAATTTTTTTTTTTTTCCTGAACTGAGCTTTCCATTCTATTTTATATATATTTAATGTTATTAGATATTAATGGTATGGACTGATATATGGTAGTTTACCATGTTAGTAAATATGTGTATTGTATATAATCATAATGCTACATCTTCACATTAACAAATTGTATTAAATAGTATCAAAGCCAATTTGATTAGTACCAATATGATTAGTACACTGTAAAAAATTATTTTTCGAAGTAAACTTTTGTGATGCAGCCTGAGTGTTCTTGTGTGAACCAGTGTTCTGCTTCACCTGGGTGCATCAACATGTTGTACAGAATTGTACAGAATTCATGTCGCAACAATCATAGTGTCTTTGGTCTCAGGCATCAAGTTAATGTCTCTATGGAAAATTCGCCAGTGGACCGAATGTTTTTTTCACCTCTTCTGAGGCGGTACCTAAAATTTGCCTTTCTTCTCTCTAGATTCTTCCCTTGGTAGGGTCTATATTCACATTGATTTGACCATTTAACATCGATGTTACCACAAAAAAGCACATTTAAGGTTACCAAAAAATTTTGTGTCAAAAGGTTGTGGCAAACACTTTGATAGTAAATCTCTAACAAAGCAGCAGTGTACTTTTTATCGGGTGGGCGATCCATCATATGAGGTGATGATTAGAACTGTAATTGTGTAGTCTGCTATACTCCTATAGAGCCCCTCATTTGTCATCCGCAGGAACACAGCAGGTCCTGGACCCTGAAAATGGCATCTGACTTTGTCTGGCTTTCTGATCTCTTAGCATTTAGAAGCATAAATCAAATATGAAAGCTCTTCTTTTCTACACGCTATACAGGCTATAGAACAGCAGTTACCACACACACACATGCTAGAAGTAAAGAGTTACAAGTGTTACGGCCTGTGCCCTGTGTGCGTTGTCCTTGCTCATGATGTCCTGACTCTGCTATTATATGTCCGTTTGAGTTTGATTTTCTAGGTCTGCCCTGTGCACCTGCGTGTCGTTGCTGATTAACTATATTAAGGAAGCTGAAGCGGAACATGGCAGGAGAGAGGAGATTCACCTGCTTTTTTTTTCTTTTTTTTCTTTTTTTATTATGTGTTGCCTCAATACTTTAGAGCTGTTTGTGTTAATTATACTTTTGTACTTGTTCTGAAGATTAATTAATTAAATTAATTAATTAATTAATTAATTGGTTTTGTTATGATATGTGTTTCCTTCGTGTTATGGTTAGTTCCCATTCAGTCGGTCACTCTCGACGCCATGTCGGAGTACCGACGAATAGGAATCTTGCTTGTGAGAGCCAATCTACTTCGAGTGTAACTAAATGAGCCAATGCACATTTGGCATGCAATGATTGCACCAGGTGCTCATGCCACGCTGTGCGGGTATAAATGAGACACAGGTGATTGCATCAAATCAGCATTTTGCTTCGGAGCTGAGTGGTAGATGGTGATGCCAGATATCATTCCTTACTTCGCAGTCCTAACTGAAGACGGAAGCCGCCTTTCGGAAGTGATCTCTTCAGTCGGTGTTGGTGTGGCAGCACAGCAGCGGGTAATGTGGTTTTTTGATCATCTCTCTTTGTTGTTTGTCAGAACAATCACAAGGGCTGTTCTCACAGCTGGTTTGGTGTTCTAGGTGGAGAGCACTGAAAAGCCGTTCCTACGGCTGGTAAGAGAGCGCCTTTGTGTGAGAGAGTGCGCACGTCAGGCTGCACTATCCCCTGACTGTGTCGCCACAACCCCTTCCCCTGCGTGCTTCAGCACCAAGGAGAGTGTCCTTCTGAAAGAGCCTACACAGATAGAGCTTGCATCGTTTTCAAGATGACATTCTATCTGTGTGTTTCTGGATGCAGTGGTTACCTGTCACCGAGGGATGGTTGGTGGATGACTCATGTTCTCACTGCGGGAACGTGACCATCTCGGAGTTGCGGTCGAGGCTACATCTCGCAAGGGGTGGAGACCCCGTGCCTCTGCCTCGATCTAACCCTCCACAGAGAGTTACTTCAGGCAGTAGCTCGGGTGATTTGAGGGTTACGGTGAGCACGTTTCCCCCAAGGAACCAACCCCCGGGGAACCCTCATCCCTCTCGCACTCCGCAGCCAGTAGAGCTGTCGTTGGAACGCGGTGGGCCATCCACGAGATGATTGGTTTCTTGGGGTGGCCCGTGCTGGTTCTCAGCACCCCACCCCGGTTCCTTTTTTCCCGGAGGTGCACGAGGATCTCACTAGGTCGTGGACGGCACCTTTTACTGCCCGAAACCCAGTGGATCCTCCTCCCTCACCACCCTTGATGGCGGACCTGCAAAGGGATACACACAGGTTCCTCCCGTGGAATGGGCCATTGCTATGCAACTGTGTCCTAACTCTACATCCAGGGGGAACCAGTGTCTCCCCTCCAGGGCCTGTAGGTACTCATCCGATCTGATCAGGAAGGCCTATCAGGCTTGTGGAGAGGCAGGTTCTGCCTTACACGCTCTGGCGTTGTTGCAGGTCCATCATGCCCACTTGTACAGTCTCTGGGAGCCTGGCTAGTGCTCCCCGGTCCATCTCACTGGCTCATTCGGACCATCAGGCTCGGCTATGCGATTCAGTTCGCCCGGCACCTCCCCAGGTTCAAGGGCATCTGCTTCACTTCGGTGAATGCCGCAGATGCCCATGTCCTGCGTGCAGAGATCGCCGTCCTGCTGATGAAGGACGCGATAGAGCCGGTCCCTCCAGCCGATATGAAGACTGGCTTCTACAGCCTGTACTTCATTGTACCCAAGAAGACCAGTGGGTTACGGCCAATCTTGGACCTGCGAGTCCTGAATCGGAGCCTTCACAAGCTACCGTTCAAGATGCTCATGCAGAAATGCATTTTCGAATGCAGCCGTCTGCAACATTGGTTTGCAGCGATCGACCTGAAGGACACATACTTTCATGTCTCGATGCTTCCTCGACACAGGCCGTTTTTGCGCTTTGTGTTCGAGGGTCGAGCATATCAGTACAAAGTCCTACCCTATGGGCTCCCCACTCCGCACGCCGCAGCCAGTAGAGCTGTCGTTGGAATGGGTACGGTCGAGGCTCCATCTCGCAAGGGGTGGAGACCCCATGCCTCTGCCTCGATCTAACCCTCCCCGTGCCTCTGCCTCATAGGGCGGTTACAGGGCAAAGATGTATTAGTCCGCACAGACAACACTGCGACCGTTGCGTATATCAACCGAGAAGGTGGTCTGTGCTCCTGTCGCATGTCGCAACTCGCCCACCATCTCCTCCTCTGGAGTCAGAAGCGTCTGAGGTCGCTTCGGGCCATTCATGTCCCTGGTGTGCACAACCGTGTGGCCGACGAGCTTTCACAAGCTGTGCTCCCAGGGGAGTGGCGACTCCACCCCCAGGTGGGTCAGCTGATCTAGAGACAGTTTGGGGTGGCACAGGTTGACCGGTTTGCCTCCCCAGAAATGTCCCACTGCCAGTGGTTCTATTCGCTGACCGAGGGTACACTCGGCACGGATACCCTTGTGCACAGCTGGCCCCAGGGGCTGCGCAAATATGCGTTTCCCCCAGTGAGCCTACTTGCACAGACTCTGTGCAAGGTCAGGGAGGACGAGGAGCAGGTCCTGTTGGTGGCGCCATACTGGCCCAACCAGACCTGGTTCCCAGAACTTATGTTCCTTGCGACAGCCCCTCCTTGGCCGATTCCTCTGAGGAAGGACCTTCTGACTCAGAGACGGGGCACCCTGTGGCACCCGCGTCCAGACCTGTGGAAGCTGCATCCTCCTAGGCGCTGGCACGTGGCGCCTCACTGTCAGACATCTGTAGAGCTGCAGGCTGGGCGATTCTTTAGCCTACGTGTAGAGCTGGTTTCCTCCTGTGTTCTCACCTCAAATGGGTAGAAGCACTGAGAGGCCCCGACTCTTGTCGGCTTGCTGCACTCCGGCACTGTGAGTCCTCCATCACCCTCTGTGCCGGACGTGGCGGAACGTCTGGCATCAGGCCCCTTGCCGCTGAATCCTTGAGAACTGGTATATGGGCTGGGGTTATATGAGTGACCCTGCGGGGATCCCATATATTCTTCCACAGTCACTCCTACGGGAAGCCCGTGTCTTTCCTTTGGGAGAGCCTTCTCGTCACTGATTCCTATTCATCGGTACTCCGACGTGGCGTCTCCGTTCCCTCCTTCAGGGAACGAGGGTTACATACGTAACCGAGACATTTCTTGATTTAAATAAATGTTTATACTTCATATTTTGGTTTCACGTATCCTTCGTTTAAAAGGGGGTTTGTAACACAAGCACCTTAGTCAGAAAAATAAGGTTTTCTTGCCCACCCGATTCTACATACTGTGAGACCACCTTGTGAAGATCTGTAGTTGTTGACTGCTGTAATTACTTCACAGATAAAAAACAGATAGTTGAAAACACTATTTGCTAAGACCGTCACCTTAGTGCAACCTGAACTTAAGAGCCTTGCCAACTTTTTATTTCACTGTCAGCGCTTTTTGCACTATTTGAAAGGGAGGGAGGTTGCCATTTTTTGTGTGTGTCAAGTGTCAAGTGTGCAGGTTAGCAGTGGAATCCAACCGTGCTTTGTAATTCACTGGAAATAAAGTGGTCTGGATTTAAATTATTTAGGTGTTTACGAGAGAGGGATAGAGCGATGTCCGGCAAGGTCTGTGTTATCAATAGCAGGGGATTGATGACTCTGTGCCCCTGCAAGTACATTCTGTTTGATACCTAAAGGTGGGTGGAAAATTCGTATCACTCTTGAGTAAATGACTTGCCCTAAAGTAGTACCATAAATAACCTGGATAAGACAGACTGTTATTCTGCAGGTGGTCTGATGATTTTCCATTCAGGTTGAGAAAAAGCAGATAGCAGTCTTTTTGTTGACAGTTTCACATAACACAGCTTATGAGGGGCAGTATTTCCTTTGTACACCATATCCCATTTAATGTTCAATTATTAGCACACTGAGTTCAGTACCTGTGGTTTATGCATGCTGCAAAGATAATAAAAAAAATAGGTGCTTTTTGCTGAAGCATTTCCATTCTCCGGTTCGATTTGAAAATCTTGCTTACTCTTACAGTGTTTGGGATTGGTTTGTATTCAGCCTTTAGGCAAATGAGATCCAAAACAGTGAAGTTGTTAGAGGTTTGCATCATATGAATTTCCACATATGCTACTACAATCTCTTCAGTTAAGATAAATATACTGGAATGCTCTGAACCTACATCACAAAATGGAGCTGCATACAGTATGAAGCACCCAGAAGGTTGATGAGAAATGTCCTTATATAAGCCATGGGTGGCTCTGAACTGGGATCCAGGCGTTTACATGCATATTTTAACATTTTGAGCAGAAATTAAATTAAAAAGAAAATGACTTTGGGAGGGGAATTAAAAAGAAGGAAAACAAAACAAAAAAAGAAGTGAAAAAAAAATCACCTCAGGCAACATCTGCTGGCATGGTCAACAGAGGAAAACATGTCACACTGGCAACATTAATAATGGGTATATATTGAAAGGGAAATTGCCTCCAACTAATGAAAAAATGCTTTATAACTTCATGGGTGGGATAAGGGGCACAAAGGATGACACGAAGTGTGTGTGTGTGTGTGTGTGTGTGTGTGTGTGTGTGTGTGTGTGTGTGTGTGTGTGTGTGTGTGTGTGTGTGTGTGTGTGTGTGTGTGTGTGTGTGTGTGTGTGTGTGTGTGTGTGTGTACTCAAAACTATATTTTGGGGAGCTAAATCTTAAAAATAAAAATAGTTTTGGGATGTATAATAATAAGAAATAGTAATAATAATAATAAAATGCTTTTATGTTCCACAGAAAGTCATGCAAGTTTGGTAAAACATGAAGATGAGTAAATTTTTAGTTGGAGTCTCCTTTAATTGTTTAATAATCATTAATTGCAGTTTGTTATTTGGCTTTGAAATGTAAAGTCAAGACCACGTACAGTCAAGTTTTATATCCTGGACTGAAACAAAGTTTTACTTTTCTCAGTGCAAGATACATGAACAATATATAATAATAGATGGCACTCTTAGTGTATTGAAGCCTCTTTCAGCTGCAACGATGAGAGGTCAACAGACGTTTAAAATGGCTTGAGGTAGAGTAACAGAGTTCTGCTTTCAAGACCAAAAGTTACTACTTCACTCGACAGCCATACCTTAACCAGTCGCAATGTTAAAGGCAAGCCATTAATAATGTAAAGACAAGACAGAGGGAGAAAAACAGTACAGGTTATGATTATTACAAGATCCAATTAATTAATTTAATAATGTCATGATTGGGGAGGGCTTTATTTCTGATGAAAGAACATTCTGGACTGGATTTATATATATAAAAAAATAAAAATAAAAATAGGTCATCTTTTCAATTTTGGAACCTGACTGTGGCAAGAGACCAGGCTGGTTACACACAGGTGAAAATAAAGCTTGGACTCTTTGAGCGTGTTAACCATTTAACATCTATCTTCTTCTTCTCTTGCCCCACTTCTGGGTCAGGTGCAGTGGGGAAAGGTGACTTTGTCAGAGTGATTCATCTTGCTGCAGGCTCCACCTGGATGGCAGACACCTGCTCGGATGAGCTTCATGACTCCTTTATTTATATATTTATCAGTATCATTTATTGCATGACCTGCTCCAATAAGAGGTACTGAAAGGCTGCCCTTCTATGTTGCTCCTTTTACCTGCATTATATTAATAACTAAGGAAAAGAAAAATAAAGAATACATTTTAAGTAAAAATAAATCAATAAATAAAAATAATAATACTGGGGCCCATTTCAGAAAGGAGGTTAAGTGAAAACTCTGAGTATGTTAACCCTGAAATGAGGGAAACTGGGTTTTCTTTGGTAAAACTTTTTCTTAGTTTCTTCCAGTCTCCTCCCCTTTTTAAAGCATCAGTGGTGTTTAAATACTTTGTTTGTTCATTCACGCTGCACAAATGATTTTTATCTTATAAAATATAGTATTTTTGTCTTATTTCAGGTACAAATATCTAAAAAATATTAATTAAATCTAAATCTAAAATCTAAAGTAAGCACATTTTACTTGAAACAAGTAAAATTATCTGCCAGTGGGGTAAGACAAATAATCCTAATGCAAACGAAAACAAGATTATTTTTCTTACCCCACAGATAATTAGCAAAATAAGAAAAAATGCACTTGAATTTGTTTTGTTTTTTTGTTTTGTTTTTCCCAGGAAACAAGACTAAATACCTTATATCATTTTTCTTATGTAGAAAATGCATCTTGATTTAAGAATCTTTAGATATTTTGACTGGAAATAAGACAAAAATACAAAGAAAAGCATTCTTTGCAGTGCAGGTACTGTCATTCATTGCACATATTTTCATCATGAGGACGTGGTCAAAGTGACAAAAATGGCATGTATACAGGATCCTGATGTTCACTTGATAAACCTCTTGAAGTAACCTAATAATTAGAATGTCCTTTAGGATTTCCAGTGGTTGGATGCATTGATGACAGGTATATTCCCATCATCACACTTTCTGAAAACAGATTGCTGCATGGAATGGAAGGATGTCAGATGGATTGGTAGTCTGAGATATATGCCGTAACCACCACAGCTGTTAAATAAACACATTATTCACAATTTATATGGTCATCTTTATTTCCTACAAATACTTCATTCTTTTTCCTGATGGATGTTAATATTCTTCCTCCATCTCCTCTTCATCTGTCAGTGATGCTGGTGTTTTGCGAGCCCATGTCTTCTTGCTGTTGGCTGGCCTGAGACGTCAAATGTTAATTTCATTATCCTAATTAATAAATGCCCCCACTTTGTATTAGGTGGCCTTAACTACAATGTACTTACATCAAAAAATAAGTACAATGTACTTATTGTGTTCATATTGTATTGCAAAAAACTTTTGCTGATATTGAAGTGGGATACGGGTAAAGTTAGGGACAGGTGTGGTGGTATGGGTAAGTTTAAGGGTAAAGTTAGGAACAGGTGTGGTGGTGTGGGTAAGTTTAAGGGTAAAGTTAGGGACAGGTATGGTGGTATGGGTAAGTTTAAGGGTACAGTTAGGGACAGGAGTGGTGGTGTGGGTAAGTTTAAGGGTAAAGTTAGGGACAGTGTGGTGGTGTGGGTAAGTTTAAGGGTAGGGTTAGGGACAGGTGTGGTGGTGTGGGTAAGTTTAAGGGTAGGGTAGGGTTAGGGACAGGTGTGGTGGTATGGGTAAGTTTAAGGGTAAAGTTAGGGACAGGTGTGGTGGTGTGGGTAAGTTTAAGGGTAAAGTTAGGGACAGGTGTGGTGGTGTGGGTAAGTTTAAGGGTAAAGTTAGGGACAGTGTGGTGGTGTGGGTAAGTTTAAGGGTAAAGTTAGGGACAGGTGTGGTGGTGTGGGTAAGTTTAAGGGGCAAAGTTAGGGACAGGTGTGGTGGTGTGGGTAAGTTTAAGGGTAAAGTTAGGGACAGTGTGGTGGTGTGGGTAAGTTTAAGGGTAAAGTTAGGGACAGGTGTGGTGGTGTGGGTAAGTTTAAGGGTACAGTTAGGGACAGGTGTGGAGGTGTGGGTAAGTTTAAGGGTAAAGTTAGGGACAGGTGGTGGTATGGGTAAGTTTAAAGGTACAAAACTCAACTCAGGGTAAATCAACTCAGAGTTCAAGTTTAAACTCAGAGTTGATTGAACCTCCTTATTGAAATGGGCCCCTGGTTGACTGGATGTCCAAAATGAACATGACGCATTGTCCACTTAATGTACTCTGTCTGATTTGTTAACAATATACTACAGCTCCTCTTTTAATAGCACTTAAGGCAAGAAAATTATAGTAAACAAACTACAAAATATTACTTCTTTTGCTGACTTTTGAGACTTTTAAAATCTCCCTGAATGCCATGTGCAAACAAACACGTTCAAATACCAGTACTGCATACTGATAATTTACATATTATGTAATATAAAAGGGTGCTAAAATAGTACATTCAACTAAGATTTACCCAAGTATAATGTTATGGTGTCTGATGCGATAAATAAAAATAAAAAGGAAATTACAAAACCAAACACATGGTGAGGTTAATTTGTAATCTACTCAGTGGTTGGTTGACATGCAAAAACCACTATGACAAAACATTTCCGTACACAAAACCTTAATGTAATCTACAATAACTGATGTGGTCAATTATTTGATGGTGTTGAAATCTGGTAGTGGCAAGATTCAAAGAATCCATGTCTGCAGGGTCTTCTGAAAGCTGTAGAGACCTGTTGTACTGAAATCTTCTTACACTTGAACCAAGTTCCATGCCCCTTATCTTAAAATCTTTGGTCAATTCTACAAATTTCTATATCAGCCCCTTATTAATATTATTATTATTATTATTATTATTATTATTAATAAAGAAAAGAAAAAAAGAAACGTTAGTTGATTTAATATTGCTTCATTTGACTCCAGTCTATATAGTTATTGATCAAGGTGAGAGAGAGGCCACAGTATTGATCAGATGTTGTTTAGAGACTGCTAGATGAGCAAGGTCAACTGAACCCAAGAGTCACTGCACCTTTTGTGGTTACAGCTTGACAGTCTGACAAAGTAATGGAACTAACGTGGCAGCATGGGACCTTTTCCACTCTCATTGCAGGATACCACAAGAACTTAGACTCTAAGCCTTAGAGTGTTAGCAAATGAGAAATAGTTGCTTTTAGCACCTTTAACCAGTATGTAATAGAGCTGTTTCCACCATCTGAATGTATTATGTGTGAATGAATATTAAATTCACTGTATTCTGTATTTAGTAAGTGCTTTACATGATAGAACACTTCAACATGTTCAGTGTGAACCATGAAGCTGTCGTCTGTTTTGTAAAAAAATAAGTCAAGTAGATTTCAATGAGAAGAACGATGTACATGTGCAAATCAAAAACATGTGTTTCTTATAGATTTCTATAATTTGTATCTGAACTAAATGTTATTTTGGGTTGTTGAAAAAATGTAAAGCATTGAGAAAAGCATTTTTAGAATTTTTGTGTATATATATATATATATATATATATATATATATATATATATATATATATATATATATATATATATATATATATATATGAGTATATTTTTATTAGTAATATATATATTTTAATATATATATATATATACTCATATATATATTATATATATCTCAACACAGTCATGAGTTCCATTTATTATTAATAATTTGATTTTAATAGAAAAATATTGTGACTCATGTTTTTATATTAGGTGGCCTTTTTAAAATTACTAACATTTAAATTACATCTGTGATTCAATTCTGTTTATTGTGTACATGACACTTTTACATTACTTACCCTTAAACTTACCCACAAAATTACCTGTCCCATGTAATTACATCTGTAATTCATTTCTGTTCTGTCACACTGTTGACACTTACCCACTTACACCTGTCCCTAACTTTACCCTTAAACTTACCCACAACACCACACCTGTCCCTAACTTTACCCTTAAACTTACCCACACCACCACACCTGTCCCTAACTTTACCCTTAAACTTACCCACACCACCACACCTGTCCCTAACTTTACCCTTAAACTTACCCACACCACCACACCTGTCCCTAACTTTACCCTTAAACTTACCCACACCACCACACCTGTCCTTAACTTTACCCTTAAACTTACCCACACCACCACCCCTGTCCCTAACTTTACCCTTAAACTTACCCACACCACCACACCTGTCCCTAACTTTACCCTTAAACTTACCCACACCACCACACGTCCCTAACTGTCAGGACTTTGGTTTGATCATCAGCCTTTCTGTTGTGTCTGTCTTAGGTTGTCAGTGCCGCTCACTCTGCCATCACACCTGCACCCCATTCTAATTAGTGCTCCAACTCTCATCACACACACCTGTCTCTCATTTTACATTGATTTTCTCCACTACTTATGCTTCTCTCTTTCTTTGCTTCTCTGCCAGTGTGTCTTGGTTACCGCCTGTTTCACTACTGCCCAAAAGATTTTCTGGTTCTAGTTGTGCCTAGTTTACATGCCTTGTTTATTTTATTTTGTTTCTTCTTTGATTTGCACAGCTCCTGTACGCAGCCCTGTTTTGGATCACTTACCTGGTTACTGATCTGCTGCTTTTGTTTTTTTTGGACTATTGCCTTTGCTCTGCTCCTGGGACTGTGAACTCCCTCTGGTTTTGACCCCTGCCTGGCCCATCTTCCTTATCAACTTTTCTTAGGGATTGTTGCTTCACTGAACTGACTGCTGGCTTTGCTCCTGACTGCCCCTTGGATTTCATCTCTGCTCTGCCCTTTGCTCGGCTGCCGGTTATTTTTGTTTTGTTTTCCCTTTTGCACTTTGGTCAATAAATTTAGCAAACTGCTAATCTGCTCTTGGGTCCCTTTTTATTCCCAGCATCCCTTACACTAACTTTACCCTTAAACTTACCCACACCACCACACCTGTCCCTAACTTTACCCTTAAACTTACCCACACCGACACCACACCTGTCCCTAACTTTACCCTTAAACTTACCCACACCTGTCCCTAACTTTACCCTTAAACTTACCCACACCACCACTCCTGTCCCTAACTTTACCCTTAAACTTACCCACACGACCACACCTGTCCATAAACTTTACCCTTAAACTTACCCACACCACCACACCTGTCCCTAACTTTACCCTTAAACTTACCCACACCACCACACCTGTCCATAAACTTACCCTTAAACTTACCCACACCACCACACCACACCTGTCCACTTACCCACACCTTTACCCTTAAACTTACCCACACCACCACACCTGTCCCTAACTTTACCTTAAACTTACCCACACCACCACACCTGTCCCTAACTTTACCCTTAAACTTACCCACACCGCCACACCTGTCCCTTAAACTTACCCACACCACCACACCTGTCCCTAACTTTACCTACCCTTACCCACACCACACCTGTCCCTAACTTTACCCTTAAACTTACCCACACGACCACACCTGTCCATAAACTTTACCCTTAAACTTACCCACACCACCACACCTGTCCCTAACTTTACCCTTAAACTTACCCACACGACCACACCTGTCCATAAACTTTACCTGTATCCCACCTCAATATCAGCAAAAGTGTTTTGCAATACAATATGAACACAATAAGTACATTGTACTTATTTTTTGATGTAAGTATATAGTACTTAAGGTCACCTAATATAAAGTGGGGCCAAATATTCATTTTAAAATAGAAAAATAGCATTATATCAAACATTATAGTATTGTAATTATATAGTTGAATTCCCTTCTGCCAAAAAAGGTGTATATTCTCCTTAAAAGCACTTTTTGAAAAATACATAGAACAAACACACTCTTCCACTTGTAACTAAATACTCAAGTTGTTTTGTGTATATTCATAACCTACAAAATCAGACTGAGAGCTTCTTAGGCTATATGAATACATGGCTATCATGAAAGTATGAATGAAGCCATTTACACTAACTTAAAGAGAATTCGTTATGATTTATAGGTGTAATCAGTAGGATGCAGGACATATAATATTATTATTATTATTATTATTATTATTATTATTATTATTATTATTATTATTATTATTATTATTACTAAACACCAGATCAAAATGTTGGTATAGTTAGTGAAAAAGAGTAATATGCAGAGAGGACCACCATCATTATGTTATTTTTTGCTGTGGGGTAAATTCAAAACAGCTCAAAGTGATTTTATCACATCCCTACAAACTTTACCATCATTTTCACTTTACATTTCATTTTCATACTTGCTTGACGTTTTTAGATTTCACCCAGAGGACAGAGCAATGCTCTCTCCACTATCCCACATCCCTTCCTTCCTAGACAACATCAGTCTTCTCTCCAGGCCTGCAAGCGCAATGGTCTCTAACCCATGGCTACCTCATGTTCTTTAGTCACTGCTCTTTTACTTTCAGCCAATCTTTCCACTGCCAAAGGATTATTACAACAAGATCAACAGCACTTTAGACACTTGAAAACTGCTCAAGACATTCACCTCTCTCTTCTTCCACCTCCTCACAATGGCTTATGACTTTCACGGACAAGATAACAACCTTTAGGAGACACCTACATGCAACTCTCTGCTCTCTTTTTTTCTCTCTCAGAGGCTTAAGTCTCTAAACTTCTCCACTCCAAACAGTCAACTGCTGCCCCCCTTGACCCTATTTCCTTCCATTTTCTTCAAGCTCAAGCACACCTATCAACACATCACTCATCAATGGCACTTTCTCCAGTATATTCAAACAGGCTCTTCAAACTCCACTGCTTAAATTTTTTTTTTTTATTCCCTTTACTAGTGGAAAATTGCAGACTGGCCTCTCTCAACATGTTCACAACAGACTTTCATGCAGGTCCATTTGTTCCTCTCAAAGAAAAGTCTGCTTGACCAAATCAATCAGGCTTCAAAAGCACAAATTCAATGTAGACCATCTTTCTGTCTGTGTCCGAAGCCTTAAGGCTGCTTCAAAATCATCTGTCCTCATTCTGTTGTATCTGTCTGTAGTAACAATAATCAAATCCTCTTACCTATCTCTTGGCAATGGGGATTTCTGTTTTTTAGCAACAATTTTGATCACTCTTTCCCAGTGGCAGGGTTAGGCCGTGGGCTTGCTGGGGCTTTTGTTGTTTTAAATGTGGCCAATATCAGACTCCAGTGTGAAAAGATCGTGATCCTGGATTGACCCGCATGCACAAAAGAATGATAAAAAGATGTCGCGTAGCATGTTGTCATAAACAGGGAGGACATTAAAGTAATTTATATGTTAATTTATTGTGTGATCTGCCACGGAAGCCAGTGAATTTATGTACAGGGAATATAAAAAAAACAAAGACAAGGATGCGGAAAAAAAAGAAAGCAGAGTTTTAAAACATTTATGATGTTCCACTGGCTACCTTTCACTACTGATAACTTCAGGTATGTAAAATCTGATTCCCATGAGCGCAGAATTGTAACAAATGTTGATCTAGAGTGATGTAAAAGTTGCATGGATTCTGATTTGATTGTTCAGACTGAGGTCACACTGCAAAAATCGTCTGACCTGTATCGGATTTAGGACCACATATGGAAGTGGCCCAAATCAGAATCTAAAGATAAGATTCCAAGTGGTTTGTGCTGTCATGACAAAAATAGATCTGAGTCACATATCAAAAAAAAAATAAAAAAAAAAAAAAATAAAAATGGATTTGGGCCTCATTTACCTGAATTCTGAATGTAGCCAAAGTTCAGCATTCATGTTTGGGCTGAATCATCAATAAACATTTGGGCTGGATCATCAAATCAATAAATTCATCAGTTCAGAAACCTTAACATTCTTATTCTTAACAAGTATTACATAGCTTACATTGCTACAAGATGTAAATACTGTAAATCTCTTAATTAGTTTCTTAAATAGCCACAGCCCAATTTTCAATCACCCACTTCAGCTCCTAAGCATCTTGATTTGAATTGAATATGACTAAACATTTCAAGTACTGTTTTCTATAACTGTTTAATGAGAACTGTCAACCCGATCTCACGACAATTCGTACATATTTTATGAGGTGGCTAATTTGTAAGAATTTTGCTAAACCGTATGTTTTTGACGAGTTGTCAAATTCGTATGAATTCATGTGAATGACCAACAAGTACAAACAAGTGAATTGCAGGAAACAATTTAAATTTAGATGTCTTTCAGTCATTCAGAATACTAGCATCTGTTAATTTACCTATATATCACTATACATGTTTATGAGCTCATAATAAAAAAAGACAACCAATCCAGCTGCTGCACTATTATGAAATATGATATTGTATGATATTCAGATTGTCAAAACTTTGACAGGAGTGTTACCACAAGAGTAAAGGACAAAATATTGTTTCTTTGAATAAACACGTTAATTGTGGAAGGCAACCATAACACATGTCTCCCAGCATTTAACTTCTAAAAATGCCTTTGGAATCAGGTGGGGTTATAACAAGGTGAGGGAGCCCCTCTTGCACAGCTTTGTGAGCAGATGGAAACAATGTTTTAACCCTTAGAGAGAAACTTTTAATAGGTGTAGAAAAGTAGTTACCAGATAGTCCTCTGAGCATAGCTGTCAGGGAGTTCTTCCCATCCAAGCTCAAACCTATGAGCTATAGCATCAATGTCATGGAAATCTCTGCCTGACAAACTAACTGCAAAGCTGCTCACCAACCCCAGGCACATAGTTACAACCAGTGCAGGCCAAGGTGAAAAATATGATAGAAAGACCTTGCAAGGATTGAAAGTTCATAAATGATTTGGGGTATTAATGTGAGCTTCAAGGATTAGTTCTGCCTAAACTAAAATGTGTTAAGCAGTTCACACTTCAAAATGTTTCTGAATATGTCTTTTTTATTTGCTCTTGAGATTTGAATAACTGCTAAGTAGGAGAAAACTTTATAATTAACTTAATTATATTACCCCAGGTAATCAAATAATGTGGCACTTGAGACATTGTTTTGTCTACCATGCAGCTGTCAGTAAAGCCAAGTGGTTTAATTTAGTGGCAGATCTGTCTGAAGAGAGTGTAATTATAACATATTTAATAATTATACACATCAGTATATAAAGAGAAAGCAACCTTACTTAAAAAAAATAAAAAGTAATTATAAATACTGTACATCACATTAAACGTAATTATGAGGGAAGAATATGTTGTTAATCTAAAGCTTAAAAAAAAAAGCCTATACTACAATAAGTTAGGGCGATACCAAGTTACACAGTTATAATAAGCACTTTTACAGTTAGCATGACAACCAATGCAGTCTGTGCCTTTGTCTCAATTATCTTTAATACAGCATAACCCCATCCCATAGTCATCCGTAAGTCGGGTGCACACTGTGCGATTTATAATAGTCCTTTACGATTGTTGCTTGTCAGACTGTACAAACATGATCCCCGCTGTAAGCCATGTCACACTGTAAGATCTCAGTTGTCATTAATGTCAGACTGTGCAATAGTCAAGGCCTGCTAAAAACGGACGTACGCAAGAAAACTCGTCCAGAGTTTTAGATCATCAATCAATGACGCGTTCGGTGACAGTGAGCTGCATTACACGCGGGATTGAAATGATGGCTATAAAGAAATCTCTAGCATTCATTTTGGTCATAGCTTGTCTTGAAAAACAAAGATAATTTGATGGTTGTCATAGGAGAAGTCACACTGCAGGACTGTGTGCCAAATCTTCTGACAATGCCAGAATTTCGTCTGAGGTAAAATTTGATCGCAGCGGTCATTAATCGGCTGTCGGTGAACATGTGGTGAACTAACGATCAAGGATGTCAGATTTTAGCCTAGGATCAGAGGAATCTTTTAGGATTTGCAAAATTTGTCTCACATGGACAAATCGTGGCCAAAATTGCACAGTGTGCACCCGGCTTTAGAAGGTAAATTCATGAACTTCAGACAGCTTAAAAACTTGAATGATAAACCAGCTGACTTCTTTCTTAAATCCCAGAATTACAGGCTGTAACAGTGCAGTTAAAAAAAAGAAAAAAGAAAAAAATATTTTTTTTACAGCATGTACATGCACACTTTCATGTCAATGAATATAGATCAAATTGCATTTAAATTTACAATAGTGTCTTGCAGAAACAATGAACACATGAACTTTCTGCGATGCATTAAAATTGAAGTCATACTGGTCTCAGAAACAAGAAACAAGGAGAGACAGAGAGCACGGAAGAGCTTAGTGAAGCCCTAGGGGCACTGGCAGTAAAAATAGCCCTGACAGGTTCCTGCTTCACTGGCTCAGGTTTGTCAGGGGCTCTGCAAGGCCCTCCATCCCCTGCATCCCCTCCAGATACTGGACATGGAGGAAAAAGGGGGAAAGAGCAGGAAGAGGATGGGGATTGGGTTTTATAGTTGGAGTGAAGCTTATCCCCAGGGAACAAGTTTGGTGAGGTAAAGTGGTGAACTTCCTTCAAACACTTTTTAAACCTCTTTTCCAAAGGATGTGCCAATATAAATTAATTAAAAGGGTCATATATCATTTAATTTTTCCCCCAAAGTCAATAAATGCTATTAAGTTTTTTTGAGACAAAAAAATGATTTTGATATTTAAAATTTCCACCCTCTTTTTAACTCTAAGAAATAAAAATGTTTGCTACTGTGCCTTTAAAACTCATAAATTCCCAGTGGATACAGACAGCCCTTGTCATTACTTACTCATGAGCTGCGAGTTTATCATGTTTAATAGCTTAAAGTGCCCCATTTTTTAGTGTCCTCATGGCAGGTTCACAAATCGAAACATGCCGAAACTTCAGCCACTCTTTTCCATTTTTTTTTTTTTCCTTCGTGTTTTACTGTTGTCATTATTTCTGGTGTTTTTTTGCTGCTGCGTTTTTAACTGGTGTCCATAAAAGTTTTGAGTTATGAAAGTTAGTCATTTTTCAGAGTGAATTCTTTACTCTCAAAACATCAAGGAAAAGTCCTTTAATTTTTCACAGTTCCAACACTATCTCACGACCCATTAGTATGTATTTTACGAGATGGCTAAATCACAGGGGTTTAGACAAAACGCACAAATTCATACGAGTGAGGTCGTACTAATTCATATGTTTTGTCTAAACCCCTGTGATGGGTAGGTTTAGGGGCGGGGTTTGAGGTTGGTCATTCGTATGAATTTCTATTAATTTGGCAGCTCGTCAATTACGTACAATTTAGCAAAATACGTGCGATTTAGCAAAATTCGTAAACAGTACTTTAAATGTTTAGTCATATTCAATTTAAATTTCCTCATTGCAGTGCTTGTTTTGTAATTGTGAAATAATAATATATCAATAATATTGATTTATGTATGTATTTATTAATTTGTTCATTTTGTCATTCAAAATCTTCCAATTTATATATAAGAATACTGACTGGCTAATTACAAATTTCTCTCATTGTATCCATTTAACATATATAACGCTATAACCCCTACTTTTATGCATGAAAATATAATTCTTTATACTGCGGCAGAAGTGCAATAATTAGATTTTTTTTTTCCGTTGTTAAAATTTTCTTTTTAGTTCTGTTTTAATCTACAATCTCCCTACAGTGGAACACAATGGGCCGTATTTTAACAATCTGAGCGCATGGTCTGAAGGGAATGGCTCAGGTGCACTATTGTCTGAATCCACTTTTGCTAGTTTAACGTTGGAAAAAACGCTCCAGGTGCATGGTCCAAAAGGGTTGTACCTAGTCTCTTAATGAGCCATGGGTGTGTTTTGGGCATAAAGTGCAATAAACCAATCAGTCTCATCTCCCATTCCCTTTAAAAGCTAGTTGCACTTGCACCATTGGTGGATTCGCTATTTACATGGTGTCAGTTTAAACACGTGTGTATTGCCACGATTGGATAAATAAGTAGCCAATTGTATTCATCATTACTGCAGATAAGCAATTCTGATACATGCAATGACTATCCATTATGACATTTAGGCATTTTTCTATCTTGAATGTACACAATCTTATGTAAATCTTTTACACTGTAATCCCTTTATTTTTAATATTTGGCATGTTTTTGTGCTGCTGCACATCACTGTGTGTGTAATAAGGAGTGTATGGACGTTGTGCACCCGTCTATAGGCACATATTACTAACACACGCTTTAAATAATACAAAAAATACTGCGCTATTCACTTTAGACCAGTTGGTCAATGGCGCAGTCTATTCCAACAATGCGTCTGAACACACCTCGTTTTCAGACCAGCACACCCATGGGCACACAAATAGGTGCACAAATGCATTTGCTATTTAAACAACGTGGTGCAGGATGTGAAAATGATAACTGTGTCGGGCTGAAACTAGAAAAAAAACAAAAAAAAAACACTTGCGCCAGGTGTATGATAGGGCCCAATGTTTTATAAGTGTTTTTTCTGAGGATTTTTAAACCAAATTAGCCATTTCAGGTAAGTGTCATGTGATCTGAAAAAGGCAAGTATCTATTCTTTAATATACTTAAAGTTACATATGTAACTTTTGTTATGTCAAAGTAGCCAGAGATACTTCTCTCTGTTTACGGATATGATGTGACACGCACAGGCAAATGATGCATGTAAACAATTAAAAAAAAAAAAATCTGTCCTGACTGATCTTAAATATAAATCATCTGTGAAAAGACACTGTTTGGAAGATGGATTCTTTTTGCACTCTAATTATTAATATTTTCAATCGAAAACATGTTACATAGTTTAGCTTTAATTTTCTCCTGAAATCACATTCTTCCTCACTCAGGAATTCCACTACTGGTTCCTAGATGGCATCAAATATAATACAGTATCATCATTATGTGATTAAAAATACCTGTTTCAGTTGTACAAAGGGGTGAGAGAAATATCCAAACGTCTGTCGACAAAAACTCCACATTGTTAATAGCATGTATAAACTTGTTTTCACAATTTAAATTTACACTGTACACACTGTATTATGTTCACATTTTGTTAATGCTGTGCTATATGACCAGTTTTCCTAAAGTACTTAAAAACAATTTAAAAAAATGCTTTCTCTCAATCTCAGAAAAATAATTTTGTCATTTTCGCTCTGCAAGAACATAACCTAGGTATGTATATTTATCACGTGGAGTTAAAGGACATTGTGTTCCCAGTCCTTGTCAAATGAATTAAACTGCATTGGAGCATTTGCACAGCTGGTTCCACCCTCTGACTTTGACATAGTATTTTCTTCGAGAATGACTCTATAAAGTATTAATGAAGTGTGTCATGCAGGCTTGTGGAGGGAGGAGGGTCGGTGGCATTCATACGGTGCATGCGGTGAGAAAATACATCCAGGGCATTCAGCATTACACCCTTATCATTACCCTCTGTGCCTTCCCTTTACCTGGGTGGAACAAAACACTTAAATGGCAAAACATGGGTGGCAAATATGAGGCCCCATTCTTCCTCTTTCCTTTTTAAATCCATCAATCTGTTCTGCCCCCATGGTGTTGACTCTCCCTGATAAGTTGGCCTGGACCACGTGAGCTCTTTAAACAGTAATGAGCTAATAACAGCGGATGAATAGGATGACTGGAGGCAGAGAAAGCTCCACATGGCATGGAGAGACAAAAATGACAATGGTGCAAATAGCACAGGAAGAGGTCAAGAGACTAGGAGACTCTTCCTTTCTCTCCACAGGGTAGCACAGTGGGTTGAGAAGATTTATTGTTATGTGTGTTTTATGCTTGTTCCAACTGTCATTGCCACTTAGCTCATATAGAACTTGTAATCGGATAGTTCACCCAAAAAAACAAAACAAAAAACATTCGGTAACACTTTATAATAACGTTCAGTTATAAGTCATTTATAAGTTATTAGTTAATGATGAACTAATCATTTACAAAACATGACTATACATTCATAATGATTAATAAGTGGTATGCTATACTGCCTATGTCTATATATATATATATATATATATATATATATATATATATATATATATATATATATATATATATATATATATATATATATATATATATATATATATATATATATATATATATATATATATATGTGCAGAAAGCTTTGTAAATTACTTGTATACATATACACGCAATGTAAAAAAGGTAAGAAAGATCTACAAAATGATATGTAACAAGTGATGAGGTTACACTTTAGATTAGGGTATGCAGAAAACATTGAGCGTTTACACAACATCTATAACATGTGTAACAGTAACACTTTGTAGTGTGTACTGCAGTGTAAGTGCTGACTGGTGAGGGAACAGACTGTCTTCTCTGACACACATGGAGTCTTTAACCGCTGTGCAGCTGATGTGAGCTTCAGTAGTGTTTCTTGTACCACTTTACATCACCAATGTGATGACATAAAAAAGACAGTAACTGCACAACATTGGCAAGAAAACAAGTTGCCTTATCTGCATATAATCAGCTTTATTAACAAATGACTCTCATGAACCAGTTCTTGGCGAGTCAAAAATACACAGAGCAACCAGTGTAGATCAATTCATGAACAAACAGACTAACTTTTAGTTTTAGTTATTTTAATACTTCAATGGTAAAAGAAAATGAGAAATGTTGTGGCAACTAGCTGAAATCTGAGCTGAAATAAAGTTTTTGTATTTAATTTTACTTAATGTGATTACATATCATCCAAGAAGCCTATGTAATGAAATGTAGTAATGAAAGACCTACTCTTACAAGCTCAGAGACATTTAGAATATGTTGATGTGTTTAATATATATATATATTGTCTTTGCTTGGTACCCTAAATATTGACACTTTGTTATTTATTTTTTTTATTATTTACAAACCCAATTCCAAAAAAAGTTGGGACACTGTACAAATTGTGAATAAAAACAGAATGCAATGATGTGGAAGTTTCAAATGTCAATATTTTATTCAGAATACAACATAGATGAAATATCAAATGTTTAAACTGAGATAATGTATCATTTTAAGGGAAAAATAAGTTGATTTTAAATTTCATGGCATCAACACATCTCAAAAAAGTTGGGACAAGGCCATGTTTCGCACTGTGTGGCATCCCCTCTTCTTTTTACAACAGTCTGCAAACGTCTGGGGACTGAGGAGACAAGTTGCTCAAGTTTAGGAATAGGAATGTTGTCCCATTCTTGTCTAATTCTTCTAGTTGCTCAACTGTCTTAGGTCTTCTTTGTCGCATCTTCCTCTTTATGATGCTCCAAATGTTTTCTATGGGTGAAAGATCTGGACTGCAGGCTGGCCATTTCAGTACCCAGATCCTCCTTCTACGCAGCCATGATGTTGTAATTGATGCAGTGTGTGGTCTGGCATTGTCATGTTGGAAAATGCAAGGTCTTCCCTGAAAGAGACATCGTCTGGATGGGAGCATATGTTGTTCTAGAACTTGGATATACCTTTCAGCATTGATGGTGCCTTTCCAGATGTGTAAGCTGCCCATGCCACACGCACTCATGCAACCCCATACCATCAGAGATGCAGGCTTCTGAACTGAGCGCTGATAACAACTTGGGTTGTCCTTGTCCTCTTTAGTCCGGATGACATGGCATGTCAGTTTTCCAAAAAGAACTTCAAATTTTGATTTATCTGACCACAGAACAGTTTTCCACTTTGCCACAGTCCATTTTAAATGAGCCTTGGCCCAGAGAAAACGGTTGCGCTTCTGGATCATGTTTAGATATGGCTTCTTTTTTGACCTATAGAGTTTTAGCCAGCAACGGCGAATGGCACGGTGGATTGTGTTCACCGACATGTTTTCTGGAAGTATTCCTGAACCCATGTTGTGATTTCCATTACAGTAGCATTCCTGTATGTGATGCAGTGCCGTCTAAGGGCCAGAAGATCACGGGCATCCAGTATGGTTTTCCGGCCTTGACCCTTACGCACAGAGATTGTTCCAGATTCTCTGAATCTTTGGATGATATTATCCACTGTAGATGATGAGAACTTCAAACTCTTTGTAATTTTTCTCTGAGAAACTCCTTTCTGATATTGCTCCACTATTTTTGGCCGCAGCATTGGGGGAATTGGTGATCCTCTGCCCATCTTGACTTCTGAGAGACACTGCCACTCTGAGAGGCTCTTTTTACACCCAATCATGTTGCCAATTGACCTAATAAGATGCAAATTGGTCCTCCAGCTGTCCCTTATATGTACATTTAACTTTGCCGGCCTCTTATTGCTACCTGTCCCAACTTTTTTGGAATGTGTAGCTCTCATGAAATCCAAAATGAGCCAATATTTGGCATGACATTTCAAAATGTCTCACTTTCAACATTTGATATGTTATCTATATTCTATTGTGAATAAAATATAAGTTTATGAGTAAAATAAAATTAAAATAATTAAAATAATAAAATTATTTCGTTCATTTTTTATTCACAATTTGTACAGTGTCACAACTTTTTTGGAATCAGGTTTGTATGTGCCTCAGTAAGAAAGGGGGATGGGACATTTTCAGGTCACCTTTCCTTTGAGTCTATGAAATTATTCTTGGAGTACACATAGATACGTTGGCGTTGTCAAAAATGATACACATACCTTTATGCAGCTGTAAGAACATGACAGCCAACCACCCGGAGCCTACTAATCCCACATTACACACAGACTCTTAGAACACAATCAGATTGCCAAATGTCACCATCTCATATGAACTGCTGTCAAATTGAAGGGTAAAGTAAAAAAAGAAAAGGTGCCCATTGTTATTTGTCATGGTTCATGAAACGGTGGCACTTTTGACAGGAGATATTTAAATGACCTGAGCCCCTTTATCTGGCTTGGATCCCATTTCTTTTTCCATTTATGAAACAGGTGGTGAATGCTAAATG
Organism: Paracanthobrama guichenoti; assembly: GCA_018749465.1. Classification (NCBI taxonomy): domain Eukaryota; kingdom Metazoa; phylum Chordata; class Actinopteri; order Cypriniformes; family Gobionidae; genus Paracanthobrama; species Paracanthobrama guichenoti. The sequence goes on from CM031949.1 coordinate 34,731,956, forward strand.
GCATTAATCCCACATGATGTTTCATTCAGTGGGCGCCTTACCGTCTGGAGTCTGACACTGACGTTCTCTTTAAGTTTGTAACACACAAACCCCAGAGAACTGTCAGTGAGAGACAATGAAACGCAAAGATGGAGAGTGCGGGTCCATATAAGAAAGTACAGAGACTTGAATCCACATCTTAGATTGGTTCCAGTGGTACCATCCATGATGAATCCCGATTACCTGAAACAGCAGTGCAGTAGCAGATTGGCCGAAAATCATAGCTCCACACCTCCCCCGATGGTGTCTAATGAAGAAATCAAACTCGTTCCACTCTTCAGGGCTTTCTAAAATATAAGACTAGGCCTATGGTAAGCACTCTAGCTCTGGCCTTTAAGCAGTCCCTCCAGTATTTTGCGATATATTTTTTTGTGATTTTTGAGATCAAAATAACAATTTCCAAAATTTTGCAATGTTTTTTTAATAATTAAGATACCACATTTACCATATTGTATATTGGAACAAGCAAAATAGCAAAATGCACAAATCTTGTTTATTTTGGTATCTTACTAAAAAGGCTAGTCTATGTAAGGCTAGTAGGCTAGTCTTAAAGTGTACTATGTAGCTTTAATGACATGATCACTTAGGGTGGGAAAGATGACTGGGAAAAGTAATTGTAAAAGTAAAAGTAATTAGGCAATTGCCTAATATAAGTAAAAAGTTCTCAAATAATTAATTAATCAAGTAAACAGTCAGTAATAAAATAAGAACTAATAAACAAATGATAGGAGGACAAATAAATACAACATAAACATACAGATACAAACAGTGCTTTACGTTTAAGTAGGCTACCTTTTTCGGAGTGTCTATTCACACCAAGTGCAAACAGCGTGCCTTATTGGCAAGTGCTATTCACACTATCTCTGCCTAACAATGCCTGGCTGTGCCAAACAAGATTTTTTTAAAATGTTCATAATTCAGTGTCTTTAGTGGTGTAATCAATAAAGTGTATGGCTTATAAATCATTATTTTGTCACGATCAACACTGGTTTGAATCCACCTTTTGCAGAGCTTGCTCTTTTCTCTTTTCTCATCACAAATCATATCGGAAAGGCATTTACTTTCAATAAAAATTAAGAAAATGTTTTAAATGTGAAAATAAAGTGCCTAACGAAATGTTTAATAATAATAAAAGCATTTATTGGGTAGGGTTAGGGGTAGGTGTGTGTGTGGGGGTGTGTAAATTTAATAATTTAAATACAAATAATAATTTACACTCTGTTATTATTGCATCCTGTTAATGTAGCCTACAGCAATACTAAGGTGCAAATAGTATGTATCTGTCAAAATAAAGTAAATTACATGTAATTACTATTAATATTGCAAAGAACTGCTACTTTTATATGGTGTAAATAGAATATATCACTATTTTCACTTAGAAAATAGCATCTACAGCTATTTGCACTGTGTAAATATCATCTATCACTAAGAAAATAATTTTCACTAAGTGTAAATAGAATCTAGTTGCTATTAACACTTGGTTTAAATAGCATCTATCGCTATTTACACTTAGTGCAAATAGCCGCTGCCTTTGTTTTTTTCCAGTTGTTGTTGTTTGATGGGTATAGGCTATATTAGGTTGCTTTCACTTTAAAGACCTACAGTAATGCACGGACCCAATACTGTTACACATCCCAAACTTATCCACTCAAGACATAACTGCCAAGATGGACATTTAGGCATAATTGTGTGTGTATTTGATTGCTGGCAGGCAGCAAACGCGTTCACAGAATCAGCCAGTCTGACATAGTCAGTGTGTCCGTGTGTCAGTACCGAATTGAGTTTGTGGTATACAGCGTTTTTATTAGCCTAACTCTTTTTTAGTGTTATCGGGCATATCATACTTTTATTTAGTCATTCATCCATCTTGAGTAATCAATTCGCCCGGTCCTTGTCACTTATGCGAGACGGCAGGTGAGAAAGGTTCGCTTTCACTTTCACACAGACCACATACTGCGCATGCACCACAACGTCTGTATCCTCATGAAAACAATGCATTACAGCTTTAAATAAATTAGAGATAGTTCAATTAGATATTTATTTTTTGTGATTTAAAATTATTTTTTGTGATTATTTTGCGGTGAAATTACAAATTATGCAGGATCGCAAAAAAAATGCAACATTTTGCTGATTTTGCATTGAATTCAGCAACCGTGGAATCACAAAAAACTGGAGGGACTGTTTAAGGTTCAAATCATCATTTAGTGCCTGCCCAATATGTTGATAGGGGTTGCTTACATCTTATTACTGTACCATTACTCTCTGTCTAGGCCAGTGTTTTTTTTTTTTTTTTCATTCATGTGAACTTTGGATGCCAACCAATTAATATTTTAATTAAAATATCTATGTGCTGACAGGAGTTTGTTTTTCTCCTTTGTGGCAATACATGTTTGTCAATATTGTCCACTTGTGGTTCTAAATTGCTCAGTAATCTCTAATTAATTTTACACTATTGACAGAAGGTAATTAATTAAACTCTGATTAATTTGAGCTCAAAGACTTCCAAAACATTCTGCAAAATTAGAGAGAGACACAGTTCTGAGCTGTGACCCACATCTGAAAAGTGTATATACACATTTTTTTAAATCACTAATGTGATAAATACCATTTTCTTTCTATCTATTTATTTATTTATTTATTTATTTATTTATTTATTTATTTATTTTTAATTTCCTCTCTTCATATACTTGTTATGCATGTCATGTACCAAAAGTCAATATACTCCAAATGTGAAATCAAAGTATCTCAGAATCAAATACATAGTGGGATATTTCAACATCCAAATTTGTATACAGATTAATTTTCCCCTGTAATTCAGTCAGCATCAATATGCTGATACATCAAATCACCTCCAGGCATCTTACTGGAGTTGCCCCCTACAATAAATTACTTTTGCCAGGTTAATGTGTAAATCAAGGTAGACTTCAGAGGCTTTTAATTTAGTGCTTTTCCACATAGATGCTAACTAATCATTGGTCAAACAGATGGAGCAATTTGTGTGTGCAAATGTAAAGGAATCCCCAGATGAGTTACTTTTTCTGCAAATAAACTACAGTACAGAAAGTACAGAAACTATTTGTTTGTTTGGTCTATCTATCCTACTTTGCCCTCAAACACTGACGATTGTGATGTTCTCCACCTGGTATGATTGGTGGCCTGGTTTCATTACCAGCTCTCCTCTTGACATTTATATAACAATACAATGTGCATCTGAACCACTTCAGTGCAATGTGCATCTCAACCACTACAACGGAAAAATCAGCAAAGGAAATGAAGAACAAGATGGAAAAGACGAATAAGATGATATGGGTATGTGTGTGAGGGAGAGATGGTAGAGTCATTCTAAATGTGCTTGATGTAAAGAACTTCTCCTCTAATAAATGTAAATGTAAATGTAGGTTTCTATTTCCTGTTCACTCAGACAGCTGTTTATGCAACAAGCAACCATGGGAATGAGCTGCAGAGATCATTTGTGTCCATATTTAAAAAATAAAAAAAAAGATAGAAAGAAAGAGAAAACATGAAGCGGGCAAGCAAGCTCACTGTTTGAAATACTACACTGAAAACTACTCGTCTTGAAAAGGTAATTCGGTAAATTGAACAAAGGTACTTTGGTCACACATGGATGAGTATGATGCAGATGAATGCCTCACAGAGGCCATTACAAATATGGCCTGCATACAGTTTTCCGATCTTGCCTGCATAAGAAGCCCAACAACAGGACTAGAACTGTTAGCAAAACGATCTGTTCTTGGTAATGTATATAAAAAAAAAGAAATAATCTACACATCATGCCTGATCATTGTATTTGGGTAGTTAACCCAAAATGAAAATTGGTCGTCATTTACTCACCCTCCTGCTATTTCAAACCTATGTGATTTCTACAGATGAACAAAAGCCATACAGGTTTGGAACAACATGTGAGTGAGTAAATTATCAAGTCACCTTTATTTATATAGCGCTTTTTACAATACCAATTGTTTCAAAGCAGCTTCACAGTGTTAACAGGAAAATAATGCAACAGAATTTGATTTGGCTGTACAGCCACTCTGGTGGTGTAAATCCGTCTGGTGACATTATCCGGCTAATTTCAATTATCATATCAATGCAGGCAGATCAGTAATATAGTTGAAATTTAAGTGTCCCCAACTGAGCAAGCCAAAAGCCAAAGGCGACGGTGGCAAGGAACCAAAACTCCTACAGGGCCAGTGTGGAGAAAAAAAAACCTTGGGAGAAACCAGGCTCAGTCGGGGTGCCAGTTCTCCTCTGGCCGACGAACAAACAGTGTATGATTATGATTCTGGCAACGTTACAGATCAGAAGTCATTTTAGATAAATAGATATTTGTTAAATTATTCAAAAGATTGGAGTCGTCATGTCGGAGACAGGTTTAATGAGGATGCCATGTCGATGCGGCATTTACAGGGGGGAGTTTAATTGACACCCTCTCTGCAGACATTTCAGGGATGCGTTGGTCATGTCTAGGCGCAGGTCCACCATCTGGTCTGGATATGGCCCGGATCCGTCTGACTGCAGTATACCTCGGGATAAACAGAGAGACTAACATTAGTGTAGATGCCATTCTTCTTATGATGTAACGGGTACATCAGGTGTTATGGGAAGTGTTCCTGGTTCCAGCTGACCTAGTTAATGCAGCCTAACAATCATTTAACTGATTTGAATAATATAAATTGATAATGTTCTATGTGTATACCATAGTAAAGAGATGTGTTTTTAGTCTAGATTTAAACTGACAGAGTGTGTTTGCTTCCCGAACAATGCTAGGAAGACTGTTGCAGAGTTTAGGTGCTAAATAGGAAAAGCATTGACCACCTGCAGTTGATTTTGATAATCTAGGTATTATCAACCAACATGAAGGAGTATAATGTGTTAAGGGCTCACTTAAGTACTGGGGAGCTAAACCATTTAGTGCTTTGTAAGTAATAAGCAAGATTTTTAAAACGTATGCAATGTTTAATAGGAAGCCAGTGCAGTGTTGACAGAACCGGGCTAATATGTTCATACTTCCTGGTTCTAAGAACTCGAGCTGCTGCGTTTTGGACCAGCTGGAGTTTATTTATTAAGCAAGAAGGGCAACCACCCAGTAGAGCATTACAATAATCTAGCCTTGAGCTCATGAACGCATTAACTAACTGTTCAGCATTTTGCATTGAAAGCATGTGCCGTAATTTAGATATATTTTTAAGATGAAACGTGGCTTTCAAATGAAAGATTGGTATCAAAGAGCACACCCAGGTTCCTACTGACAACGAGAACTTGACAGAGCAGCCATCAAGTGTTAGACAGTATTCTAGGTTAACACTTAAGAAGTTTTTTTTGTCCAATAATTAAATATTCTGATTTTTTCTGAATTAAGTTGCAGAAAATTACTAGTCATCCAATTTTTTTATATCAGCTATGTAGTCCTTTAATCTTGTGAATTGGTAAGTTTCGTCAGGGCATGAAGAAATATAGAGCTGAGTATCGTCAGCATAACAATGAAAACTAATGCCATGCTTCCTAATGATATCTCCCAGTGGTAGCATGTACAGGATGAAAAGCAAAGGTCCTAGCACTGAGCCCTGGGGTACTCCATACTGAACTTGTGATCGGTGTGACATCTCTTCATTTACTGCTACAAACTGATAATGGTCAGATAAGTATGATTTAAACCATGCCAATGCAATTCCACTAATGTCAACATAATTCTTGAGTCTATTCAAAAGAATGTTGTGGTCGATAGTATTGAATGCAGCACTAACATCGAGTAACACTAATAGAGAGATACAGCCATGATCGGATGATAAGAGTAAATCATTTGTAACTCTGATGAGAGCAGTCTCAGTACCATGATATGGTCTACATTCTGACTGGAAATCCTCAGCAATACCAATTCTTTCTAAAAAGGAGTATAATTGCAACCACACTGCCTTTTCTAGTATTTTTGACAGAAAGGGTAGATTTGAGATTGGCCTGTAATTGACTAATTCTGTAGGATCAAGTTGAGTTTTTTTAATAAGTGGTTTAATAATAGCCAACTTAAAAGTTTCTGGTACATATCCTAGTGACAAGGATGAATTAATGATATTAAGAAGAGGATCTATGACCTCTGGAAGCATCTCTTTTAATAGCTTAGTCGGTATAGGGTTGAGCATACATGTTGTTGATTTTGATGATTTAACGAGTTTAGCCAATTCTTCTTCTTTTATAGCAGTGAATGAGTGTAACTGTTCCTCAGTGACACTACAATGCACTGCCTAATGTGATACTGTAGACGGCTGCATGGTTATATTTATTTTCCTAATATTATCAATCTTGCACATAAAGTTCATAAATTCATTACTGCTGTGCTGTTTACAAACATCAGAAGTTGAAGCTTTATTTTTGGTTAATTTAGCCACTGTATCGAATAAATACCTAGGGTTGTGTTTGTTTTCTTCTAAGAGAGTCGAGAAATAAGCAGATCTAGCAGTTTTTACGGCCTTTCTGTATGCAATCATGCTCTCTTTCCACAAAATACAAAAAACCTCCAGTTTTGTTTTCTTCCAGCTGTGGTCCATTTTTCCGGCTGCTGTTTTAAGGGTGTGCTCGTTGTACCATGGCATTGGACTATTTTCTTTAATCTTCTTAAAGTGCAGTGGAGCAACTGTGTCTAAAGTGCTGGAAAAGAGAGTGTCAACAGTTTATGTTGCAACATTGAGTTAATCTAGGCTATCTGGGATGCTGAGGAGATGAAACTAATGAGGAAGATTATTTACAAAGCAATCTTTAGTGGCAGCAGTGATAGTTCTGCCATATTTGAAGTGAGGGGACAGCTTTGCAGCCTTTGCTAAATTAAGTATGCATGATACTAGGTAATGATCTGAGATGTCATCGCTGTGCTGCAGGATTTCGATGGTATCAACATTTATTCCATGTGACAGTATTAGGTCTAAAGTATGATTACAGCGATGAGTGGGTCCTGACACATGTTGATGTTCAACAAATAAACAACAGATAAAGCTTTATCATTTGTTCATCTGTATTATATCTGTTGTTTATTTGTTGAACATCAATTACATTTTTACCGTTAAATGGTTTTGATGTTTTTTTTTTTTTTTGTTTGTTTGTTTTTTTTTTTTTTTTGTGGAACAGACAGTCTCTATGTGATAATATTTAAGTGAAAGAGTCTTTATGTGTTGGGATTTATCTGACTTCTGTGACGTGAGACAGCTAGCAGGTGGTCGGGTAAGCCAGTCCGTCTGTTTCCTGACCTGGGCCCCAGTTAGTCAAGGTTGAGCTCTAAGACTATGTGCCAAATTACTAGAGAGAAGAGCAGCACCATCCCAGGAGGGATGGATACCATCTCTTTTCAACAGGTCAGGTCTGCTCCAAAAGCTTTTCCAATTGTCTATAAACCCTATGTTATTTTGCGGACACCACTTAGACAACCAGCCATTGAGTGATGATAGTCTGCTAAGTATCTCTTCACTCCTTTTAACAGGGAGGGGACCAGAACAAAAAACTTTATCTCCATTGTTCTTGCGAGTTCACACACATCTTTAATGTTGATTTTGGTGATCTCCATCTGGCGAAGTCGAGCATCATTAGTGCCGACGTGAATAATAATCTTTTTAGAGAATTTACGATTAACATTAGCCAGCAGTTTTAAATGTGCTTTGATGTCAGGCGCTCTGGCTCCTGGTAAACATGTGACTATGGTGGCTGGTGTATCTATTTTTATTTTCCGTGTAGTAGAATCACCAATAACTAGGGCACTTTCAACAGGATTCTCAGTGGGTGTGTCACTGAGTGTGGAAAACCTGTTTGACATTCCAGTCGGAACGGAAGAGCGTTTTTTTGATCCGCGACTATGCCGTCTCACAGTCACCCAGTTGCCCTGGTGCACAGGCTCTACAGCCGGAATCGAACAATGTACAGAGTTCACTAAGCTAGTCGCATCCAAAGCAGTGTCTAAAGCTGTTACATCCTCACTACACTCAAATAAAGTCTGGATGCGTGTCTCTAATTTTGAAATCTTCTCTGTCAGCCTGGCATTTCCCTGCATTTATTACATGTGGAGCCCTGTTTGCTGACAGAGAAGGATATACTAAAAATGTAACAGGCAGTGCAAGTGACAATAACAGGAGATGATGATGGCTTACCGTGTTTGTTGACTAATCCAATTTACCACAGTTGTTTGATGGACTCTGTTGACTAATCCAACTCACCACAGTTGTTTGATGGACTAGTAAAAGGCACGAGAGACAAAACAGGAGACCTGGATGCATGTATGGCAGGCTAGCAGGCTAGTGAAATGCTAACGTGTTGTGATAGTGATTTAAATTAAAAGCTAGTGATGTCAAATTTAACACGATAGGCAATATTACACAATATATGGTGATGAGTAAGTTATATTTAGCAGTATAGACAACAAAGAAAAGATATCAAATAGAGATTCAAAAGTAAAGCTGTAGAAAGCTACAAACACTCTACAGCAAGGCAGACAGGAGGCAGACAGGAGCAATCGATCAGGAGCAATCGATCAGGCAGGAGCAATCATGGGGACTAAGGGGACTACAGAGAGAAAAACAAGAATGGCATTATGTGTATATTTTTCTGAATCCCTTGGGTGTTGTGACTGAGTGCTCCCAGCCGGCTGTCAATAAAACTGTTCCTGTAAAGAGCAATTTGGAAGTGCCGTCATGTATGCTGTAGCTTAGAATTAAAAGTGGTAAAGATTCTATGCTCATATGTTTACTCGAGGCAGTGTGTTGGAGACTATGACATGTGCTCAAGGTGAGACAGTAACAGAGAGTTAGTGTTAATGATCCTGTGTCGGATCTGTGTACACCCAGTAGGTCAGCGATAGGTTATAAATGCTAAAGACCTGGGTCCGTATTCATGAAAAATCTTAATGCAAAGAGTAGCTCCTACAAACAAAATTCGAAGAAAATTCTTAGAAAGGTGGGTGTTTCCTCTTGAAATTAAAGAAAAATTCCTAGTAAAGAAAAAAATTAATTCAGAAAGCATCTTAACCCTTAAAAGAGGTCTTAAGGTCCAAAAGTGTTAGGAGTACAGATGAGGATTTTTAAGAGGCTTAAGAGTTGCCGACTGTAATGAAGGTTTATATAGACTATGCTTAAAATTGCTCTTTTTTTCCTTCTTGGACAACCAACCAATCACAGTCTTCAAAAGTTCCACAAAAATAATATGCAGCAAAACTGTTTTCAACATTGTTGGCATTTACAAGAAATATGAACTCATACATTCTACACATACCTATAAAAACTAAGCTGATGCAAGTCAACAGTTCTTGATAATGTGACATTCTGGTTTCTGCAGTATAGCTGTTTAAGCTATCAATACATCTAGGTGTATCTTTTGACAGAACAGTAAACAAATGTGGTAATGAAATACCTCTCAGATGCTAAAGTTACTGATTTCTAGGAAATCTTTTTTTCTCTCTCTCTCTCTCTCTCTCTCTCTCTCTCTCTCTCTCTCTCTCTCTCTCTCTCTCTCTCAGAGAAATGGGAAATGGATACTTGGACTGTTGATTCAAGACAGACTCTGAATAAATGATTACCTAATTATGTGTCCTGACTCAAGCACTTTTTAGTTTGGTCCTACATGTATTGTACCAAGTATGGTATAACACAAAAAGGCCAGAGCATGTTGTTCTCTCTGGAGTGGCCCAGGTGTGTCAAAGTGCTGCAGGTTGTTAGGGATAGTCTACTAATGTATGGTTGGCAGTTTTTTTGTTTTGTTTTTTTTTCTTTATAGTTGTCTGCAGGGGGACCTAAGCATCTGAACAAACTGGTCAGGAATGCAAGTTCCGTTATAAGACTTGGCCTGGACTGACTAGATGCAGTGACATAGAAGAGGATGGTGGTGCTAATGAACAATCCTGCTCATCTTCTCCACAAAAAGATATATTGAACCACCTTAAGCTACTGTCCTGCTCCAAGTAACCTGTCTGGAGTTGTATTTTTTTTTTTTTTTTTAAATGACTACATGCTTTAAATAATACAAAAATCCTGGTCTTCAGAAGCAAACAATGTGGCATTACATTTTTTTTTATTGAGTGGTCTAGACGCAAGCAACAACATAGGGGAATAATTTTAGCATAAAGTTTTACTATATGATCACCATGATTTTGCCAAGTAAGATATATTGTGTTGATCCTGGAACAACATCCAAATAGAGTTCCAACACTATCCCTACCCCTCAACTTAGTCCTACCCATAACTTATCCCTAAAGTCAGAGGGAAATGATAGGTGAATAAAAATAATGTAGAAGCCCCTAACCCTTGTCGCGAAGACTGTGCTTTTATTTATTATTTTACTTTCTTTTGCTCTCAATTTTTACAAATTTATCATCTGCATTGATCTGCTATGACAGCAAAACTCTTTTGGACATTGGTTACCTCTACACTGGACTGTTTCAGGACACTTTCACCGATCCTCTGTGGCCATCTGAGATTCTTCGGAACGCAGAGTTGAACAATGGCCAGAGTCGAAGGGGAAGAATCAAGAAACACCGCGGGAAACGCGCTGGGGTCTGCAACAGACTGAGAAAAAGGGCGTTCAGCCCACCTCTCCCGAGCATCATGCTCGCAAATGTCCAATCCTTGGAAAATAAGATGGACGATCTTAGAGCCAGGATAAGTTTTCCACAGGACATGAGAGACTGTAACATCTATTGTTTGTCTGAAACATGGCTCACGCCCGCAGTCCCGGACACAGCTGTGACGCCGTCGGAGAACTTCTCTGTTTTTCGGATGGACAGAACAGCCGAGGCTGGTAAATCCAAAGGCGGTGGAGTATGTTTCATGATCAACAAGAAATGGTGCGACCCCAGGAACATCACCATTCTTTCGCGATCCTGCTCGCCTCATCTGGAACATTTAACAATCATTTGCCGCCCATTCTATCTGCTGAGGGAGTTTTCTTCGGTCATCGCGACCGCCGTTTACATTCCACCACAGGCAGACACAGGGCTGGCTTTATCTGGCCTTCATGATGTTACCAGCGGCTTCATAAACAAACACCCCGATGCTGCTTTCATCGTCGCGGGCGATTTTAACAAAGCAAACCTAAAGAAAGTCTTGCCAAACTTTCACCAGCACGTCTCCTGTCCTACACGAGGAGCAAACACACTGGATCATTGCTACTCTCCGTTTAAGAACGCCAATAAAGCTCGGTCAATTCCAGCTTTTGGCAAATCGGATCATGCCGCCATTTTCCTCACACCTGAATACAAACAAAGGCTCGTTCAGGAACCCCCTGTGCGGGAAGTTAAACGCTGGTCACCCCATTCAGAGACCGCGCTACAGGCAGCTCTTGATGACGTCGACTGGGACATGTTCCGGGCGAGTTCATCTGATGTCAGCAAGTTTACGGATGTGGTGCTTTGCTTCATCAACACGCTTACAGAGCAAGCCACACAAACAATAACAATAACGTCCTTCTCAAATCAGAAACCGTGGGTGGACAATTCAATTCGCGCTTACAACGCCGGTCTCCTAATGGGGAATATGACTGAATACAAATCATCCTGCTATGCTCTCCGACGCGCAGTTAAAGCCGCAAAGCTCCGTTATAAGGATCGAGTGGAGTCTCATTTCCAACTCAACGACTCGTGGCGCATGTGGCAGGGTCTGAGGTCCATCTGTTCTTTTGGATCTAAATCCTCTGCAGAGGTCAGAGCTGATCTGTTGCTTGTGAATGAGTTAAACTCTTTCTACGCTCGCTTTGATTGTAATCGCGGCAGCGCGACTCCGTCAAGTGACGCGCCAGAGGGAATCACTCAGAGCAGCAACAACCACGTGATCTCTGTCTCGGAGGATGAAGTTCGGAGGGCACTCAAGCATGTGGACGTCAGGAAAGCTGCTGGGCTGGATGGTATTTCAGGTCGTGTTCTGCGGTCCTGTGCTGATCAGCTCGCCGGGTTGTTTACATCTATCTTTAATGAGTCCCTCGCTACATCTGTGGTCCCCACCTCCTTCAAAAAATCCACTATCATCCCTGTCCCTAAGAACAGTAAACCCTCTTGCCTAAATGACTATCGTCCAGTGGCTCTCACGTCTATAGTCATGAAGGTCTTTGAGAGACTCATTAAAAACACCATTTGCTCCTTCATTCCTGACACTTTGGACCCTCTTCAGTTAGCCTATCGTCCCAATAGATCGACTGAAGATGCCATCTCTCATGTCCTCCACTCCTCCCTCACTCACATCAACAGCAAAAGTGGGAACTACATAAGGCTGCTATTTATTGACTATAGCTCAGCCTTTAACACCATAGTTCCCATTAAGCTAACCGTCATATTCCTGGATCTCAGCCTGAATTCTTCTCTCTGCCACTGGATTGAAGACTTCTTCACTGGCAGGCCTCAGGTGGTGAGAATAGGCCAGTCCACCTCCACCTCCATCACCCTGAGTGTGGGAGCTCCACAGGGCTGTGTCCTGAGTGCCCTGCTCTACTCTCTCTTCACGCATGACTGTTTGTCCACACACAGCTCCACCTCTATCATCAAAATTGCTGATGATACTGTTGTCCTGGGTCTCATTTCCAACAACAATGAGACGGCATACTTGGACGAGGTGGAGCATCTAACATCATGGTGCCAGGAGAACTGTCTCTCTCTGAATGTTGGCAAGACCAAAGAAATGATTGTGGACTTCAGGAAGAGACAGCAACGGACATACTCCCCCCTCATGATCAGCGGGTCACCAGTAGAGAGAGTGAGCAGCTTCAAGTACCTGGGTGTAAACATCTCAGAGGACATGACCTGGACTGCACACATTCAGACACAGGTGAAAAAAGCCAGGCAAAGACTGTACCACCTGTGCCACCTGAGGAAATTCAGGGTTTCACCAGCTATCCTGAAAACTTTCTATTTAGGGGCGATAGAAAGTGTATTAACTCAGTGCATCACAGCGTGGTATGGGAACAGCACCAGTCATGACTGCAAAGCCCTGCAAAGAGTCATGCGCTTATCCAAGTGTATCTCAGGGTCAATTCTCCCATCTCTGCAGGACGTCTACACCAAACGCTGCAAAGGTAGAGCTACTAAAATCATCAAGGAGTCTAATCACCCTGCAAACCCTCATTTCACGCTGCTACCATCTGGTAAGCACTTCCGAAGCCTGATGGCCAAAACTGAGAGACTCAGGAGGAGCTTCTTCCCCCAGACCATCAGACTCCTGAACTCAGTCACTTAACATCACGTGACCATCGACATACCGACATACTGACATTGCACTGCACTTTCTGTTCTCGTTGTTACTGTGTAACAACCTGTTATAAACCTGTTTGAACATTATACTCTTTATAAGTCATATTTACATATTTATAAGTCTACAGTATACTCACTGCACAGTTTACTCCACTTATTTTATTCCACTTTATTTTTACTTTTTACTTTTTTTCTACTTGACTTGATTGTTTATAATTCTACAGATATATATATATATATATATATATATATATATATATATATATATATATATATATATATATATATATATATATATATATATATATATATATATATATATATATATATATATATAGTACTTTTTATTCTATTTCTATTATAATTTCCTCCTTGTGTTTTTAACTGTGAATTTGCGCTGTCCATGGAGTGGACCTGTTTACATTTTACTGCCGGTTGTATATTCTGTATATAACTGTGTATGTGACAAATAAATTGTATGAATCTTGAATCTTGTTGTAAGCCTAATCTAGATATTAATTGTAAACCTGTCCCTCAAATCTGATTGGTTGATTGGGATGTTGTTCCAGGATCCAGTATCAATAAAGATATTAATCCAGGAACATCTACTTGGTAAAAAGACATTCACCTTTATGGCCTATAGTAAAAGCAGTATAACTAAATCCAGTAGTTATTCTATATATTTCCCTACTCTTATTAATCAATATAGTATATACATTTGTATGCCTGAGAGTTCAATGAAAACCACAAAAACAATGCAATTTAGGCTAGTTAAAGAAGATCCTTGCGATACTACACAAGTATTGCGTTGTTCATCTTATTAAGCCTAATAAGACAAGACACTATGGGGAAAACTCCTTTTTTTCAGATTCTGAAGCCTTTATACAATCACGCAGTGTAAACTGCACGTCGATTAGTTCGTAAAGTTAAAGAAAACGAAACAATGACACCGTGGTATGCGCGAGCCAATGCTGAGCGAGCCCGCTCGAGCCCACCAAAAGGGTCGGGGTCTCGGGCTATATCAGCAGCCATTTCACCATGGCAAATCGATTAATTCTCATTCAGCGACGCAGATATCATCTCTTTGCTGGACCTACGAGATTGCACAGATTACACAGAGGCACCTGGCCTGACACGAGGGTCTGGGCGAGTGGGCAGACTTACTGGTGTCGGCGTCGACAGTGCTGGAGGAGCTCAGGGCTTCCGGGAAGCTCACCTGAGAATATAATCGCACGTATCCAGTCCAAGGAGTGGAATGGCGAGCAAGCGAAGACACCTGAGCCTAATCCATTACCGGCCACTAGTAGAGGCGAGTATATAGTCGGAAACAGGCTCCACTCGGAGATTGTAAAATCAGGCGAATGTGTAGGTGTCGCCCACCCTGCAGCTCTTCAGATGTCTGTTAGCGAAGCGCCATGCGCTAAAGCCCAAGAGGAGGCCACACTCCGAGTAGAGTAGGCCCTGACCTCAAGGGGGCATGGACGCCCCTGCTGGTAAGCCAAAACAATAGCGTCCACTACCCAGTGGGACAACCTTTGCTTTGAGAGAGCCTTTCCCTTTAGCTTCCCACCATAACAGACAAACAGCTGGTCTGAGGTCCTGAAACACTGCGTCCCGTCTACATAGACGTGGAGGGCGCATACTAGACAGAGCAGTGCCAAGGCTGGGTCTGCCTCCTCCAAGGGCAGCGCTTGCAGGTTCACCACCTGGTCTCTGAACGGTGTGGTGGGAACCTTGGGCACATATCCAGGCCGGGGTCTCAGGATCACCTGAGAGTTGGCCGGCCTGAATTCCAGGCACGCTTCGTCAACCAAAAATGCCTGCAGGTCCCCTACCCTCTTGATGGAGGCCAAAGCAAGCAGGAGCGCTGTCTTCATTGACAGGAACTTACGCTCAACTGATCGCAAAGGCCTGAAGGGAGGCCTCTGCAGAGCATCTAGAACTACTGAGAGGTCCCAAGAGGGTACGAGGGGAGCGCGAGGAGGATGTCCGTAGGCGCCCCTAGGAACCTGATGACCAGGTCGTGCTGACTTACCTTCTTGTTCCCCAAGAGGTCATGGTGGGCAGATATAGTGACCACATATACCTTGAGGGTGGAAGGAGACAGCCTTCGTTCCAACCCTTCCTGGAGAAACGAGAGCACGGACCCATTCAGCCTTTCCAGGGGTATTCTTGGCAAGAAGAGCACCAAGTGACGAAGAGGTTCCACTTCAACACATAGGCATGTCTAGTAGACTCTGCCCTAGCGGAAGTGATGGTAGCCACCACCTGAGGTGGTAGGGTACTCAAACCTGCTGCGTCCCATCCAGGAGCCACACGTGGAGGTTCCAGAGACCGGGATGCGGGTGCCATAGGGTGCCCCATCTCTGAGAGAGGAGGTCCTTCCTCAGAGGAATTGTCCAGGGAGGGGCTGTCGCAAGGAGTACCAGGTCCGGCCGTGCCAGGGAGGGGACCTGCTCCTTGTCCTCCCTGATCTTGCACAGTGTCTGTGTGAGAAGGCTCACTGGGGGAAACGCATACTCGCTCATAAGCTGACAGCCTTCGTAAGCAAACCATAGGAACGGTCTGTGAGGAAAGAAGGAGACATGGGAGTAGGCGCCCTTCAGGTCGATCACTGCAAACCAATCTGCTGGACGAACACATTCGAAAGGCGTTCTTCATCCCCAAAGGACTCTAGCCCAAGGAATGATCGTGGGGTTCTTAATACCACAGCACAGCCCTCAGGTCACCCTGGCCACCAGCCAAAGTACCATCTCTCTCGGAGACGGTAAGTCGGGGTGTGGCAGAGGGGACTCTCTCTCCTTTACGGAGATCATTGAGTCTCGACTGCAACATCGTGATGGACATGTTCCCGCAGTGAAAAACATGCACATCCACAAACACTGCCCGAGTGTGCTGAAGCCCAAACATGTCAAGCAGTGATTGTGCCCATCAGATGGCAACAGAGATCGATCGCACCCGGAAGTGTGCGGGTGAACCGTCTTTAAAAATACATGCCACGCACAAGCTCTTTTTGTGAGAGGAAAGCTCGGCAGTGTCGAAGTGGCCAGGGAAAACACACACAGCTGTTGCAGATCACTGCACAGATCAGCAGGCAGGCAATGTGAGATCACTGGAACGCGCCGTCACACCAACACCCTGGAGAACCGCTCGTCTCAAAGAACTGAGAGAGAACTCAGAATTCAGGCTTGCAGGAGTGAAGAGATGCTCTTGGCTCCAAAGCAGAAACATAATGCGATGTGCCAGCGTACTTCCTTATATACCCACACTGTGGGACGGAGTTACGCTATGCAAATTCCGCATGTCCATGGCACTGGTACTGCCATTGGGCATTTTTCAAGATCTTGAAGATGATAGGTTTCTAGGCGAAACCCCCATTCGTCAGTCACTGACGTTACTCGGAGTGACTGAACGAAACGGAACCAAGGTTACATTAGTGACCGAGTACATTTTCCAAATTTCCTCTCTCCCCTCTCCCTAAAAAACCCTAAAACATTCTTTAAAGAGTCAGTGTGATGGGGTGGCATTCCCCTGATAGTACACCTAATAAAAGCCGCCGCCCGCGCACTCCGGTATGGTCACATTTCCTATGTCAGCACGGTGCACACTGCCCGAACGATTACGTGCACAAAGTCCCCTTCTTTTTGCACTATTATTTAGTTTGTTGTTGTTGTTTTTTTTTTTTCTTTACATGCAGAAAAATAGGTATGCGTGTCAAAAGGATTACAGACTTGCCGGCTGCTTAAGTGATATTTTTAACAGGAATAAAACTCATTGCTATTGATGGATACGTTTATTAGCTTTATTTAATAAAATAACACATTATCTTTATCAAAAATAAAGACAGTGAAGATGAAGAAGATGTGGTTTTATTTTACATTTGACTGCATTCTTTTTGAATTTCTTGATTTTTTAAATTGAATTCTGAATATTTATCTCAGCTGTTAGACATCAGACTGACTGGAAAGACATTTCGTATGTCTATTATATTGCTGGCCTACTTTAAAAAAAAAAATAAAATAAAAAATAAAAG
Source organism: Paracanthobrama guichenoti (assembly GCA_018749465.1). Taxonomy (NCBI): domain Eukaryota; kingdom Metazoa; phylum Chordata; class Actinopteri; order Cypriniformes; family Gobionidae; genus Paracanthobrama; species Paracanthobrama guichenoti. Next base: position 34,749,247 of record CM031949.1, read on the forward strand.
GTTTATTTGATCATATTATTAATTTCTTGTCTTTTGTTGTTATTTTATTATTTTTTTCTTGCACAATAATAAGTTAATAGTCGCTTAATACCATTGATTTGTACAACTATGCATATAAAATAAGTAAAAGCAATAACCTTTATTTGCATTTATTTATTTGTCTGTTTTGTTAGAAATCCTTATTAGGTGCATGACACCAGATGTAGGCCTCCATATCTTATAGTATATGGTATGAGTGGAGAGCGCTGGGGGCCCACATCAATGTTTTTTCAGGGGGCCCAGAATTCCTAGCTACGGCCCTGGCAACCATAAAATAGTAAACTATTTTCCCATCACAGGAAAATATATTCAAATAGAAAGCTTTCATTGTAAATTGTGGAACATATTTCACAATATTACTTTTTGCTGTATTTTTTATCAAATAAATGCAGCTTTGGTGAGTATAAGAGACTGTTTTTAAAAAAACATGTACTGACCACGAACGTTGTAACATAATATTATTTCACTGCCAAGGAGAAACTGAATAGATTCTTCTGAAATAACAATGATGTTTTAGAGATTTCAAGCTCATATGTGAGCACAGACTACACAAAATAAAAGCCTCTGGAAATGTTGAATGCGCTCATCCCATATATATATATATATATATATATATATATATATATATATATATATATATATATATATATATATATATATATATTAATTTTAGAAGATTCACAAAACTCTTCTATTGCAAATGGCTCTTTGGTCAATGCAGAGAGGGAATGAGAGATGGCACATGGTATGACTGAATTGCACCTTCACTCTGCCTGGAATGGAATGAAATTCTGTTGTCAAGGCAACGGCAATCAATTAAAGGCTCTGATTTCTCATGGAGCTCTTTGTCCTTGTTTTCCTTGTTAGATCTCAGTCCACACAATTCAGCTGTGACCTGTTAATATATATTAACTGATTTTAGGGATATATAAACATTGCATTGCCATCAATGTCCAAGAAAATATTAGCCTTAATGAACAATTACATTATTTAAAACAATAAATAGTTATCACTGATTGTGGCAGCATGTTTACCCAATATTTGCATCAACTTAAAGGCGTCATGAACTGGCTTTTTTATTTTTTTATACTGTTGTCTGAGGTCAACTTATGACGTTTGCGTGTTTTTTTACACTCAAAAACATCATAATGAATAAGTAATAGGCTATTTTCTACCCTGGTTTTGAGGCTCTCCCCTGCAACGCTCGGTATTTATGGGTGTGCCGCACTGAAGACTTGGAAGTAAATGCCCACGGCTAGGATTGGATAAGATTTGCATATTTAATGAGCTCCGTCTCTGCCTTTTGAAAGTGTGTGGGGAAAACGGCAACCGGAATGAATTGCCCACAGGGCTCGTAAAGCGTCTTTATCAAACAAACACAACGATTTATCTCTCATCCAAAATTAGTTTTGGCGTGCATATGGTACGCAGTTTTTCGTATGCATATGATACGCAATTTATGGCGTAGGATGGGGGTGGGGGGTTTGTGCGTATAATACGCCATAAAGTGCGTATCATATGCACGCGAAAAACTGTGTACCATATGCATGCCCAAACTCATTTTGGCGTATACATTCCACAACATTGCACACTCATACTATTGATACGCATTTTCGTGTGATCGGGCTCCAATAAAAGCGTTTCTTTGACTAACAAGGAAGTTTTCAGCTCTGAAACTTACAGGATATTCTTATATTATATGATATATTTTATATATCAAAAGCTCAAGTGAAAGTTGATTTCTCAATTCATGACCCCTTTAATACTGTACACAAGTATTGATTGTCAAACCTGAAAAGAATCTCTAATAATGTTTAGTAGTATTTGTATTTATATTGTTTTATTATTTATTTACAACTCAGAAATGACAAAAGAAAAGTCATAGTTACATCAGTATTTTTCTTCTGCCTGAGCCTTGATATAAACATTTAGTTTATATGTTCTAGCACCTCTTGTGGACACAAATTAAACTATAGGGAAACTGTCAATTTGTTAATTGGAATCTCACAACATTAGAAATTATTGAATTTTCTTTCTTTTGTAGATTCACTTTAATTCATTATAACATTGGCACCCAGTCATGTACAGTACTAAATGGTTTTCCATTGGTATGAGATACAAAGAGGATCAAACATTCCCCATTTGCTTTTTATAGTTTACAGTGAAGCCAGGACTCAAATCAAACAGAGCCATCACACCTCAGCCCGCTCAAATGTCTGCATCATAGGTACAAAGCCGTACATTTCCCTGTTCCCTTAAAACCTGGCATCATGGAAATGATGGAGAGAAAGTCATATGAGTTTCAGGTGCAGTCAACAGAGGTGTGTGCATTGATCTTTCTCCACTCATATGTAATGAAATACTATAGATCTGAGATAACCCCAGAGGTGCCACTTTGTCCATTGCAGAACACATACCAAAGGTAGATTCAATGCCTGGGTCCTGCTTTTGCATGGAAGAGACATCATCAGAGTGCACACAGTCACAGCCAATCAATAGTCCTTACAAAGCCTCCTCTGCATATAGAAATGTAATTTAGACTGGGTCCTAATAGCTAAGGTTTGCCTAGATAATGCATAAAACACTTTAGAACAAATGTGCTTGAGAATGGTAGACCTTCTTTCCAGTGTGCCTGTCACATTAATCTCAGAGAGAAAGTAAATTACAGTATAGTGTGACTGAGGAGCCAACACAGTGCAAACTAAACAATACATTCAAAACAGCCTTTGCCAATAAAAAATGTGGTCATTCCTTCAAGCAGTGTTTCTAGACATTTGAAGCATCCAGACCTCTCTCCACTCAGCAATTAAATTGTATTTTTATTTTATTTTTTACATGCTTAAAGGAGTCATGACATAAGAAATCAAATTTCCCCTAATCTTTTGACATATAAGAGGTGTTTGTACCATTAAAACATCCTGGAATTGTCATAGCTTAAAACAACCTTATAATGTTAGAATGATTTTTGCATCAAAAATTATCAGAATTTACACTCACCTAAAGGATTATTAGGAACACCTGTTCACTTTCTCATTAATGCAATTATCTAATCAACCAATCACATGGCAGTTGCTTCAATGCATTTAGGGGTGTGGTCCTGATCAAGACAATCTCCTGAACTCCAAACTGAATGTCAAAATGGGAAAGAAAGGTGATTTAAGCAATTTTGAGCGTGGCATGGTTGTTGGTGCCAGACGGGCTGGTCTGAGTATTTCACAATCTGCTCAGTTACTGGGATTTTCACGCACAACCATTTCTAGGGTTTACAAAGAATGGTGTGAAAAGGGAAAAACATCCAGTATGCGGCAGTCTTGTGGGCGAAAATGCCTTGTTGATGCTAGAGGTCAAAGGAGAATGGGCCGACTGATTCAAGCTGATAGAAGAGCAACTTTGACTGAAATAACCACTCGTTACAACCGAGGTATGCAGCAAAGCATTTGTGAAGCCACAACACGCACAACCTTGAGGCGGATGGGCTACAACAGCAGAAGACCCCACAGGGTATCTCCACTACAAATAGAAAAAAGAGGCTACAATTTGCTCAAGCTCGCTAAAATTGGACAGTTGAAAAATGTTGCCTGGTCTGATGAGTCTCGATTTCTGTTGAGACATTCAGATGGTAGAGTCAGAATTTGGCGTAAACAGACTGAGAACATGATCCATCATGTTTCGTTACCACTGTGCAGGCTGGTGGTGGTGGTGTAATGGTGTGGGGGATGTTTTCTTGGCACACTTTAGGCCCCTTAGTGCCAATTGGGCATCGTTTAAATGCCACGGCCTACCTGAGCATTGTTTCTGACCATGTCCATCCCTTTATGACCACCATGTACCCATTCTCTGATGGCTACTTCCAGCAGGATAATGCACCATGTCACAAAGCTCGAATCATTTCAAATTGGTTTCTTGAACATGACAATGAGTTCACTGTACTAAAATGGCCCCCACAGTCACCAGATCGCAACCCAATAGAGCATCTTTGGGATGTGGTGGAACGGGAGCTTCGTGCCCTGGATGTGCATCCCACAAATCTCCATCAACTGCAAGATGCTATCCTATCAATATGGGCCAACATTTCTAAAGAATGCTTTCAGCACCTTGTTGTTGAATCAATGCCACATAGAATTAAGGCAGTTCTGAAGGCGAAAGAGGGTCAAACACAGTATTAGTATGGTTTTCCTAATAATCCTTTAGGTGAGTGTATAAATAAAAGGCATTTTTTCCTACCCCAATTTTAGCCCTCTGCTCTGAACGCTCCGTTTTAAGGAGTGTGTCTGCTGTGAGAGTTCAGTGTAAACGCCCACTGCTGTGATTGGCTAACGTCTTTCCGTTTGAAATAGTATTCCTCTCTCTTTTAGCACATTTTTACTATTACAGCTGTCATGGTTAACTAATCGTGAAAAGTGTTGCATTTTATTTAGATCTATGGCATTATATTGAGATCGTGGCATGAAAGGTTGCAGAGATGATCATTGTAGCTGATCACACACATGTTGAGCTCATGAAAGCAGGGATCTCATCATTGCCATTCAGTTTCTGTATACTAACAAATGCTTTCATCTTCACTAACAGTGCAAATGTGATATAGTTAAGAGATTCGTTGAATAAAACGGGAGTCACTGATAAACTCTCCCTGTTTGATTGACAGCTGAAGCGTGCGCTGCTCCAACGATTGCAAAAGGAGCTTTCTTTGATCACTTTCTTTATAGAATTTAATCCCCATTAAATAACAGATTATTTTCATCCTACTAAGAGAAACAACGCAAGTTGACGTTTAGTCACTGGTTTGATTTACTGACACACAGACAAAGAACATCTGACTACATGAATCATTACATTTCAGATCAGGCATTAGAATTAACACAGTTACTTACATGTTGCATTATTGTCGAGCCCAGGCACTGCACAGTATTTTGTAATCCTCAAAGGCATGTTTATTGCTTGGTAGCTCGATCTAGTTTAACACTAGGCCTATATGCATGAATCGGTGGGCGGGGCTAAACAGGCAGTGATGAAGTAGGCGTTGATCTTCTTCTGCAGAGGCGTTGTTTCACCACACTCAGACGTCACAGCCGGGGACATTCTGAGATCGATCGTTTGCTGGGCCTGGTGTCAATAAAAGCTTTTCTTTGACTGACAAGGAAGTTTTCAGCTCCAAAACTTACAGGATATTCTTATGTCATGATTAACTTTTATATATCAAAGGCTGAATGAAAAGTTGATTTCTCAATTCATGACCCCTTTAACAAAAAGCCTCCTATTAAGGTACACTTAGAGTCTAGCGTCAGTCCTTCAATTCAAGGTTTTAAAAGCACTTCCCAAGTAGGTGGATACAGGTCAGACATGTCAATTTGTAAAATACTTTAAAAGGCTTTTGACCCTCTAACACCACCAGTGGCCATATTGACAGCAGTACAAATTTGTGTAGTGTTTTTTTTTTTTTTTTTTTTTAAAGGAATTTTGCTAATTTCTTTTTAACAGATGTGTTCGGTTTGCACATTACTAATTTTTCTTTCTCTCTTTTTTTTCAGATTCTTTTATCCCTCCGAGTAAAGTGGTATGTCCAGACCCCAAACTAATGAAAAGTGAAGACCAGCCTCATGGGAAAAGATCTCATTTCAGTGATGAGTAGCTAATCTCCTGGTGAGGGGCACCAGCATTTCCAATAAGGAGAGGAATGTTGGGCCACAGCTAATAATATAGACGTCAATACTGAACCACCTGGGTGACATGATTTAAAAAAAAAAAAAAAAAAAAGAAAAAAAAAAAAAACAATCAAGTTCACAAAATATGCAACATGACTTTTTCAGAGACCTAACAAAACCAATCTTGATTTTATTTTGTTCATACCATATTTATTGATTCAAACTGTAAGTTGGATTTAATGTGCATAGTTAGTGTACAGTTATGGAAGGCTCTATGAACATTGGTAAAAAACAGTATGTCTGTTTCACAGATTGTTAACTTCCATTTTTTTGCATTCTCTTGCATGAGTCTTGAAAGATTGCCGAAGAGAAAGAGGGGAGTAGATGGAAAAATATTCACAAACTGACAGCAAGTAGAAACTACACTTCAATGCTTTTGTTTTTGTTTGTTTGTTTTTGTGCCAAGTACTGAAGTAAAGTAGCCATGAACGAGCAGCCAACAAGCAGAGCAAGCAGGCTTGAAGGCATATGGTCTGCTGGTTAACTGGAAGCAGCAGGGGCCCGTTTCAATAAGGAGGTTCAACCAACTCTGAGTTTAAACTTGAACTCTGAGTTGATTTACCCTGAGATGGGAAACTCTGAGGCCGTTTCTCAATACCAAGTACGTGAACTTGTGACTTGCATCCTTGGTAGTTCAAACTTGCCAAGTTCGACTCAGGAGAACGAACTCCCGAGGACACAAGTCCAGTACTCTGCTAATTGAGCAGAAGCGTTCTTGATAGCGTCACTCAGCTCACTTTCACTCCAGTTATCTCTATATGTAGATATATTTTAGGCTACAATAAAATGAAATATGTCATAAAACACCAGTCTCTGCTTCTTTTTTTTTTTTCATTAAAAAATATTAAACATATTAATAGCCACAAAAAATGTGGTTCAGGCAATGGATACCTTAATTATCTTCAATGCATGTATATTTATAACAAAACTAATTATAAAACACAACCCTGCCTCTTTTTGTTTACATAAAAAAAAAAAAAAACATTATTATGCGGTTTAGGCAATAAGTGTGCATATGATTATCACTGTAATAAAATTAAATATGACATCAAACAGAGCCCAGTCACTTTTTGATGAATGTCAGTTTATGTATAATCAATAATAGCCATTATACAAGTATAAGTAAAATATATAAGAAGCTATACAATAAATAGCTATAAATTTGAATACATTTTCAAATAGGCGCTCTCTTTATAAATAAACCACAGATTTGAGCTTTAAACAACTACATTCTCGCATGAAAAAGTCTTAAAACTACAATTTGTGACACATTAACAGTAGTATTTTTAAATTATGCAGGGTTTCTCGTCTCGGCTATTGATGCTTGCTGGTTGGTGCAAGATGGATTCTGGGATACCGGTCTGTCTCGAGTCCACACTCGATGCATCTTCGATAAAAGGGGTGGATCAAGGACACATCCGGGGATTTGAACTGTACTTGGCTAGATGTAAACTTTGAATTGGAACAGTACTTGGGCAGCGACTGATGACATTTCACAAGAACACAAGTACAGACAAGAATGCATATTGAGAAACGGCATGAGTTTTGGGTTTCAGAACAGCTGAACTGAGGATTATACTGATGAAAAGCCATGATCAATGGAGCTCCAAAATGATGATTCACCATGGCAACAGCACCCGACAAAAAGACATCTGCATACTTCCAGGTCAATATGTAAGTTTAATTCTTAATTAGTTTAATTAAGTTTAATTTTCATGGTATCCCACAGGCAAAAAAAATGAATGTGGCAGCAGCTAAAAATGAAGAATTAAAAACAGTCTGTCACCATGTGTCACCAATGCATCCAACCACTGGAAATCCTAAAGGAAAATCTAATTATCAGGTTACTTTTAGAGGTTTATCAAGTGAACATCAGGATCCTGTATAAAAGCACATGCCATGTTTGTCACTTTGACCGCGTCCTCATGATGACAGTACCTGCACTGCAAAGAATGCTTTTCTTACTTTGTATTTTTGTCTTGTTATTTCCAGTCAAAATATCTAAAGATTCTTAAATCAAGATGCATTTTCTACATAAGAAAAAATGACATAATGACATAAATGTATTATTTTGCAAATGATGTGCCATAGGTGTAAGAAAAATTATCTGGTTTTCGTTTGCATTAGGTAAATTGCATTTGATTATTTGTCTTACCCACTGGCAGATAATTTTACTTGTTTTAAGTAAAATGTGCTTACTTTAAATTGTATTTATAATTTATAATAATTTAATAATTGTACAAAATACTCAGTAAGAAAAGCATTTTTGCAGCGTGAATTAACAAATTAAGTATTTAAACACAGCTGACGGTTTAAAAAGGGGGAGGACACAGAAAGAAACTGCTCCTGACCAACTGCTCCTTTTCCAGAAAGCAAGGTTAACTTACTGTCACATATACCTTGAACTCTCAGTTGTTTAACCTAAACCTTGCTTACTCAAGCTATGCTGGTTCCAAAAAAACATCCAGGAGTAAGTTCAGACAACCCAGAGTATGTTAACCATGAACACACAAGACATCCTGAACAGAGCAACGAATCGATAATTAACCATGAAAACAGACGCTAAGAAATAGCGCACCATTCTACTTCCTATTTTTCTTGTGTTTGACGGCAATTTACATAACCACCAAATAGGTGGCGATGCGCACTAGGTAGGTTGTGCAATAATATTTTCAATCTCTGAAAATGATTATTGTTTGATGCTAATTAATTGAATGCAGATCCATGTGTGAGATGACAATAAAATAAATAATAAATATATTTGAATTGAATTAATATTTAAACATTAGCTTGTAATAATAGTGCTTTAGAATTAATATATAATATTGTATATTATATTACTGTAACTATATAACAAATTTGATTATATTAATATAACTATATTCATTTTATAACACACATCAAGGGGTATTTCAGAAAGCAAGGTTAACTTACCGTCATATATACCTTGAACTCTCGGTTGATTAACTCAAACCTTGCTTACTCAAGGTATGCTGGTTCAAAAAAACGTGTCTGTGATTAAGTTCAACCAACTCCTAGTATGTTCCCGGTTAACACACAAGACATTCTCAACAGAGTAACGAATTGATGATTCACCATGGAAACAGACGCTAAGAAAAAGCATGTCATTCTACTTCCTCTTCTTCTTTTGTTTAATAGTGAAAGTTAAAGTTACCTCCATTTTTGGAACCAAAAGTTGAGGTTGTCCTCTTAGTTACACTTAAACATACCCAGGTATGTCACATAACCTGCTTTTCTGTAATACACCCCTGAATACCTCTTAAGCAAACTAACCCTGGAGCATAACTAGCTCTGGAGATTGAGTTGCCATGGCTACTTACATACCGTTAAAGTTACCTCTGTTTTTGGAACTGAAAATTGAGGTGATCTGCTTACTTACTCTTAAACATACCCAAGTATGTCACATAACCTGCTTTCTGGTATACCCTCCAGGTTAGGTTCACAGAGTAAGTTACCATGGTAACTGACTCTGAGTATAAGTTACCTCTCTTTCAGAAATGGGCTTGACTTACCCTGCTTTCTCTGGTTTGACATACCTCCCATTCTGAAACAGAAAACTCAGAGTTTCCCTCATTTCAGGGTTAACATACTCAGAGTTTTCACTTAACCTCCTTTCTGAAACGGGCCCCTGGTCTTTGTGGTCGTCTCTCACTCAAAAACAGACATTTTGACATTGCCCTCAATGGGGATGAAATACACAAATTCATATGTAGATAGCCATTCTAGACTGTAACTTATCTTTTAGCTGCTTTCAAAATAGTGTAGTTTTTCCAATTCATAGTTTTCAGTCACATGACTGTCACGGAGCTCTGGAGCGCAGCCCAAGAACTGCAGCACAAGCCTATCAATTTTCCATCTTAAAAACAAAAATATGTTAACAAGATGCAAGTTTTGGGCACTTGTGATCCATATGCAGCACCTGCTGCAATATTACAATCACTAAAACAGCAGGACGTTTTTAAAAGCTCAACGTGAAAAACACTTATAGGGTGAGTTGCACCAATAAGGATTAAATGAAGCAAAGTTTAACGCTAATCAAAGATTTGTTGATCTGGGTTTTATTTTAAATTGAGTTGTGTTGCACCACTTCATTTTAAAAACAGATTAACTATGTAGAAAGACCGTTAAAATTGAAGAGCTGATCGGGATGAACCGACGCCAGGCTACAATAATTCTTATTAGCGCAACCCACCCTTAAAGTGCCTTTATGTACAGTGATATTAAAAGATTAAATTCAGTTTACACCCTTTTGAGGATGCATACTATACAGGTGAGTAGATGAGCCAAGAATGTTTTTTTTTTTATAATGGTTTTTGATGGGAATAACACGTAACAAGAAACCTTGTTGCATTAATATTCTATGTTCATTTGCTTGCCTGTACAAACTTGGTAACACTTTACAATAAGGTTTCATTAGTTAATATTAGTTAATCTATTAACTAACATGAACTAACCATGAACAGTTCATTTGTTACTGTATTTGTTCATCTTTGTTAACGTTAGTTAAAAAATGCAGCTTTTCACGTTAGTTCACAGTGCATTAACTAATGTTAACAAGATTTTAATAAAGTATTAGTAAATGTTGAAATTAACATTAACTAAGATAATTAAATGATTTATAAGTGCAGTTCATTATTAGTTCATGTCAACTAAGGTAGTTAACTAATGTTAACGAATAAAACCTTATTGTAAAGTGTTACCAAAGTATGCAACATCAATAAGGTGTATATTGAATTTGGTCTTTTAATATCACTGTCTTACTACATTAAAACTTACTACAAACCTGGTAAAAAAATAATGGCGGGCAATGGAGGAAAGCCCTGTTTTGCCCTCCAGGTGGGTGTTCCTATAATGGTGTGACGTCAGATGAAAACTATGAATAACAAGCTTTTGTACAACAATTGCTGTTGCATGGAAAGCTCGCATCTCTCCTTTTAATGTCACTTTTTTTATGCACACAGCTTCACTGCCATGTGCTTGTCTAAACAGTTCTCTCTCTCATAAGTTTGAATCATTCTAGTGAATTGGTTCATATGGTTCACTCTCATGTAGTTTATTTAAGTAAATCAGTTAATTTGGACAGTTCATGAATTGTGTCACTGCACTGTAATTACAGTATGTTTTGATAAAAAATATTATTGTACAGCGGGTCTGAAAGAAGTAAAAAGAAGTAATAAATAACCCTGAGTAAGAACCCTGAGTAATAAATTAAAAAGGAAATTTGCATGTCTAAAGTTAATGTAACTTTAATGATTGAACCCTAATAGTTTAGTTTCTTTAAGGTTCTGTGATGAGGTTGCAGGCAAGGTTTTGTTCCTGATGACCCTTCCAGGCAGTTCATGTGTGTGAATGCAAAGCAATCCATGCACCATTACTCCTGTACCTGCTAAACCTTCCTGCAGGTCTTTTGCAGTGACATGGAGGTTTGTTTTGTATTCCCAGTCTACCAGCAGTTGCATTGGAGATCTTTCTTGCTCTTCAGACATTGCCTTGGCTTTGACAGTTCCTCCTAAATTCCATTTTGGATGGTGAAAACCGAAAGCAAGATGTGTTTCAATATTTTTTAGATCCTGCTTTGTTAGAGTCGATCATTTTATCTTAACAGCTGCTTAAACAGCCTGGTCTCATCGTTAATACGTAGGTATTAATATGTAACTTTCAAAGACACAAAACGTATGTTTTTGTACGTTTGGATAGGTGCTGAAACGTAAAATATGGACGTTTTGGCGACATTTAAACGTAGCATTATTACGTTTTTACAGCTAAAAAACGTAAAATATTAACACATCTTTCATTTAAATATCTGTATCATTTCCCTTTTACCATTTTATAAATGTAAGATCCCTAACCTAAATATACCCATTTTATACCGAATATTCAAAGAATAAAATGTAATGGACATAAATGTGTCAATTTTAATAACAACGCATTAAAACGATATTTTGAGCCGCTAATCCTACACCTAACATTACCCCTAAACCTACCCATAACCATTCCTCAAAACTATGTACTGTTAAAAATAAAAGCATAACGGAAAGTGCAATCACAATAATAATTGATTTTTTATTTTTAGCGAAAATGTGAAAAGCTCTATCAAAAGTAGTTAAGCTGACGATGTGTTGCAATCCTCTCTGGTGGTATAGATTTGTATGAGGTACAGAGTAGATTTTAAATTATTAATCCATGAAAATGTTGATCCGTTTCTTTCCGTGAAGGCGCACATTTCCCATTTCAAATGTACATCGACTAAAACACGACATGTCACAATCTGTGATGAAGCAGGCGAGAGCCAATGAGCATTCGATACCACTGCCGTAAAGCATGTCGTAACGCTTCTTGAGTGCGTGATTTTTAAAATTTTTAATTCATAACAAGTCAAGCAAGGCGGATTTGACGTTACAGTCGCTGTCTGCTTAGAGATGAAGATAGCTGGATAAAGGGCTAATTTTGGATCTGTTCTTCGCAAACATGGATTCTAAAGATTTGGATTATACCAAACAAATACATTTTTTTGTCTTTTGTGGATTTATGGTGTGTTTTGGCATTTTATGATTGTATTGTCGCTGCATAGGAGAAATATTCCAGTAAGTAGATGAGTAAACTGCACTTAATAAATGCGACTGAAAACATGTAATTGATATGACAATTAAATACAACAGAATCAAAAAAAGAAATTCCACGATTTTATTAATCATGCATGGGAGCTGCTACACATTCACACAGATACGTAAATATTTTACGTTTTTAGTGCTGTCCATACGTAAATAATTTACGTTTTAATGCTGTCTATACGTCAATATTGTACCTTATAGTGTGTATGAAAACGTAAGTAAATGTACGTGTTGTAGAACCACTTTACGTAAAAATAGACACGTATTCTCATGAGATCACGTTGGCTTAAAAGAGCCTGTAATTGTTAAAATCGTTTAATGCAGAGCTAGCCGTGGATTAACCTTACTAATGCCACAGCAATTAAATTTGTTTCTGTATTGCATGTTCAAACCTTAATATAATTCATATTAACATGTTAATGTATGTTTTCTCCAGGAGTATACAATGAGTTTGGACATTTTTGAAAAATGCTTAATTTATATCACGACCCCATTAGATTCCAGTCAATTAAAACACATCAGGTGACTTAAATACTGCTAAATCTAAAATGCATTTTAGTCAAAAAAACTATGACTAAAACTAAATCAAAATTTGCTGTCAAAATGAACACTGGAAGCAATATGTACTTTTATCACTGATTCTCTACTTTGAGCCTGATTCTTCTGAGTTATTCCTCAAGTTTTTCTTCTGAGGCAAAAGAAAAACTTGAGGCAAAATTAAATTGAGAAATACATGAATATCAAAAGAGTGTGGCTGTTTTGAAAAGTGTAAGAAGGTAACCTCTGGGTGCTGCAGAGTACGGAATATTAAGTTGGAATGTCCAGGTCTCTGTCCATCAGTTTCTCTAATCAGCACTCCAGATGGTGAATGAAACACAAGTAATTGCCATTGGCTTTGTTTGTTTCATTGAATCAAAAGTATGGGGCAGCATTGCATATTAACTAATCTCGCGAGCCAGACGTTCAGACTAATGGCAGAAGGTCTGGACGCTATATCAGCTTTGATTGGCCATGGGACACAAACACAAATACTAACGAACTGTTGCTTTACATGTCAGTCAGACGGCCTGTCTGACTGACATGTAAAGCAACAGTTTGTTTGTTCCGTGTCATATTTAAGGGTGTGAAAATATAACGTTGATGTCCCTACAATAACAGACCGGTGTGTAAAACACTGAATCTATGCCACATACTTTTGATAATCAAGTGTTTAGTTGTTCCTGATAAGCACTCATTGTCACAGTTGTAAACACGATGGCTTTCTTCTACCATGAGGTGGCTTGGCGTCATCTTTGTTTCCAGACAGACCGTTAAAGAAACTCCTGAAGTGTTTCCAATTTTGTGTGCAATATACATCAGACATTCAGCCAATGGTCCATAGGCGTGACATCTGTGGCTAAGACATATTAACTGTAAACTGTTCCTGAGAGCACCACAGCGCTATTATTTTATTTTATTTTTGACTCTTTGACTCCAATTGTAAGTCATTTCTCACAGAGGGCATAGTAACCTGTCTTTACACTTGTTACTTTAGTTTAATTGGCTTTCTTCACACTTGAACAACCACTCAGATTTGGCAAACTTAGCGGACAAATAGAGATCCTAATAGAATTAACGTGATCAAAATAACTCTGCATAAGAGTGTGCAGCGCTCAATACTAGGAGAAAATCATTTTCTTGATTTGTAGTTGATTCATTACAGTACACTGGTGTGAAACAGCAAGAACATTAAAATGAGAACCAATACAAGTAAACTGCCAGGCACATTACTGGGGAATTATGGAGGGTCTAACAACTTTGTAAAGTGACAGCACAAGTGATGATGAAGCAGTCGCCACTGATAAGAATGAGTTATCAGATCTTTAAATGGAGTCAGTAAAAAACATGAAGACAATTCAGTAAAGGACTACAAATGATTTATAAGCAACGGTGCAACTGCTACTGCAGCTGAAGTGTTTTCTTATTTGTTTATCCTGTTGTATCCAAAAAAATGTGGTTATGCATAGCAAAATGCAGTATTTATGTTTTACTGTGTATGAGGGGAACTTTAATTGTATATATGCAGCATATATGTAATAATATTTACTATACTGTATAACGTTCAGTATACTGGACTTTTGGACAAATAAATTTGATGTTATTTTTAATATATACAGTATGTTGCAAACTACACACATTCTCTACTGCATGTAAATAAATGTACTAATAATTTCATGTTAAAAATAATAAATCAATGCATGTTTAAAACTTTTATTTTTTAATTATATCATCATTACATGAATACAATACATTACATAATACAAATGAACAACACTGAATTTAGCATGTCATTAGTTGCTTTCAGTTAAAACAGCTCAAACATTTAGTCTGGGACTAGGTATATGCCTTGTTTGTGAAACCGACGGTTTAAGTCTTAATTTGCTGATTTAAAGGGACAGTTCACCCAAAAATGAAAATTAGCCCGTGATGTACTCACCCTCAAGTCATCCTAGGTGTATATGACATTCTTCTTTCAGACGAATAAAATCTGAGTTATATTAAAAAAGTCCTGGCTCTTTCCAGCTTTATAATGGCATTGACTTGTTGGTTCGTTTTTGAAGTTCATAAAAGTGCATCTATCCATCATATAACTGCTCCACACATCTATGGGGGGTTAATAAAGGCCTTCTGGAGCGAAATGGTGCGTTTGTTTAAGAAAAATATCCATATATAAAACTTTGTAGACTAAAATAACTAGCTTCTAGTGGTCAACAGTACGCAAGTCGAAAGAGCTACCCATAAGTTGACTTCAAAAACTTCAAGCTTTATAAAGCTTGGAAGAGCCAGGACTTTTTTAATATAACTCTGATTGTATTCGTCTAAAAGAAGAATGTCATATACACTTAGGATGACTTGAGGGTGAGTAAATCATGGGCTAATTTTAATTTTTGGGTGAACTAACCCTTTAACCCACTTGTTGTTACAATATTGGTAGTGTAAATGAACAATGTTTACTTGTTCTCTGTGTTACCTGGATTGAGAAATTCATGTTTATTTTTCAGCAAAAGTCCACTGGGTGACGCAATCATCCAAATTCAAAATATTGTTTGCCCCGCCCCCTCCTCAGACTCGACACTCACACAGGTTGACAGTATGAGGACACGCAACAGGAACGAGTGAAATTGACAATGGAAGGCGAGGAGACTCACACTCTAAGTTGATGAGTTGATTTATCCACGTTTTAATGTGCTTCCATTTATAGAGATTTTTAGATGGATGACCAGTTTGTCAATATGCTGTGTTTTGCGTTATCACACAGATCAAAACAAAAACAGACATTCCAACACGGAAAGCACATTTCAAAGTAAAATAACTGGCTGTAGCATTGTTTTTCAGAGAAACGAGTATGTGAACTCAGCATGTTTCCTAAATATCTGCAAACATATAATGGTATTTCTATGCTTTACAGTCAAAAAATTACAACAGCACCTTTAACAGAACAGTTATTGTAAGAGGAGATTTATCACTGAAAATTGTGTCAACTCTTTAAACAGCATGGTAAATATGGAACAATATGGCAACAGCTTTCTTACCTGTATGTGACAGCTTTTTGCTTTGTGAGGTTGGGCGGAACTGACAAATTTTTTTCCCCACCATTTAGCCTAAAACACTGTGCTGGTAATCATCAAGTTTGAAATGTTGACAACAAAAATAGAGGTTAAGCCACCTCCATGTTTGTAGTCAACATGTAGTAACAGTTTAGCCACTGTCTACAATGCGCTGGAAACCAAAAGTAATTCACTCCTGCTAAATGTTTATTCTTTGTATTCTTGCACCCGGGAACAATACAAGTCAACACCATTGTGACTAAAAGTTTGAAATTAAGAAATATTCCCTATTGAAGCAAGGCGGTATTTGACTGGTCAAACGTATCCATAGACTGGTGGGAGTGGCCTTGGCAGCAACATGCCCAGTGCATTATGGGTGTTTTTCTACCCATTTGGAAAAAGGGAAGACCAACAGCCTTTTTTTTCTCTCTCTCTCTTTCTAGTCAGGTAGCTGGAAGCCTGTTTCCAACACAAAAAAAAAAAAAAAGTAATTGCGACTTTTTATCTCACAATTGCGAGATATAAAGTCACAATTCTGACTGAGAAAAAAAGTCAGAATTGTGACTTTATATCACGCAATTATGCAGTTTATATCTCAGAATTGTGACTTTATATAATGCAATTTGCGAGTTTATGTCTCAGAATTGTGACTTTATAACTCACAATTGTGAGAAAAAAAAGTCAGAATTCTGACATAAAAAGTCACAATTACTCTTTTTATTTTATTTTTTATTTAGTGGTGGAAACGGGCTTCCATAGGTAGCACCTATGGAAATTTTTTTGCCATTTTTGCCCATTTTGCCAGTGGTGAATTTTTCCTTTAATGCAGAATTATCAATCGATAAATCAATAGCGGAGTGTCTAATCACACCAAGTGCAAATAGCGTGCCTTGTTGGCAAGTGCTATTCACACTAGCTCTGCCTAACAATGCCTGGCTGTACCAAACAAGATTTTTTTTTTTTTTTTTTTAACGCTCATAATTCAATGTCTTTAGTGGTGTAATCAGTAAAGTATGGCTAATGGATCATTGTTTTGACACAATCAACACGGGTTCGAATCCGCCTTTTGCAGAGCTTGCTCTCTCTCTCTCTTTCTCATCACAAATCACATTGGAAAGGCATTTACTTTCAGTAAAAAATAAGAACATTTTCTAAATGTGGAAATAAAGTGCCTAACGAAAGGTTTAATAGTAATAAAAACATTTATTGGTAGGGGTAGGTGTAGGGAGGGCTTTTAGTGTCCCTTTAAGGTGGCATCCATTTAAGAATTTAAATAAATATAATCATTTACACTCTATATTATATAGATCCTGTTAATGTACAACAATACTGAGGTGCAAAGTATGTATCTGTCAAAATAAGTATAAATTACATGTAATTACTATTTATATTGCAAATAACTGCTACTTGTATATGGTGTAAATATAATAAATATCACTATTTTCACTGAGTGTAAATAGAATCTAGTTGCTATTTACACTTGGTGTAAATAGCATACATCGCTATTTGCACTTAGTGCAAATAGCCACTGCCAATAAATAAGCTTCACTCACTGACAGAGGTGTCGACCCAAATCCCACAATATAATTTTGTTTCTAAACTTACCAAAAACATCTTCACAAATTACAATTCTATGAATGAGTGTAGACACAGAAATGGCCACAACATGACTGTTTCCACACAAAAACCTAAAATTACTTTACTGGACATTTAGAGTGAACACACAATAACAAACAATCTCATTTTTTTTTTTTTTTTTTTTTGGTACACTGTCATTGCCTCCACTATTGCTTGTTGGATTAGATTACTTAAATCCAACACCCAGGTTGTTGGAATTTGACCATGGAATTAATTTAATTCACAGTAAGTATTGTAGAATGGTTTGTGGACAGGACACAACTACTGGCTCTGATTCTGTCTTGTGCTACCTCGAGACACAGCTGTCACATTATGGAACTCTGTTAGTGCAGTTTTTGTCTAACAGAAAACCAGCACTGTGAAATGAACACATGGAGGTAACCACAGCCAAGGCAGAAGCCTCAGGTAACCAAAGAAAATTCCACTGTCAGTTTTTTGTGGGATGGAAGGCTAGCATTTCTCATTTAGACATTCACAGCTCAGAAAGTCAGATGCCCTTTATAAGAACCAACTAGATACAAGGGGATAGGGAGCAGAGGAGATCTGTAAATGGGATTTCTACTTTTTGTGGTTGAAACTCCCTCTATGCACAAATCAAAGGCCAGGGAAGTAATTATAGAGATGAACAAATGTAGAATGTTATACAACTGTATCACACTTTAAAAGTGTGCAATGATTTAATAACCAGTTCATCCTGACTTGTTTTGACCATGCTTGTCTTCCATGAAGAAAAACTTCCATTTGCTCAAAAAATGGCTAAATGTAGTAGTAATGAAAATGAAATACACGGATTGGTCCACTCTACTGCAGTAATTTCATTTATCTTCAAAGCACTGAGTATTGTATATCCTCCCTTTATCCTGTTACTGTTCCTGTGTCTGTTCCTGTCTCATTTATTTTAATTGTTTCAGAGCTCTTGTGACAGTCTGACCCATAACTCTATTATAATGTCTTAATCAATAATAATGATGACAAAAAAAAAATAGATGATCACTACATAGAAAGAAAATTATATAGCAGAGTTCCTCTGAAATGTTTTTTTTTTTTCTCTCATTCTGACCGAATGTTTTTGCGCTAGCATTATGTCATATCTTATTTTCTACCTACACTCACCTAAAGGATTATTAGGAACACCATACTAATACTGTGTTTGACCCCCTTTCGCCTTCAGAACTGCCTTAATTCTACGTGGCATTGATTCAACAAGGTGCTGAAAGCATTCTTTAGAAATGTTGGCCCATATTGATAGGATAGCATCTTGCAGTTGATGGAGATTTGTGGGATGCACATCCAGGGCACGAAGCTCCTGTTCCACCACATCCCAAAGATGCTCTATTGGGTTGAGATCTGGTGACTGTGGGGGCCATTTTAGTACAGTGAACTCATTGTCATGTTCAAGAAACCAATTTGAAATGATTCAAGCTTTGTGACATGGTGCATTATCCTGCTGGAAGTAGCCATCAGAGAATGGGTACATGGTGGTCATAAAGGGATGGACATGGTCAGAAACAATGCTCAGGTAAACGATGCCCAGTTGGCACTAAGGGGCCTAAAGTGTGCCAAGAAAACATCCCCCACACCATTACACCACCACCACCAGCCTGCACAGTGGTAACAAGGCATGATGGATCCATGTTCTCATTCTGTTTACGCCAAATTCTGACTCTACCATCTGAATGTCTTAACAGAAATCGAGACTCATCAGACCAGGCAACATTTTTCCAGTCTTCAACTGTCCAATTTTGGTGAGCTTGTGCAAATTGTAGCCTCTTTTCCTATTTGTAGTGGAGATGAGTGGTACCCGGTGGGGTCTTCTGCTGTTGTAGCCCATCCGCCTCAAGGTTGTGCGTGTTGTGGCTTCACAAATGCTTTGCTGCATACCTCGGTTGTAACGAGTGGTTATTTCAGTCAAAGTTGCTCTTCTATCAGCTTGAGTTGGCCCATTCTCCTCTGACCTCTAGCATCAACAAGGCATTTTCGCCCACAGGACTGCTGCATACTGGATGTTTTTCCCTTTTCACACCATTCTTTGTAAACCCTAGAAATGGTTGTGCGTGAAAATCCCAGTAACTGAGCAGATTGTGAAATACTCAGACCGGCCCGTCTGGCACCAACAACTATGCCACGCTCAAAATTGCTTAAATCACCTTTCTTTCCCATTCTGACATTCAGTTTGGAGTTCAGGAGATTGTCTTGACCAGGACCACACCCCTAAATGCATTGAAGCAACTGCCATGTGATTGGTTGATTAGATAATTGCATTAATGAGAAATTGAACAGGTGTTCCTAATAATCCTTTAGGTGAGTGTATAAGACTACAGCAGATTATGACACAGCTGATAGCAAAACAGATTTCTGGAAATGGAGAAGATGGTACACTGACATTGGACAACAGCCAATAATCCCTCTTTTAGACTTCTCTACACTCTCCGTGATTGAGGAAATAAATATTGACTGATCGGCTCAATGGTTTGAGAGATCACAGCTGTTTCTTTTAAATACAGAAGAAACAAGTCCACATGCTTACTCAGGTATTGCATAGCCCTCTTTGGGCTTTACTGCAGCAAATAAGACAATACTCAAAATTTGGTGAGACGCAATGTAGTTTTCTGACTAACTGATCAGCCTTAATTAGTTCTACCTGTCAAGTATGTCCCATGTGCCATCATTTGATTAGTTATGCGTGTCTATAGATCCAACCTGTGATTGGCAGAGGCAATTAACATGTGACTAGCTATCTAACTATCTGCCTTCAACTGACACGTATTGCGTATTGGCACATTCTTTGTGGAATCGGCAAGTAAAACCCATTATGTGTATGGGAATATAAATTGCACATCTAAACAAACATTTGAAAGAAAATAATGTTCCCACACTCTGAGCAATTCATATCATAAAGTGTGTTTCATGGGGCGTTTCACCCTTTCACATGAACAGCTTGAGTATCAAAGCTGGGTGTTTTGCCTCTGGCAGCAATAATCTGAGCTTGCATACTGCAGATCACGCTGATCTGTGGAACAGACCTCATTTGCAGCCTCTCTCGGTTTACTGCACTTCAGTTACTCAGAGGCTAATTCCTGATGTGTGCTTATTTATTGTCTGCCAAACACAGCTAGGATTTGTACCTAACTCAATAAAAGCTGTTATAAGTAGGGGAGAGCTGGGCACAACCTAATGCTTTTTGACTTTCTCAGTTTGTGTAAATCCACTTGGGGGTTTTATATTTAGTATTTTAGTATTTTACTAAAACTTGGGGTTTTAGTATTTATTTTTTCGCATATTAATTTCACATATCTAGTACAACTTAGTGATCGACCGATCGGGCCGATATTTGCGGTTTGATCACCGATGCCAATACACGGCTGCTGCATTCGACGATAGTTTTTTCCCGGCATTATTTACTTTTTTTCTTGATTTACCCCGAAAGAATGGAAGTGAAATGTGACAACATGCCCCATAGGTGGGGTACATTGTAACATGTGAGGAGGCACATTGTAATATCACCAAATGACAGCTTAAAATGTCATCTGATATAATAATAATAATAAAAAAATCCAAGATAAAGTAAAATATTTTGTCAATAAAATACAATTATTAAGTTTTTCAAATAAAATAATGGAATTTTTAATCATTAAAAATAAACTTTTTTGAGTTTGTCAACAAAAACACAGCAGAACACAGATATACAACATAGTTCAAAACATAATAATGATGAATAATTTCTGAACATTGACTCTCAGTCATTATTCAGCTTTTTCTCATGGTTTCTCAAAAGAATTCATAAAAGTATAGACTATAATAGCATATTTCTAATAGGAGCTCATTGTAACGCAGTGTTAGAACACACCCCACCTGCACAACTGGGATTTAAACCGCGGCTCGTGTCTTCTGCTGTTCTTCTGCTATAGCTCTCTTCAGCTTTATGGTCAACAACAATGTATTGTATTAAATGTATTACTTAATTGAAGTTATAAGTATGAAGGATGAATTTTGTCAATTGTTAAAATAACCTTTTATGACCAATACTGCACAATTATGTATATTCATTATTCACAAAAAAAAAAAAAAAAAAAAAAAGTTTAAATAGCCAACCCTGTTGTCAATGGCTATTTTACTAGCGCTGTCAACCATTGCTCAGATATTTGAATAGAACCTCTCTCCATTTGACTTAGTGTAACAATATGGTATTTGGTGCAAACTGCAAACAGCATGTAGCATTTTACACAAGTCACTTATTAGTATAAAAAGCTGCTGCCTTATAAATTCTTTTTTGCACTGGTATGATTTATTTTTTGTTTTTACAGTAGGATATGAATATCTTCATTGATATTTGCAGGCTGTGTTTGTAGGAAAGTTTTTCTTGCCTGATCCTATAGTATCTTAAATAAGCAGCTACAGTATATCATTAAATATGAAAGATAAACATAATAGCTTTTCAGCTTTGTAAAATTACAGTCAAGTAACAAACAACATTTGCTGGCATTTTTCCGAGAACCCCAATTAGTATTTTGTACTGCTCTTGTAAGAAAGCTGGATGAGGGCAGAATCTGATTAAGGGCAGGCTGATTGGTCCTATATGGACAGTGTTTTCCTCAAATGTAAAAAAAAAGAAAAAAGAAGAAAAAAAGAAAAAGAAATGTTGTCAAAATGTCAAAATCAAAGCAACCCTTTTAAAAGCACTTAAGACAACACATAACCACAAATGTCACATTAAATATCTGGTACCCAGTGTTCATTAATTCAACCTAAAATAGGACTATTCTCATAAAGGCATTGAAGCTTAAATATAGTATAACCTTTGGGTTATTTCCTGAAAGTCATGCCATTGCAAGTGACCTCTGATAGGAACTGCATGACCGGTTGATGTTAACTGGTATACTTAAACTAAAAAGGTCATTGACCTATTGAAAGTAATAACAACCTGCCACATTGCGTGAGCTGTTACAGTTCACAGCACACAGGTGATAATGATAGTCTCTAATTTTTTCTCCTCTCACCCGGAGAAAAACAAAGAGAGAGGAACAGAGTGAGTAAGAGGTGAATTAAAAACAGAGCTCAATCAGTCTATGGATGCAAATCTAAATATTTTCTAGGAATGCATCAACACCATCTTTAGAGTCTCAGTATGAGTCTCAATACTTTACTTGCAGATATCTAAAGCTATATTTTAGTAATGCTAGCATTTTCAAGTACAGAGTGCAACTGATATTTTTTGGTAATTTGAACCGATCAAAAGAACTTATATAAGAACTATATATATTTAAATGTACTTTATTCCTGTGATGGCAAAGCTGAATTTTCAGCAGCCATTACTCCAGTTTTCAGTGTCACATGGTCCTTCAGAAATCATATGCTGACCAGCTGCTCGGTCTTCAAAGTCAAAGTCAAAGTCAGCTTTATTGTCAATTCTGCCATACGTACAGTACATACATACAGAGAATTGAAATTCTATGACTCTCAGACCCTAGGTGCCTAACAACAACAAAACAATAACAATAACAACAAAAGTTTAACAGTAACAACAACAGAAGAAAGATTAAAAAAAGATGGATAAAGTGAATTATAGAGGTAAAGTGGCAATGGCAAATAGTGCAAACAATAGTAACAATAGTGCAATTTCAGATTTAAGTCAGTGCAGGTATAAAATAAAATTATAAGAGTGTGTGCAAAAAAAGAGTCTGTAAGAGGGGAGACCAATTCCTCAGAGAGACAATATAATGAGGTAGATGAAGGGAGGAGAACTGGGGGGGGTGATTCCCAGATCAGGTGCGTGGGGCAGAAGAGGGGAGGGTTGGCAGAGTCGGGAGGGAGTTCAATGCCCTGACAGCTTGGGGAATGAAGCTGTCCTTCAGTCTGCTGGTCCTTGCTTGGAGACTGCGTAGCCTCCTCCCTGATGGCAGCAGACTGAAGAGGCTGTGCGATGGGTGGGTGGGGTCTCTCGCAATGATGAGGGCTTTGCGGGAGAGGCGGGAGTTATAAATGTCCTGGAGGGGTGGGAGAGAGACACCAACGATCTTCTCAGCTGCTCTCACTATGCGCTGAAGTGCTTTTCGGCAGGATGCGTTGCAGGCGCCGTACCACACAGTGATGCAGCTGGTCAGAATGCTCTCGATGGTGCCTCTGTAGAAGGTGCGCATGATGGGGGCTGGGGCTCCGGCTCTTCTCAGCTTACGGAGAAAGTAGAGTCGCTGCTTGCTTTCTTGGTCAGTGCTGTGGTGTTGGCGGTCCAGGAGAGGTCCTCTGTGATATGTACACCCAGAAATGTGTTGCTCCTCACCCTTTCCACGGTCACACCGTTGATGGTCAGAGGAGCGTGCTGGGTGTGCATTCTCCTGAAGTCAACAACAATCTCCTTCGTCTTCTCCACGCTCAGAGAGATTGTTGTCGCCACACCACCTGGCCAGGCGGCTCACCTCGCTCCTGAAGTTTGTCTCATCATCGTTGCTAATGAGACCAACTACGGTTGTGTCGTCCGCAAACTTGATGAAGAAACTGTTGTGTATGGGTGTGCAGTCATGTGTCAGCAGAGTGAAAAGGAGGGGGCTCAACACACACCCCTGAGGGGCTCCAGTGTTCATGATGATGGAGCTGGATGAGTTACTGCCGACCTGAACTGCCTGAGGTCTTCCCGTCAGGAAGTCCAGCAACCAGTTGCACATCGATGTGCTGAGACCCAGCTGTGACAGTTTTTGAGTGAGCTGTAGAGGGATGATTGTATTGAATGCTGAACTAAAGTCTATGAACAGCATTCTGACATAAGTGTCTTTATTTTCCAGGTGAGTGAGTGCTGAATGGACGGTGGTGGTGATGGCGTCATTGGTCGAGCGTTTAGACCGATATGCAAATTGGTAGGGGTCCAGGGAAGGGGGAGGACAGACTTAATGTGGTGCATGACTAGCCGCTCAAAGCACTTCATAAGGATGGGGGTAAGTGCGACTGGACGGTAGTCGTTGAAGCAGGATGGAGATGATTTCTTAGGGACTGGAATGATGGTGGTTGCTTTGAAGCATGTGGGGACGACAGCTTGACTCAGTGAGATGCTGAAGATGTCTGTGAAGACATCAGTGAGTTCCTCTGCACAGTCTCTCAATACACGTCCAGGAATGTTGTCAGGACCTGGAGCTTTGCGTGCGTTGACCTGCTGAGGGATCTTCTCACGCTGTCCCTGGGCAGTGACAACATCAGGTCATCGGGAGGAGGTGGTGACTTCTGTGCAGTGGTGCTGTTGTGTGCTTCAAAGCGAGCAAAGAAAGTGTTCAGCTCATTCAGCAGGGGGGTGGAGCTGTCACATGTCTGTGCAGGGGGCTTATAGTCTGTGATGGTCTGAATACCCTGCCACAGGCTCCTTGTGTCTCTGCTGTCGCTGAAACGATGGGCTGTCCTCCTGGAGTACTGTCTCTTAGCCTTCCTGATGCCGCGTGACAGGTTGGCCCTTGCTGTCCTCAGGCCCACCTCATCTCCAGCTCTGAAGGCAGTGTTACGCGTCTTCAGAAGTCTGTAGACATTTCCTGTCAGCCACGGTTTTTGGTTGGGCCAGACGGTGATGGTCTTTGTGACTGTTACATCCTCCATGCACTTGGTGATATAAGAAGTAACCTCCTGGAGGTCTGTGGTGTTGTGGTAGGTTGCAGCCTGTTTAAACATGTCCCAGTCAGTGGTGTCGAAGCAGTCTTGAAGAGCCTCAGATGACCCTTCAGGCCAGATTGAATCTGCTTCTGGATTGGTTTGGTGGCTTTCACAAGTGGTCTGTATGCTGGCATTAACATAACAGTGATGTGATCTGAAGCACCAAGGTGGGGGAGGGGAAGGGCTTTGTAAGCTCCTCTCTGTGTAGTGTACACAAAGTCCAGAGTGTTGTTTCCACGTGTTGGGAAGTCAATGTGTTGATGAATTTTTGGAAGCACACTCTTTAAGTCTGCATGGTTGAAATCTCCAGCCAAGATGAGAAAAGCATCTGGGTGGGCTGTCTGCTGATCACTGATGTGTTTATAAAGATTATTTAGTGCCTCACTCCTGTTGTTGTTGGAGCTGGGGGGGATGTATACAGCAACAAGTATAATAGCTGAATATTCCCGCGGTAGATAAAACGGCCGACATTTAATAATCATAAACTCCACCAGGGGTGAGCAGTGTTTGCAGACCACAACAGCATCGCGGCACCACGCATCATTGGTGTAAACACAGAGTCCGCCGCCGCTGGTCTTACCTCCCTCGACGAGCACTCTGTCCGCCCGATGGCATGTGCGCTGAACGAGCTGAATGGCGCAGTCCGGAACGCTGTTGTTGAGCCATGTTTCCGTGAACACAAAAACACAACAGCCTCTTACAGTCTTCCGAGTAGAGCAAAGAAGACGAAGATCATCCAGTTTATTGTCCAACGAGCGTACGTTAGCGAGAATGATGGTGGGGATAGCCGGCTTGTGTGGTTTAGCCGCTAGCCTGACACGGATACCTCGCGCTTCCCCTCTTCTGTTTCCTTTCACCCCGTTTGTGGCGCCTCCACTGTGGGAGAGGTGCAGTAGTGGGGGACGGTGATGGGGTAGGCCCCCGGAGAAGGCCATGATCCCGCAGATCTTGAGCGAGCGCCGAGCTTGGATAGAAAGACTGTAGTCTTTCCAACCTCGAGCAGAAACTCACGTTTGTAGCTGAGTTTGCAGATGAACGGACGCAACAAGGATGTACAAAAACACTGTGATTTACATGACGAAAAACACAAAAACACCGGTCCGTCGGGAGAGAGAGAAGCCGCTGCGTGTGCACGCGCCGCCATCTTAGTTGTATCTCCTGTATCTGTTGTATCTTAGTTGTATCTTAGTTGTGTTTTATTATTATCAATGTTGAATCATTTTATGTCTTAATATTTTTGTGGAAACCATGATGCTTTTTTTTGTTTTTTCAGGATTCTTTGATAAATTTAATAGTTCAAAAGAACAGCATTTATTTTAAATATAAATATTTTCTAGCATTACATAATATTTATGTTTAATGCAGCCTTGCTGAATAAATGCACACGTTGAACTTGGCTTTACATGGACCAGATGAACAAACAGTTCACTACAGCAAATCAGACTTTCATTTGGCTCTAATGCTGGTTGTACAATTATTATGTGACTTTAAAAATATACTTACAAAAGGGGTGTTCTGCAGCTATACCATCGAAAAACCATTTTGAGTTTCCCAAATAGCCTTTCAGTATTTTTTTTTTCTATAATCTTTTCTTTTTTTCACTATAAAGAACCTTCTGTGCATTTTAAAGCTTAGATGTTAAAGTGTCTTCATGAAACAATAGATACTAATTTAGAACCATTATTTTTTTATGTGTGTACTATTGTTACTTGTTGGGAAAAAGTTAAGTTTGTTACTTGAAAGCTGCACTATTAGGAAATCAACTACTGTCACATTACTGAAAAATATAGTTAAGTATAGTGAGAATTGTAACTTTTAGACTACAACTACAACCCAACTGAATTGTAGTACAGACAGGTGTCTCAGACAGCTTTATCATGCTAACCAGGTGCAATAGTTAGAAACCATCATGCAGATCAAGGAACTGAACCTCAATGACAGTTCTTTTTGTTTAATTAAAAAGTTTTAGGGCACGTACATTAAATGTTATGCAGTTTTGACAAGCTCTCTTAATATTCATACACTCTCCAGCTTAAGAGTTCTGTGGGGGCAGGTGGTGACTAACTGCAACATATGGAACCAAAGAACACAAACAACTGCACACGGCAAACCTGATGGAGGAACATACAGTGCATTGAACCATGTGCACAAAGCATTATCTGAAATTTTGGCCAACAGATGCGCTTGTCGAACAAGATGCATATTCGATTTGTGATTATTAGTGTAATTCTGGCCCTGGGTAGCGCCGCAGTTGGTGCGCGTGTGACTGGAATCACTGACTTGGTTACACTGCACGCAGAAAATGACACAGTAGAGTCTGTAAAGGGGCCTTGAAGCTTTTCAAAGACATTCAGAGAGACATTTTCTCATGCCAATCAATGAGAGGGGTTGTTGAGATATGAAATGGAGCCTTGCTGAGGAAAAATGGGATTTTCCCAGGCTGATTTTACAGATACTGAGGTGCTTTTTCAGATCGATAGCTACTATGGTGGAGAGGAAGAAAAATGATGGGAATTTCATTGCAGGGCTCTCTGTAAGATGCATTTGGTCTCTGGTCAAATATGTTTATCCTAATATTTCAAAATTGCTGGATCAAACACAGTTATGTGCTATAAATAAGGGGTATATATACACCCAGTATTATCATATAAATGTTTAAACATCCGAAGCACACGTACGGAAAGCTGGATGTCAGACGGCACGTCCTGTTACTTTTAAACTAATTTCTCTTACACATGTTATTGCGGTAATTACTATTAACTAATATAGAAACAAGCTTAACTAATCAGTAAGTAATAGCAAATTTAGGGCTAAGATTGTTCTTTATTAAGTAATCAATAATTACTGAAGGAGGTTAGCATCACTAAGAACTAATAGGTAATTATGACAAATTATTAAAAAAAAAACAATTCAGTCAAAAACACCATAGACAAATTTTTTGTCAACTTTTTATTGGCATATTTTGCAAAAATATACATTTGGCGATATGGCTCTGTTCTAAATCCCCCATCCTTTTCATGAGCTCCATGAAAAGCCAAGACAGGGAACAGCAGCAGATTCTGGTGACAGCCTCCCATTTTTAAACTGGGAGGGCAGCGAAACCCCCATTTAGAACAGAGTATGCCTCAATGACAACAGAATGACATTGATTAAGTTAAACAGTTTAAGGAGGAGGTGGGTTTCAAAGCAGTGTGCAGCAGAAGCAGTCAAGCAACAGATTGAACTGAAGCTATGCTTAAGTAAGGTGCCCTGTTTGAGAGTTGTCAACTGAGTGCATAGGAATCTGATCAGCTGATATGGACGGGCTTGGAATTTCCAATCAGCTGATAGCGGAGCTTGACTACATGGCCTGCCTGAACTAACACCGAATGCTTGATTTAATTACTAATCACAACATTAATGTATCTGAGATGTGAGCAATTGTCTTTTCTTTTTTTTTTTTTTTTTACTTTCAACGTGGTCATAAAATGCATCACTAATTACTTAAGTGTTACATAGTCACTATGCAGGAACAACTAGTGACCCAGACCATTATTTTAAAGTGGAAAAAACATATTTTTGACTTTAAAATGATGGTCCAGATCAATAGTAGTTCCTGGATAGTGACTAGGTAACACTTAAGTAATTAGTGATGCATTTTATGACTTTATTCAGAGTAAAAATTATGACTGATTACATCTCAGACACACAATAATGTTCTTTACAATTTGTCAGTTAGTTAATAGTTATTATTGGGGCTAATCTCATTCAGTAATTATTGATTACTTAACAAGGAACTTTCTCTTAAATTTGACATTACTCACTGATTAGTTGAAAGAATTGAAAATAATCAAAGATATTTGATTTTGTAAAATGAACAAAGACATTTGCTTTACTGTTTTCAACCCCATCTCTCTCCAGGAGGGCCATTTGGAATTCCTAAAGACAAAGAAATGCTGAAGGCCTGTAGGCCAAATGTGTGTCACACCTGTAGCACAGTGGGGAAGTTTGGTCTGATTGGTCAGTTTGAATGGCTCACGTTAGGGTTTCAGTCACATGGTCAAGGAATAGATAAAAGAAGATTGTAACTGTTGCTCTGTCTCTTTTTCTCTGGCGCTCTCTTCTTGGGGCCTTCTCTTTGGCTCTTCTCTTCTTTGCTCTCTTCTCTTCTTTGTCTCTCTCTCCCCTCTCTCTCTCTCTCTCTCGCTCTCTCTCTCAGGTAACATTCATGCTGGGTACGATTAATGGTATAAGTTTTCATCATCTCATACATTTATTTTGTAACTATTTTAAGTGTAACCATAACTAGATTTTGTCATTAAATTCTTTCAACTACAAATGATGTGCTAACTAGTTTTGATTTGGTATTGACTTTGAAGTGTTACCTATTGCAATACAATATAGTCACATTATAGTCACGCTCTCCCACATGTTTAGCTATTGTAACTGCGCTTATTTCCGTCGTTGGTATAAGCTGCAGTGGGTGGTAAAGACGAGAAATGTACAGTTTTTTGTCATCTTGCTGATAACGTTTCTTTAGTCATTCGGCAACCCTGCAGTCAGAACCGCTGTAGAGGATCCACCCTTACATAGTTAAGCTTGTTTCTATATTAGTTAATAGAAGTAGCTGAAATGTTAATGTAGTAGTTCTCATTAGTCCTGCATTACTTACTGTATAGTTACTTATTAATGATGGACCATTATTCTAAAGTTTTACCGTTGTTGCACTTAAACTGTCAAATACACACATGATTATGCCAAAAACCCACAAAGTTCTGATGCCCGAGTTGAAAAGGCATCTGTTCACGCCGCGTTAACCAATCAGGAGCCTGCTTGCTGCTGCCATGTGGTGAAGTGAGGTAATAAATGGGGGCAGGCCCGCCCGGAGTCACTCATTCAACACTGTGGACTGGAAAAAAAGTTTTCTCTTTGTTCTATTTGATTTTGTTAATACAGAGAAAAATGTTGAAAAAGAATTTTACCTTATAAATCTATTACTTCTCTTAGCGAAATGTCATATTCATAAATGTACATTTTGTAATCATAAGCCATTTTTCAAAGTTTTTCTCATTGAATTTCACCAATATCTTCAAACACTTTCTGTATCGAAGAATGCTAAAGCAAGGAAAACATTATCTTGTTGCGTTCTTTTTAAAATCCCCCTTTAATTTAGTCTCTTCATTTGGCTTAACATGCTCCAATTGCTCAGATATTTTACCTGTGTTTTATTTCCTTTTATATAATTATCTTTGCTTTTTTTTCTCTGGCCGTTGTTCCTGTTCTTGTTCTCCATATTGGTGCTATTTGTTATCTACCTCTTGTATATTTCTTTCTTAAATGTATGTTTCTCTCTTTATCTGTAATGCTTCATTGTTCTTAATAAAAATAATAAAAAAAAGAAAAGAAAAAAGAGTCACTACAAAAACAAACAAAAATAATGACTTTATTCAACAATTTCTCCTACGCAGTTTATGTTGTAAAAACAGTGCAGCTCCCGCATCTCATGCATGTGTCATGGATTTTAATTTTTGTTTGAACTAACTATAGCCCGACCGGTATGGATTTTTGAGGGCTGATACCCATATTAGGGAGTAAAAAAAGTCAGATATCGATATATTGGCCGATATTCTTTGTGTATATTATAGTACAGTATCAGTCAAAAATCTGTACACACTTTCCCATTGGTGTGTCCAAACTTTTGACTGGTATTGTAGAATACAGTATATACATAATATACATACATTGTACATAAATACAACAGAACAAACATACAAATGAAAAACATTATTATTTATTATATTATTTTATATTTAGTTATTTTCAGGTCTAAACTTGATTTTCAGGTACGAAATAGTAATCAAATGTAGCCTAAATATAACATCTTCAGTGTAGTAAAATAGATTTACCCCTTATTAAAGTTATTCAGTCATAAGCTGTGAGTGATTTTGTCTTTTTGAGAAAACGTTCCCTGCTATTGATGAGATTTTCTGACTTTCCATATTTTTACTGTTATACGGTAGGGGGCGCTATTACACATCTTCTGAACGAGTACTGAATCTGACTGAAAACACAGGGAAAGAAGAAGCAGGAATGAGTCATCTCATATACACAGATGCATTTGAAAATAACCCGATCATCAACATTAAACAGCATATAAATCAAAATTTCCACCCAGGACGAGCTATAGGACTGTGAAGCTTTGGGGGCGTTTATGGCGTTTTTTGATCAGCACTCTGAATCCCATCTGGATGTAAATTAGTCGCAATTTTTTTGTCAGCTTTTTTTTATTTATTTTTTTATGAAACTTACCCACATTTAAGTGTTGATAAAAAAAAAGAAAGAAAGAATGAAGCTAGAATGAAACCTTCTATATCTATAAGAATATCTATAAGAATATCTTTCTTTTGATATATGGCATGTTCAGATATTCATACAACAAGATATTCTGTGGGCCATGAAACTTGTGAAAATGACCAAAAACACTGGTGGTGACTGGCAAATTTCATATTTACGCTCACTTAAGATATAACCGTCTATATTTACGATAATACTCGACAACACCGGCATTTTGATATAATTTTGTGTGAATATTTGCATGCTGTGAGACGCGTGGTCGCACATTCATATTGGTGTCTGCGGCATATACACCAATGCTAATATATCTGCGACAAACTCATATTGGCCGATAAACAGCAGACTAATAAATCGGTCAGGCTCCAGAACTAACCTTTAAGGCAGCAACTGAACTTAAGTTTTTAAGTTGAAATAGAGGTGGATTTATTTGTTTATTTATTTTTTTACAGTGCATGAATAAGCCAAGATGAGCTGCTAGTACAGAATAAAAAGACTATTATATGTCTAGCTTGTATAGTTTTTTTTTTTTTTTTTTTCTTCCATGATCCCTATTCTTTCATCCAGCAAAAATGTCTAATTTAATCCCAGTGACCCACAGATCCCTTGAGGTACACTTGATCTAATGGATAATCAGTGCAATTGATAACAGGCCATTTGGGAGAGCTTTTTTTTTTTTTTTTCTTTTTTTTTTTTCTTTTGTTACCATCTGTGGTTGAAAGAACAAACTGCTGAGCTGGCAGGTTGAAGCATGTCATCTCTTTGGGCTCTTTAAGCCTGATGGACATCATTATACATATGTCTGATCTCTGAATAACATCAGTGAAAAAAATACAGGGCACATGCTATTTGGTATAAAGCTAATCACACAATTCTGATTAAACAAGACATGCAAAACAAACAATATAACAGCATACATGATATTCACATTAAATATCATAGCTCAGTCCATAGCCTAGTCCGGACTGATGGTATGAATGTGTTCGACCAACCAGTCCAAACAAAAAGTATGAGTGGAAAAATTAAATATTCAAAACAATTAGTGCCTGCTGGAACAATGAAACAAACTTTGATGAGCCACAGCTCCCACACCACAGAGCAATTATGAAGAAAAGATGATAGGACACTGAATTTAAATCAGAAAAGAATAAGGAAGGTGGGATTATTTTTGATAATAAAATAGCAGGGCAGTGTGTATCTAGGAGATATACAGAACAAATAATCTTAACTTTTTAATAAACATATTAAATTTAATTATGCATATAAATATGCATTTAAATGAATTCATAAAACTCACTGTAGGACATATTTGTTCGAGTTAAACATTTTGTTCTTAAAATCAGGTAACTAAGTGGTTAAAAAGACAATTAAAAAAGGTAATTAAGTCTTTACAGTCAATACTAATAAAACAATTAAACAGAAATCGCTAAACCACTGGCCTGCTGCAAATCTATTAGTTAGTTTATGAAGCTAATGTGCTGATCTTAGTTCTGCAGGTATGGATGTTGTGAAGCTGATAAAAACCATTTAGCGCATGTTTTATTCAGAAAGTCATGTAAATAATAAATTAGCTGTTTCTGAAGTACCACTCAACTCTGATTTCTGTTTACTTATTGATAGTGACAAACATTACACATTAAGACTCAAAGAAAACAGTTTAGAATGATGAGCTGAAGTTGCCCTGTTCAGAGAGGAAGATAGGGATCTAATCAAGAGTCTTTAATGAGCCGTAGAGTAAATGTGGGCTTGCCTGAATATTTCCTTGATTCCCTGTAAAACATATGTAACACA
Source organism: Paracanthobrama guichenoti (assembly GCA_018749465.1). Classification (NCBI taxonomy): domain Eukaryota; kingdom Metazoa; phylum Chordata; class Actinopteri; order Cypriniformes; family Gobionidae; genus Paracanthobrama; species Paracanthobrama guichenoti. The sequence goes on from CM031949.1 coordinate 34,782,592, forward strand.
TAATAACACCATCATACAGTAGCTTGCTGCTCATATAAACCGGATGGAAGAAATTATATACATCTAAATTACAGAGACGTGTAAAATTATTCACTGGATACAATGTGTTTAAGACCGTGCTATGAAATTTTATATTTCCATGTCATCCTTTGCGGCAGAACTCAATAAATTACACGCTTGGTGGCGAAAATAGTCCAAAAGCGCATTAAAAGGTGAGAAGCTAGACACATTCAAAGTCATATCACCTTATCTTACACAGAAAAGGAAATACTATATATCACTAACCAAAAAACTTTTCCGCAGTGCACATAAGGTCCTATCTGATCGGATCACAAGTGGACAATTGTAAATACAGGTGCAAACAGGGTCCAAACCATTCTGAGCTTATCCACTTTTGGCCACTTCCAGAGGTAGTTGACCGGATTGCTTTCCTGATGTGGTAGAATGTGAACAGCCACAAAAGATTGCCTACTCTCCGTCTACTAATGCGTAAACATTACGGGATTTAAACTTAGCTGGCTGAAAGCCCAAGTTTGGTTTGATGTGTTTGCCTTGTCTACTTGTTACCCGATTGACAAAAACACATCCTAATATAAGGTTTAAACAGGGCCTAAGATTGCAGAAGAAAGCCAAACTCAATAGGAAACCTATTAAAATCACTGAAAGAATGCATCTGCCATTAGATTGTATGCTCTCGCTGTCTTCCAATATCTCTCTATGAAAACACAGCTTGTAAGGCCCAAATCCACAGTCATGGGAGCTACAGGCACAGGGCTTTTTGGGCAGCTTTGGACCCATTTGTTTGGGAAGCATAGGAGATTATCCAGATCAGGGCCCATTTGTTGGGGATCTCAGGGTCTCTTCTAGACTCGAATCCCTGCAGGTCACAGGCAAAATGTCACTTAATATCTGGCAATGTGGTGATTTGAGAATTTGGACTGTTTTGGCTGAGCTCCATTCAGGAGATTGGTTTGCTGGCTTGACAGACCCACACCAAATCAACAATGACATTTTCCTCAGTGCTTCATGCAAACTGTGGGGCTATTTGCATGGTCCTCATGCAGTCCTGATCAAACGCATAACTGCACAGTTGGGTTGACCCTCTGCACTGAAATTAAACATCATTATCATAATACAATTTTTAAATTTGGCTAATGCTTTTATCCAAAGCAATTGACAGCTTTTTTGGGGTATATATGTTCCCTGGAAATCAGTCCCATGACATTGACACCAGTTCCCTTTCAGTCCATCATGTTCAACATATGTCAAACGCCCCAAAATCCAAATCCACTTTCTGGACGGTGTTGGTATGACGACACGTACAGCGGTGATTGCTCAACAACTGCTGTCTTCACAGCATTTGAGGGGGCGTCTTCAACGAGTCTGCAGTTTATTCAGCTGTGAGATGGTTTGGTGAAGGCATTCCTTGTTGAGTGTGCACAGCAGGACACAGCGTGACGCATAATAGCTTTTCCCCACCCTGTGCTTTCTTTTTATTTATTTTTTTATGGAAAACTTGGCAGTATGGTGTTGGAACCAATATGGTAGTCCAGAAGCGCCCCTTGGTGAACATTGCAGAGCTGCGAGAGGTTGTCAAAGTACGCTTCCTCGATGCTCCCATCTCTCAAGGTGGCCTTTTCAGCAACACTGTTGAAAGCTGTGCCCAGCAGTTCTCCACAGTTCAGAAGCAGGCTGAGGCAAACAAGAGCATGGCCGACGTGTTTTCAGAGTCACTCATGGGCTGCCCCTCAGTCTGCGCATCGCCAGAAGCATCTAAGGTCGCTTCGCACCACTCACATTCCGGGCCTGCTCAATTGTGCAGCTGACGAGCTCTCATGACAGTAAGTACTTCCGGGAGGGTGGAGACTCCACCCCCAGGTGGCCAGCTGACTTGGAGGTGCTTCGGGTCCGCCCCGGACACGTTGCTTTGCCAGCTATTTCATTCCCTGACCGAGGGGACCCTCAGCATGGATGCACTGGCACACAGCTGGTCCCAGGACCTACACAAATATGCGTTTTCCCCAGTGAGCCTTCTCGCACAGACACTGTGCAAAGTCAGGGAAGACGAGAAGCAGGTCTTGCTATTTGCTTAATGAACTGGGTTTGTTCACTTGCCAGAGAAGACCTGGCTCCCAACTGAACCTGGGTTCTCCCAAGGTTTTTTTTCTACAATAGAGTTTTTGTTCCTTGCCTCTGTCGCCTATGGCTTGCTTAGTGGGGACATTTAAATTGCAACTCATGCTCCTCATTACTGGCCCTCCCTGGCCCATTCCTCTGAGGAAGGTCCTTCTTTCTCAGAGATGGGGCACCCGCATCCAGACCTCTGGAAACTCCATGTCTGGTCCCTGGATGGGATGCAGAGGTCCTGTAGATGATCTACCCCAATCTGTGGTAGACACATCATTTTGGCTCTACAAGGCACCTCTATGAGGATGAGGTTCCCACCGGGAAGACCCCCGAAGGGTGTTCGATAAGTTCTGTGCTCTCCCTCCTAGAGGATGGGTTGGAGCAAAGGCTGTCTCCCTCCACCCGCAAGTGTATGTTGCCGCTATCGGCGCACATCACGATGCAAATTGATGAATCTTTGGGGAAGCACGATCTGATCGTCGGGTTTCTGAGGAGGGAGAGGAGATTAAATCTGCCTTGCTCTCACTCTGTACCCTCTTGGGACTTATCTCTGGTGCTTACAGCACTGCAGAGAGCACCCTTTGAGCCTCTGCAGTCAGCAGAGTTAAAAATGTTGTTGTGGAAGACCGTAATCCTGACTGCATTGGCCTCCACCAAGAGGATAGGGGACTTGCATGCATTTTTTGGTCAACGAATCATGCCTAGAATTCGGGCCAGCTAACTCTCACGTGATCCTGAGACCCCGGCCTGGATATGTGCCCAAGGTTCCCACCACTCCCTTCCGGGAGCAGGTGGTGGACCTGCAAGCGCTGCCCTTGGAGGAGGCAGACCCAGCCCTGGCTTTTCTCTGTCCCATCTGCGCTCTGCGGTTATACATGGACAGAATGTAAAGCTTCAGGACCTCAGAACAGCTCTTTGTCTGTTATGGAGGCCAGTAGAAGGGAAAGGCTGTCTTCAAGCAGAGGATGGCCCACTGGATAGTGGATGCCATCACTTTGGTGTACCAAACCCAAGGCATGCTTTGCCCGCTCAGGTTGAGAGCCCAATCCACTAGAAGTGTTGCCTCTTCCTGCGTGCTGGCGCATGGCACCTCATATGTTATGACTCCATATGTTATGACTCCCATATGTGTATTCTTTCCCTTGGCAGAATCTGCTCTGCCGTCCCTGCCAGGTGTTGTCTCCCCCTGGATTGGCCGGAGCCACCTCAGGGACATTCCGTATGTTGCTCTGCCCTAACTGGCCTGTCCATATGTGTAACTCCCACATGTTAGCTCCCTTTGGGCAGGACATAGGCTCCGCAGCATTCCCTTCCCCTGGAAGGGGCATGCTTTCCCAGTGTTATCCAATAGTCACTGAATGGGTCATGCGGAACACAGTGATTGCTCTCTGCGCAAGTCTTCCGCCCTAGTATGGGGGCCTGAGAGGCTTGTGCAGGGCACTGGAAGTGGCAGTAACTGTGGCGTTTTCCATAGGGATCACAATTTGTTGGTGACAAATCAACGTACGCCGAATGTGACCGACTGAAAGGGAATGTAAGGGAAAAGGAATTTATACTCTTCTATTGGTTCAAACTAGTAATCAGTAATCTTGATTTTTTCTTTTTTTTTCTTTAAAGGAAAATGAGGAACAAACCTAAAACATTCTTTTAATCTAGGTTAATACTTTGTGTGTATCAATGCATTTTAACCTTTCAGTTTGTACAAATCAACTTTAATACATCACAAATGAACTTTGAACAATTATAAACTAAGTGGTTAATAAAAATGGTTAAGTATTGATACTTAATGCTTTAATGTTATAGGAATTTTTGAGTGAACCATCACTTTAACAAATATAACCTATAAATGTGCCTTACTGTTTATTTGAATTGGTTTGGATTTGAATGTCACGCACACCAGTTCTTCTAAACACTCTGAATTTGTTTCTCTCAGAATGTAGACACAATACAATGCAAGGCCATAACACACACACACACACACACACACACACACACACACAAACACACAAACAACCAGAGACGGGAAATTTCTCTCCACATGTGCATGAGTGTTAACCTTTAATTGTGTGCCATTGTGGGCATCCTTTAAACAAATACTCTCTGCAATGGAGAACTACATAATTGTACTATTATCTGTATGAGGGGAAATTACTATCAGTCCAGCACATCCTGCCTTCTCTTTGCCTTGTCTAATGGGAGCACAGTGATTTTGCTTCCTCCAGACAGTGCCTTTGATAGAGTGATAGCAGCAGAGCACTTTCTCCAAACACAGTCTGTTTTCATTAAATTGCTAATCTAAAATCAATCAAGCAAAACAGATTTACTGGCCAAGAGGCTTTTTTTTTTTTCTTTGCTTTTTTTTGCATCATCCATTGAACCCCCCAACTCCATTTCACTCCATCACATTCTCTAAGAAATGGGTCCACAAAAAGTCCACAATGTAGGCCTAATACAAATTCTGTAATTTGTTATTTTACTGTATTTAAGGTAAAGTACATGCAACTTTATGTGCAGATCACCAATGCTACTTAAAGTGTGCCTATGACCTTTCACTGCCTCACTCTCTCTTTTCTCAGTTGTGTGATACCTGCCAAAAAGTATTCATTAACCTGCATTCTGCTGATGGTCTGCTGGAGCATCGCCCAGACCTGCACAGAATCAAAATGTGTCTTTAAGAAGCATATTTGTGTAAAATCAATTAATAAATATATCTGACATCCTCTGTTCTGTCCATGTCCTCTGATATAAAATCACTTTAATTTCTATAGAATTTATTAAATATTTACCTAAAAGCTAGCAGAGAGATTTGTTGCATTTTGTTGGACTGTGAATTGGCTATTTCATTTATTTGTAGCACTTTTCATGTGAATGAGGACAAAAAGAGCTGTTTTTATCATTGATGGTAGGCTCTAACTACAATATAGCACACGTCATGTGGACTATTCTTTTATGATTTTTTTTTTGTGTGTGTGTGTTCAGAATTATTATTTTAGATGCCTTTAACTACTATGTACTTACTTATAAGTGCAATGTACTTATAGTGTTCATGTTGGATTGCAAAATACTTTTGTTGCTATTGAGGTGGGATATGGCTATGGTTAGGGACAGCTTTCTTGGTATTAGGTTTAAGGGTGGGTTAAGGTGTAAGGGAAGGGTTAACTGAAATTATAGCTGTAAATACATAAATTGCAGACGCAATAAAATGCAGCAATTTAAAAAAATAAAAGTACATAAATAAAAGTAAATTAGTCACAATTTCAGACTTTTACTGTGAGATATGGACCTGGCGGTAATACACAACATGTAAGTAACCTTGTTAATTATAATGCCTAATCTGTGTTCAGTGATTTCTGATATGTAATGATATTTGTACAGTCAGACATTCTTTGTCTCAAAATTGTTTAGTGCTGTTAATGCATCAGTAAATCAAACCATTGACTAAACAGTCAACTTCACATTGTTTCTCTTAGCAGCATAAAACAATGTTAATTAAATTGTGATTAAATTATATACAGAAAGCAATGAAAGAACCCTCCCTTTATAATTGCTAGAGCTGTCAATCACACATGCAAGTTTGTCAGTGACTCTTGCCAAAACTCCAGTTGTAATCAATGACGCTGTCTACACTGTACAATGAAACTCTTATTTACATCATGTTTGCACTGTTAGTTGATAAAAGTGTTTGTGAGAGTGCAGAAATAGAGAAATCAAGCAAGGATGAGATCACTGCATTCCTGCACTCATGTCTGTCACTGACTACAATGCTCATCGCGACAACCTATTTGAGTTGTATTGCTTTACAGTGTCCCTGTTCCCTTTCATTGTATGTAATTGAGCTATGTGAATACTCAATATCTTCTTTAGTGTTACATAGACGAAAGCGTGGTCGAGCTGCGTGCTCTTCTGTCCATGTGAGTTTTGTGTGCGGAGCGTGGTGTTCAGATCCTAGCACTTCGGTCTAGTTTGGTTTTGGTCTTGTGTCGGGATTCGGACATTCATGCTCCGCATGTTTGTCTTCAGTCGTGAGCGCATGGAATGAGCATTTGTTCGTTCTTGTGAGCTCCGTCTTGTCGTGTGAGCACGTGTTCTTCTGTCCGTGTGTGTTGTGTTCTGTGTAGCACACGGATAGTGTTTTCATTGGCTGCATGCTTTCATGTTGTCATGTTTTGTGTGAACACGAGGCTTAAGAGTGTTCTCATTGGCTGTGTGTTCATGTCTTGTTTTGTTTGGGCACATGGCCTGTGATTTGTGTTTGCTGGCCATGTGCTCATCTGTTTGTCACGTTTGGTGTGAGCACATGGCTTGTCATGCATGTTTCCTTTGTGCCATGTGCTCTCATGTGTATTGTCTTAACCCTGCCCATCTTGTTACCTAATTATTGGTTGATTTGCCCCAACTGTCCTCCCTCATCACCTACCTTGTTTGTTCCCTATTTAGCCTATTCTCCCTGTGTTTGCAGTCCTGTGCTGGATCGTCGTTGCTTGTTACCTGTCGTATGTTACCTGTTGGTGGTCCCTCTGTGTGTTGGTCGAGTCATCATGTTTTCCCCCTCAACGTAGTTTTTGTTTGTTTTATTTTTATTAATAAAAGCCCATTATAAATCTGCATCGCTGAGTCCTCACCCAACCCTGACACAAGGTGAATGCAACTAAATCCACTATATTTCTATTATTGTCACATATTACAAAGTCCAATGAAGAGGACGATTATCAGTTTTCAAAATTAAAGTTGATATTTATTAAACAAATCCATGGTAATTAACTAGTGGTGGGAAATAGAGATCAAAGGACACAGATGAGTGATGATAAACAACTAATGCTGCATTCCAGGCAACCCGTAACCTGTGTTTTTCCAACCTTCTACCCATGAAAGTGCACTGGAACGGCAGTCAAACCCATGAATTCCCACCCTCGTACTAGATCGACGTACTCCCAGCTCTGACATCACATAGCCCACAAAACAACAATGGCAGCCCCTACAGATGCGGTGTTTATGAAAGTCATACATTAAAAACCAAATCATTTATTAAAATAAGGTATTTGTCAGGGTTCTGTTTGGGTTTTAGACTTTAGTTTGGGTTTTGATTTCATTCCTGTGTTCCTTTGTTCATTTTCCCGCCAATCCTTAGTTCCAATGGTTACCCTTGTTAGTCACAGTCACCACCTCTTCACTACATTTCCCATCATCCTCCCTGACCCTCACCTGCATGCAATTCACAATCACCCGTACTTCATCATCAAGGACACTATAAGAACACTCACTCCCTTCACATCATTGTTTGGTCTCGTCTATATGTACCTGGACTCCTTAGCCGTGTTTCCCATGTCTTCATCCAGCCACCTTCTGCCTCCAGTTCTCCTCGTTGATGCGTTCACCTGCAACAGAATTTCCTGTTATCCTTCAGCAAAGTGACTGTTAGCAAAGTGCTTGTTCTCTACTCACCTGCATCCACTATCTGCCTGTGTTCGTGTCTCTGTTCAAATAAACATCTGCATTCACTTACCCCTTGCATCCATCTGTGTCCTGACAGTATTGCTCTAACGTTAATTATCCGCAAATGTTATGCAAGAATAAATTAATACCAAATACGTTTCCAAATATACAAATAATGTAAAAAAAAAAAAAAAAAGGTATAACAGCTTCCTTTGCCTTATGCACTGTTTTTTCCTCCTCCGTTTCCCTCAAATAAGCAAGGAGTAAGCACCTTTGGTGATAGAAATGATTGCAATGCATAAGCCCTGTATGGTCCCATGCTTTGTTTACATTTATCTACCACAATTCCTTGTGCTCAGGCAGTTTGGTGTGACTTTGCCTGGAATGCTACAAAGTCGTGAGTCGTGGTTTGAAGTCGTAACTTACGGGCTCAAAGACCTGCCTGGGACGCAGCATAAGAGTCCATGAAAGAGAAACTAACAGCATAATCGTTACAATTATTTGTAGACCTCCATAGTTCCCAAATTTGTATTTATGAACTAAATATTTTAAAAATTAATTTAAAAAAATTACTTTTAAAATAATTTTTTAATAATTTTAAAAGTTTTTTTTTTTACATTTATCTATATATAAACCTCAGCCTTATAAAACATTTCAAAACTTTCAAACTATTTTGTCAAGGCAATATTTAGTTTATTTTAATATATATTCTATAGTTAAAATTTAGTTATATGACTTTCAACTTGTTTTAATGAATGGCAATTTAGTGAATGGCAATTCTGAATTATATTTACTACCTCAATCCAATTTCAGGAATTTAATTGAAATTTGAAAGGCATTCTTAATTCCATTTTGAATGGTGAACAATCCTGCAGTAATCAATACCATAAATGAAACCACTACATTACTTTAGTCCAAACCATTCTTACAGATCATCATCACACAGAACTGCATGACTAATGTGAACTGTCAATCAACTTCAGTGAAACCACAAGCATGCAAGCATGTTTCTTTCGCCCTTCTCAAACAGTGTTTTTCATAAGGTTAAGTGACAGCTATCGACCATGTCACAGTCATCACATCTATGAGTGCTGGCACGTCCTTCTCCCATCACCTGCACGCACCCCTCTCGTGACAGCCATCTGCTATGCTCTTTGAAGTCCTGCCCTGACCTGCGTGCTGCCGGGCTTTAGCTTTTTCCTCTCTTGACATCACTCAACTGTAACTTGATTACTGTAACTTTCCTAAGATGAAATCATCCACAATAACCATGCAAAGAAAAAATTTATAAATCAATCAATAAATCAAACAATCAGTCAGTCAAGTCCCACCGGTACTGCAGCATCCTCCACTGCCTCTTGCTTTGAGAATATATTTTGCAGACATATTCCAATCAGTTTATCATGTTTTGTGCGGTTGCCTTGGAAACTGGGAGCTCTGTCAACCCCGTTTTCTTATTGACAGGACTGCAAGCTGGGTAATCACCCCACATGAGTACAGCTTACCACATCGAGAGACGAGCAACAGACACATTACATTTGCGAGGCTTCAGTTTACACAGACTGAATTCTAATAGTCTTCCATTAAGATATTGAGGAGTAATTGCTACTTCAGGCTGTCTTCATGTAAAATTTAAAGCTCTTCATTTCAAAGATCATGCACCAAGACCTAGCATATGCTAATTTATATATGGGCCAAGAGTCTTGAATTTATTTATTTATTTATTTTTTATAGATTTTAATTGATTGATTCACTAATTTACTGGAAAAACCTGCTGTGATTGTCAGCATGTGACAATCAGTTCTTACTGAATTGGACATTGATTTCACCCTATCCAGCGTTTACATCCACCTGGCTTGGTCTCTACCAATTAGAGACAAAAAACAAAGGCTTTGTCCCACCATTCTTACTCAAAAGTCATCACTTTACATCTTTCTGTCTCACTGCACTACCCAGCTCAAATAACAAGAGTTTTTGAGCACTCGTTAATTGTTGTATTAACAAATTATGCAGTTATATAGGGGTGTAACAATATTCAAACCGAACCAAAAAAAACGTGACACACCACCAACGGTTCGAACCGCAATACTCTTATGTCGAAACGAACGCCCCCTGCTGCCTCCTGCTGCCCCAGCCCAGCTTTCACTTCACCTTATGCCACAAAATATTTTTTTCTTCCTTGACATTAGATTAAATAGTAATTAGTACACTTTTAACAACTAATAAGAGCTGTATTTTTACTAAATATTATTATAATAATAATATTATTTACTAAGTATACACTAACTTTTGTCTTCCAAGTGCATGTCATGTGACTTGGGTGATCGCTCAAGTTGCATGGTGGAAGGACAAAGAAAGCCAGTTTCCCCATTTAGCCAGGTAGGCAAAATGCTACCTTGGAGTCCCAGCAACATCATCATTTTTGTAGCTTGTTACAAAATAAAAAAAAATCTCTCTCGCCTCAGAAAAACGCTTTCCTGTCCTGTAAGCCATTATACTCCACTCGTAGCACACACTCTTTAGTTACACGCGCGCCCTATCATGCCATATATTACAAGCGCAAGAGAAACTACGAGCATGCAACATTACAATGTCAATTTGTAATTCATGAAATAAAAGTAAAGTACCAATAAATCACATAACTGGTTCAACGTGTGTTAGCTGGGAAGGCATGCAGGTATGATGTTCATTCTGATCATCAGGAGCAGTTTTCATGTTTCATTAACAGTTCATGAAGTATTGTGTATTCGCCATGGTAACTGTTGTTGCATAACCACAAAATGCCACTTTATTTTCACCTTATGTTATTTTGTTTATTTTTAAATTAGCGTGGTGGCTATAGTATTAACTATAGTATGACTATAGTATTAACAAAAACTGCTATTTAATATCTTTAACTTATAGGCCTATTTATTAATCAGTATTAGTCATATTCATACAATTAATGTGTTTGTTAAGTAGGCTACAGTGGGATATTACTTGTGTGTCATCAATTTTTATTAAATAAATGTGCTTTTTTTTTAAAAAAAAAAAAAACATTATGGTAAATGGTAAAATTAGTAGATTATTTCTGACTAGTCTACAGTGCAGACATTTATTTCATTTGAGTTTACTTAGGTATGCTAACTGCTCTAAAGAAAACATGAAGCAAATATAAAGTTATTGCTGTTGCTATTATTAAGTTAAAAGTGAATCTAGTGTTATTATTGCTGGTGCCCACCATGAACCATGACTCCACAGTAAACAGAATCAAACCAAACTGTGGCTCCAAAACTGTGACATGAACCAAACCGTGGCATAGGTGTATCGTTACACCCCTACAGTTATATTGTCGGTAACACTTTACAATTGTCACCATTATGTTCAGTATGTTTGTGTCAGAGCCCGAGAGAAAGAGTACAGAGCCGACCCTCACCCCGAAAGTGGAGCTCCACTATGATTCTGACCAGGGGCCCATGACAGAGTGAAGTTGCACAACGAGGACTGGCTTATAAACTTCAGCGAGGAACTAGCGATTCCCACCCTATGCCACCCGGTATTTTCATCATCACTGTTTCTAGACAGCACCATGAATTATGATTATCTTTCGTCAACCGTCACTCCATCTCGGGCCTGTTGACCTGTAGGCTCCGTCTTGGCTCCTCCCACCTTCAGATCCTCAGACTTGCGGCTCCTCTGGGCTCCCTCGTCCTGCCGGTTCCCCATTGGTCAGTTGTCACACCACTTCCACCACAGAGTTGCGGGCCATCCGCTGCACTCCGTCCCTCCACCCCTACGGCTGCAGCGGGTTCCTCCTTCCCCTCGGCATCACCTCTATCTCAGCCCTCGGGTACTCTGGCTGTGCCTTCGAAGCTCTTTGACGTGATATCGCCTGGGTCTCCAGAACCAGCGATGTCGCTCAGCTGCCTTGATCCTCCGTCTGCGCCATCAGATCCACCGGCTCTGTCTCCGTCGGTTGTCCCCCAGTTGTCATCAGCCTCGTCACCATCTGGACTCCTCTCTCCCTCGTCTCCGCCATGGGCTGTCGGCACTGACAAGCTCTGGGTCTGTGTCAGCGGACATTCTCAACCATTGCCGCCAGGGGATTGTCATCATCCTCCCATTGTCATCATCCTCCCATCACCATCCCTTCGCTTTATCCTGCATCATCCCGGCATCATACCCACATTTCTGCCTCTCACGTCCCTTTGCCATCTCCTCGTCCACATCCAAACCACCCTCCATCCCTCCCTCTTTCCTCCCTATTGTTACATTCAGTATATCTGAGTGAAACAGCTTCTCAAACAAGAAAAAATGTAGGGCAGGACTTTTTTTATCCATTGTGAATTGATTGGATTATTGTCATTAGCTATTACTGTGATCTCATGTGAGTGACCGTTGGTCCCACTCTCATCATCAGAGAACAGATTTCGCTGCAAGAGGGAGGGGGAAGTTATTTTGATTAAATTCACAAGGGCACATTAATAATTTGTTTTTTTTTTTAAATTAATAAAAAAACTTGATGTTCAAATAATTTATACTAAATACAGCATATTATTCAGTAATCTTTCACCAAAAACATTAACACCCCCCCAACGACTTCTCTTCCTTGATGACATGTACATCGGCTCTGGGCAATAAGGTTCTCAAATGGGCAAATGCGTTTCATTTCTTTCCCTCCAGCAACCTGTCACACCACAACTAACTATAATCTTGCATTTTGGATCTGCCTCCATTTAGTTTGCATTTTTCCCCCCACTGTTAAGGGCATGTGAGGATCAAGTGTGCTCCTGGTTTTAAATGTGGAGGCTTTCAAAAATACTGACCTACACTATTCATTCTGACTAATGTTTATTATGGAAGTTGCATTTAGAAAATAGAATCATGAATATTCATGGACAACCAGAAAAGGCATGAAAAAGAAGATGCATTAAAATAGGTTGTAGGCAAACAAGGTGAAGATCAAATTAAGGTCCTGAAAAGGAAAAAGAGCACAGAGAGTGGGTGAGCGCTCTTTTAATCCAGCCTGAATTCATCCAGGAGAGAGAATGCTGGGTGGGTGACATTTTATACACACAAAGTCGCCTCACACAGACACACCAAGAGAGGGACAGAAAAGAAAGAAGAAATGAGAGCGCAATCACAAATTCTCAATCCACCAATCAATCCCTCCAGTGCCTCTAGTATTTAACCCCTGACTCAGATAGCGGTATTATTCTGCCAATGAAACTGATATTTTAGAAATGAGTAGCCAGCGCATATCAGGATATAAAGAGCTACGAGGGGAAGAGAAGTGCTGCGGGGAGGCCTGAGTCAGGGGAAGATCAGACCACTCTGTGCTGCTACCCAAAAGGAACACTCTCAGAGCAGCATACTAATGAGAAATGCAAAAAAATTTATGAGGGCTGGTTATCCCATGATGCCAACGACATAATGAGAAGATGTGAAATGTGGATGTTTTATGTACAAGATATACTGTAAGCTATTCAAAAGTTTGAGGTCTGTAAGATTTTCTAATGCTTTTGAAATAAGTATCTTACACTCACCAAGGTTGCATTTATTTGAATACATTAAAAGGTAATATTGTGAAAAATTACAATTTAAAATAACCCTTTTCAGTCACACTTTAGATTAGGGTCAGCTATTAACTATGACTTTTTGCCTCAAACTCCTAGTTACTGTTTATTAATAGTTAGTAAGGTAGTTGTTAAGTTAAGGTACTGTGTAGGATTAAGGGATGTAGAATATGGTCATACAGAATAAGGCATTACCATTTGGTTTATAAATACTAATAAACAGCCAATATTCTAGTAATATGCATGCTAATTAGCAATACATATTTACACATGCTATCGTTTGTTTCTGCTTCTTCTTCACATGTGTTTTGATCAGGAGATTTAGTACTCTTTCAGAAGAGACCATATAACAATGAAAACAAGAAAAACTGGAAATCGCTGTCTCATAAATCATGGAAATAGTTGATATTGTTGCTTAATATTCATGGAAACTGTGATCTTTTTCAGGATTCTTTGATGGATAGAAAATTTTAAAGATAATTTATTTGAAACCTTGTGTTGCCTTTTAATGACACTTTTGCAGGCCCGGTTCTAGGCACCTAAAGAAGGGTGGGCTGGCAGATATCCTGGGTTGGCTTTTTTTTTCTGCGCGGGGGTGGGGTGGTACCCAATAGATGGATCAATAACCGCAAAAACGCATCCTGTGTGAATTATTGACTACTAATATATGTATATAACATTTTATAACACACCTCTATGAGTCTTTTCTCTTCTTTTCTGTCCAGTGATAATTAAGACAACAGAATGTAAGCTTAGCCTATATGTTACTATAGCAATGAATGCAACTTTAATTGCATGGAAATGGGCAGTTAAATGCTTTTGATAATTAAATGTTTTTTTGGGGGGTTTTTTCATTCCATTGCGCTACTGTTCTATTGTGCGCATCTCGCTTCTATACTTTTGCAGAGTATTGTTCATGACGCGGCTTTATAAATGGGGCGCTCAAGTTAAAATAACTAAAAAAAAAAAAAAAAAGAAAAGTGCTATTTTTTACTTTTATTGGATAGGACAGATACTGATCAGACAGGAATGCACAGGGCAGTGAGAGGAGAACAGGAATCGAACTCAGGTCGCCAGAGGTGCAACTGCGCCATATGTCTGAACACTGGCCATGAGGCTATCGGTTCTGACAACATGTAGCTTTTAATTTGTAAAAAAAAAAAAAAACTAACAAAATGACAGCTTTAACATTTTATATAGTCTGTATCCTTGTTATACCCTGATCTCCCATAATTCTGGACAGATAATTAAAGCTGCTGTCTGTAACTTTTTTTGTGTTCAAAATTTACAAAAATGATATAATGATAATGTACAACATGACTCCATTTTCCATACCATGTTTTTGTCTTACCCTGAGTCATTATGGTGCACTTATAATAAGTGTTTATATTGGGACTATTTCAGACCGGTCTAGTAGGAACCGCTGCGGAGGAGCACAGTCCCTGCGTGACTCGTCAGACATAAACAGAGAGAAGTAGCTCCGGCTGCAATGTTCTTCTGCCAGATGCATGCAGTTTTGTTTATTAACCACTATAGCGCAAAAAGTTACCGACTGCAGCTTTAAGTTTAATAAAAAATCCTTGTAGTTTGAATTTCAGTGCTGCAGAGAGCAACTGCACACACACATTTTATTTGAATGCTACCGATCCACAATCGGATTTCTGACTTGTGAAGCAGCCTGAATCATAATCACGCGATGTTCGTTTGTTGGCCAGAGGAGAACCGGGTTTTCTTCTCCATTCTATCAACTGATGGAGTTTGGGTTCCTTGTTGCCTCTGGCTTGCTTAATTGGGGACACTTAATATTCAACAATATTATTGATTTGACTGCACTGACACCACACTATTGGATGAGAACTAAACTGAGCTTGACGATGACATCACTGTTTTCTGCAGAACTGCTTTATAGATGAACTGCACTATAATTTAATAATTGATGATCTTTACAACGGAAATGAATCAACACTGAACTGACATCAGCTGAACAATGACACTATTTTCTTTTAGAGCTGATGTACAGCCTCTGTTTGCATCATTGAATCATTTTCCTGTTATCACTGTAAAGCTGCTTTGAAACAATCTGTATTGTATAAAGTGTTATATAAATAAAGGTGACTTGACACACACAAACATATATACACAATCCAGATGTCAATGCTGCACTGCTATTCTAAAGATATGCAGAAAAGAATGAGAATGTGGGAGGACAAACAATGAAAGAGGGAGAGAGTTCCAGTATGAGAAATGGACAAAAATAAGGAAAGATTTGATTGCAGTAGTAGTAAAACACTTTGTATTGGTGCATTTTGGTTCTGCTGTGTAGCTTGTGTTTACACACACATCGAGATAGGCAAACTTATAATCCTTTAAAGGTATTACAGCCATCCATCAATATCAATATCCACATTACAGTCAATATCAATCTCTTCTCTCCAAAAGATAAAAGGATCATCGGATAGTTTTAGCATCACAAAGACATACTTGAGACAGTCAAGCATTTGACAGCCACGGACAGCAGAATCCCTTGAATGCTAAATGCAATTATGAGCAAAAGACAGGGAAAAAAAAGTAATTAAAGTAAATAAAAAAATAAAAATAAAAAACAAGGATTGAGCATTGCTCATATGCGAATAAAACCGCTCTTCACCATAGATCCAGGGAGAGAAAGCAAGCTTCAGTTATTAGCCCACATGTAAAGTGGATTACCTTCGTGGTGGCTTTTCTAAGGCCTTAGTCAGTACTGAAATATTGAAATGAGTCATCAGGAGAGAAGAAGGGGATGTGTGTGGGATTTGTTGAGAGTTGACACTTGGGTGTGATGTTATTTCACAAGAGGGAGGGATGCGTCCTTGGTGGAAATTTAAATTCAGGTGCTCCTTTATGGAAGTGCAGCCCCTTCCCTGGGCTGAGTGAAAGCCGCATTCTGTATTCTTTCAGCAGAGAAGGCAATCTCTCGTCTCATCCGCTTTAAACCTATGTGAAGGTTAGGGCCAATCCACAGCTGATTGTAATTGCATTATGTCCAACTGTTGATTACGTCTTATGATGATATTTAAGAAAGTGAGGACATAGGGAAAATCTTTATGACTTGAGAGGGAAAAGGAAGCCTGGGTGTCCTCTGCAGTTGCACTTACACCAAGCAGAAGCCTTGCGAATGCAAAACCTATAATTGCAATGTCAGTCACAAAGAGAACATCCCGAATAGCAGGAAGCGATTCATATACAGAGACACATTCGGTATAGGTCCAGCCAATCCAAAAACCTTGTCAGAGGTACTGTGTTCATGGTTAAGAGTCACAGTGCCCTCTGCTGGTCTTCTTATCTCTCTCAGCCTCTTACAACCTCTTATGCCAATGGGAAATCTCACAGTGTGTTCAGAGGTTATTATTCTTAGGACTGCTATGTCACTGCAGATCTGTGGTTGTTCATCCACCATAAACAGCAACAACTCTTAAATTCATTTTCGCAAGTTATTGTTCTACCACTTAATTGCACAGCATGTAGGCTTACAACATGCAGAGTGGATTTAGGATGTGAAGTTATCCTTCACCCAGGAATGCAAACAGCACGTGATGTGATATACAAACAACAAAAGCTTTTAGACAAACAAAGAGGTTTCTGGGTAGATGGAGCAAAAAACTTTATGGTCAATGCTTGTAGACAGTGTGTCTAATAATTCAACTGTGGGTGTTAAGAGAAAGGAGAAAAATGTGTCAGAGAAAAGATATTAAAGCAGAAATTACAGAGCTATAGTTCTGTCATGACTATCCATTTGGACTCTGCTCTTGAATGCAACGCAATTTTTCACACTTCCCAAAGCTCAAACTCCAGTACCTCTCTACTTCTTGGGTCCTGGGATTGAACTATAGTCCCCAGATTGAACCAGCAACCTAACATCCCCATTGGCTTTTAATGATTCTGTGGTGTTCCTTTAGGTCAGCTGCTGCTAACAATGCCAAGATAATGGGATAAATTCCCAGGAAACACATATTACCTAAATGTATACATTGACATTTATGTATTTGGTGACATACATTGCATTCCATGTACCTAATGTGCAAATAGAGTTTGTTACCATGGAGAACTGTGGCTCTCACACATTCATAGTTGTCAAACTACTATTCACTAATCTACCCTGAAATGTCGTGAAAATATCTGTGCCTACATATTCCAAAAGTTGCATCTGAATTTCCTGGGATGATTCTGAAATTCTGGATGTTTTGGAAGCAAGCACAGACCACAGGGGTTTCATTCTGTCTGTACAGAATCTAGATTCAGATACAAAATTCCCCGCTGAGCCAGTTCCATTGCTTTTCTTTGTAGGAGAAAAATCACTGTTTTCTCCATGTTCATAACTGACATCAGTGGCTCCAGGGCCTCTGAAATCCAGCATAACAAACAACAGCTCATCAAGATTGAGTGAAGAAACAAATGTACACAAGAATGCATCAAAAGCTATCAATATTTTAAATGAGATATGCATGTCACACCTTTAAAACACTTTCATGGATTACTGTTTAATCTGATGTAAAACAATAAACAGATAAAGGAAAGGTCTGCATCTCCCATCGATGCTATATCGCTAAACCTATTTTTTCTATTTACAGTGAACAACACATAATACATTGAGTACCTGCTCTCTCTCTCTCTCTCTCTCTCTCTCTCTCTCTCTCTCTCTCTCTCTCTCTCTCTCTCTCTCTCGCTCTCTCTCTCTCTCTCTGCTATGTTGTACCTTTTCTGAAGAAAACAGAACAATCTGATTAGGCCAAAGCTACACTGAACCATCATAGCCCTTTAGCTCTGTCTGCCCTAGAGGCCAAGTGAGGAGGGGAGGTTCACCAAACCCTACGGAATAAGAACGAGAACGATTTCAGCCCTCCAAATCATATGTCCATTCAAGTGACATAGACTGTCCATTGACCCGATTTCCAGAGGTTGGCTCAATAATGCACTGGTGTTATGTCTCTGTCACCTCACCGTATCGGCAGGTGGAGGAAGGATTACGCCTGAGCTCTCCTGCTGAGTTACGTATTTCTTTTAAGTCTGCCCGGCTCCTTCCTACCATTCACCCAATAACTCCATTGAGGCTTTTAGCCTCCTAAACCAAACTGAAATAAAATGTAGTCAATTCACCTCCAAAAGAAATGGAGGAAAGAAGAAAGGTGCCTTTATTATTTCCCTCCAAGCTTTTTGTCTGGTGTTGTGTAGTGGAGCACAACTTCAGAACATTGAAGTTCTTTTTTTTTTTTTTTTTGTACCGCCAAGTGCTGTTAACACAGAATATGTAGTTCAGAGGAGCTCAACTGTGATGTGCACAATAATAAGCTCATATCTACAGCTATGAGAATTTGAACTGCCATGTTAGAACTTTTGAATACAGCACAAGCTGCCGTGTAATCGTACAAAACTACGAACAATCCGATCCGAGACATGATCATTATGGTGTTATAACGGGGGTATTTATTCATCTGATTAGCTTTCAAGCCATAGCTTGATCAAAGATTAAAGTCATTCTGACACTCCGCAGGACACTCACAAAGCTGTCATTGCAGCTTTCAGAGCCAAAATTAAACTTCTCCAGTACACAGTCCCTCGTCTTCCTAAATGCTTTAAGTACCTATTATCTTCAGAATCTATTAGAATGCTTCCTTATCATTGTACACTCTAAAAAAATATTGTTTAGGTCAAATGTGGGGATGCTCTAATCCGCCTTTTTGCTTCCGATACCAATTTCGATACCTGGGATTCATTATTGGCCGATACAGAGTACCAATCCGATATTATAATAATAATAATAATAAATAAAATAAAAAAAAACAGTGCAGAATTACCTCATAAACTGTATGCCTCACTGTGTGGAAGAGACTAGGATCATTCTTTTGATTATTTTAGTCTTTTCTGAATAAAACCGAGTGGCTGGAGGTGCATCATGTGGGTGGAGCATACGTTCATGTTGTTTACTTACGTGCCAATAGTCAACAACACACAGACATTTGAAGCAGTTCCTGCGGTTCCAACGCATGACCATGAACCTTTATCATTGGGACCGCTCCATCTTTCAGCATTAGACGAGCTATAAATCCGGCGTCGAACTGGGCCTTGTTTATAAAACAATCATCGCCGAAATGCAGGGAACAAACCAAAACACTTGAGCACTCTATTGCTCCGTTGCCGCTCTGGAAAAACAAACTCCATCCACTGTCCCCTTAACGCTGGGTTCTTTGGGAAGCTAAACAAGGTTGTCTTGCCCTGACAACCAAAAACACACTTCTCTGGTGACATTGTTGATTTTGTGAAGTCCTGTGACCTGTGCAGTGCAGCCGACGACTTCCCTAAAGCCGAGCAAAGTGCCCGTACAAGGAAATCCCGCCCATGTTGACGTCACATAGGCCCATCCTCGAAAATAAGTAGTATTTTTGGCATAGAAATACTCCATCAAACTTTTTTTTTAAACTTTGGCCATGTTTAGCATGGGAATCATGAAATAGCATTATATATATATATATATATATATATATATTGCTTTATATACTATGTTTAAATGATCATTGTGTTAATGTTATATCTTGAAATTAATATATTATTCTGAAAAGTGTGTATCTGCAGCAAAACAAAATCATTTAATTTTACCTCAGGTTTTGCATGCGTTGGTTTTCTCTGGGGCTCGTGGCGGCTTCAGAGAAATCTCCACTCGGGTGAGGGAGGATTTTGAAAGCTTACACACAACTTTTCAGTTTTCTTCCATGTTATGTCAAACTAGTATAACAATTAAGCTTGCTTAGGCTTGTTATACTACCAGTTATGAGGGACAATATGGTATGAAATTTTATATCGGATTAAAGGAGAAACATTATGAATGAAACTTACTTTGCACTTGAACAGTTGCTGTATCAACATACTAAAGATATGAAAATACTTTTAAATAATGTTGTCAGCACACGACAAGCTTTTCTTGCAATTTTGCCACCCATCATATGTGCAGATACTTTTCATTCATGAGAGGCGCGTTCATTTGAATCAATATGTCTATAATGGCTAATGTATGTTAAGGGTGTGAACCTACACTGGTCTCACGGTTCGGTTCGATTACGATTATCATGACATCGATTCGGTTCAATTCGATATATCACGATGCATCATAATGTATCAATGATGCACTGCATCCTCATGTACACAATTTTGTCAGTCAATTATATGAACTGAATTTTTAATTTTACCTGCTCAAAGAAAACATGCTTCTTGGATATATCAAACAAAACTCAAGTCTGGGCACAGAAGACAACAGGAGCATTTAGAATATGTAAATTTTACTCCTCGCAACAATGGTAAAAAAAAAAATTAAGAGAGCTGAGAGTGTGTTAAGGTCTATATGACATGTTATAGCAAGATATGACAGCGCTACTGAGCAGCTGCGTATCTCTTCATCAAGCCAGCGCACAAACTACCAAAAGTAAAGTATGTACTTTAGTAAAGAAACTGAATGATCTTACCAGTGCTGTTGCCGCGCTCGCTCATCTTATGTATTTATTTATTTACAGGGACAGTGCATATTAATGAACATTTCTGTCAATATGCCAGAGTTAGCCAAAAGGCTATTTTTCACCTGCAGTCCCTAGACAGATGTCATCATAAAAGAGAGTAAAAAGTAACATTTTACATAACAATATAACAATTACAATACAATTTAAAAAAGTACTAAGTTAAGATGTACAATAAAAACACATCAGACAAACACATGAACACATACACAGAAAGCAAGAAGCAAGCAGGAGGCAGCGAAAACAGGTCTAGTATTGGGCTAATGTTGACAGCTCTGATTATCAATTAACCATTTCTTTAACTGAATCTTAAATGTACTATATGCATTTATATTTCTAATGTTTATGGGGGTGAGGTTCCACTCAGTAGCAGTTTGAACAAAAAAAGCAGTTTGGCCAAATACACTTTTCCTAAATCTTGCGGACTTTGATTTTGAAATTAGCTGTGGATTAATAAAATGCAGCTCATATCTGTTGTTTTCGGTGATGTGAATTGATTTACACACAGCGTGTGTGTTCTCCAGGTCGTGCTTACCATGTTGTTCATGAAAGCCGAAATGTGCCCAGATGTCGGCCTTTAAAGTAGTTGGAGCATTTTAATTACTTGCACTCGCATCTCTCGCCTCCCTCTGCCATTGTATGCTATCGCAACAAAGCATGTGCGTGACAAATGACGTCAGAAAATAATAAGTACATTATAATCGGTTATGGTCTATTACTGAAACGATACCGAATCGTCCTCGTCTGCATCGCAATGCATCGTAGAAACTATTAATTTCGACACCCCTAATGTACGTGCTTGCTCAAGTTTAATACAATGATCATAATGCAAGGCAAGCATTCGCATGTATGTGATCTATTTTTGGTGGCATTCAGTATGGGATTTGACTATTCATTGTTTAAGTGTTCTTTCAAATGGATTGATCGCATGTACTGTCTCCAGGGGGGCGTGGTTAGACTAGTCATTGCGCACATCCCTACTAAACAGCCTTTCACTTTCAACACAACTCACTACCGAGAGGTTGTGAGCATTGAGAGCGCAAGACCTCTTTTCACTTGGCGGTGTGCACAGCGAATTATGTAACTTTCCGCCTGGCTCCGTTGTGTTGTGTTGGCTCCGGATGTGTTTGCCATAAAATTGTATCAGGTGCAGTTGTATCAGGGTAGTTTTACGAGTACGAGTACATGAGCACAGTATCGGACTGACACCCGATTACTGGTATCGGTATTGATGCATCCCTAATCGGGTTGAGGTCAGGACTCTGTGCAGGCCAGTCAAATTCCTCCACACCAAACTTGTTCATCCATGTCTTTCTGGACCTTGCTTTGTGCACTGGTGCGCAGTCATGTTGGAACAGGAAGGGACCATCCCCAAACTGTTCCCACAAAGTTGGGAGCATGAAATTGTCCAAAACGTCTTGGTATGCTGAAGCATTAAGAGTTCCTTTCACTGTCTTTCAACTTTACACGTGGCACAATGCAGTGAGGCAAGTACCGTTCTCCCGGCAACCGCCAAACCTAGACTCGTCCATCGGATTGCCAGACAGAGAAGTGTGATTCGTCACTCCAGAGAACACGTCTCCACTGCTCTAGAGTCCAGTGGCGGCATGCTTTACACCACTGCATCCGACACTTTGCATTGCACTTGGTGATGTGAACCTATCCATGAAGCTCTCTACGCACTGTTCTTGAGCTAATCTGAAGGCCACACAAAGTTTGGAGGTCTGTAGCTATTTACTCTACAGAAAGTTGGCAACTTCTGCTCACTGTGCGCCTCAGCATGTGCTGACCCCGCTCTGAGATTTTAGAGCCCCCAATTGCTTCCACTTTGTTATAATACCACTAACAGTTGACTGTAGAAAATTTAGTAGCAAAGAAATTTCATGAATGGACTAATTGCCCAGGGGGTAACCTATCACGGTACCACGCTTGAATTCACTTTCAATTTCACTTTCGCAAATGTTTGTAGAAGCAGTCTGCGTGGTGCTTGATTTTATACACCTGTGGCCATGGAAGTGATTGGAACACCTGAGTTCAATGATTTGGAGTGGTGTCCCAATACTTTTGTCAATATAGTGTGTGTGCATATATATATATATATATATATATATATATATATATATATATATATATATATATACACACACACACTTCTTCTAAATGTATAGTGCAGCTTTTTCATGAGGCAGCAAAATATTATAGGACAAAATGAGAACATAGTTATTAATAGGCTATTAATAATCTTGCATTGCACAAAAGTATTATAATATGAAAGGCTCAAATACAGAGTGGTACAAAGTCAAATATGGACAAACCCAACTGCTGGGTTTATAAATTTAATTTACAAATGTAAAACATTTTGACCCAAACATGGGTTGAAACAACCCAGAATTAGGTAGCTGACTGTAGCTGAAATGAGAACAAAGAGTTTGACTGACATTTAGAGAAGTCCCACTAATGTGAAAAATTCAATGTTGGATCATTTTGACTAAAAAAGAAAAACTTTTTTATTGTTTTCTGTTTGAGTTGAAGGAGTTGGAGCAGAAAACCAAAACAATCAAAGATTATGTGATTGAATTTTGCTGCTGTGCACTTGTGTGCCTGAGCATGCCCTCTCTATTGTGAGGGTTTATAAGCTGAAGAGATTGTGTGTGTGTGTGTGTGTGTGTGTGTGTGTGTGTGTGTGTGTGTGTGTGTGTGTGTGTGTGTGTGTGTGTGTGTGTGTGTGTGTGTGTGTGTGTGTGTGTGTGGCTTATGAGGACACAAATATGTATAATGACAAGGGTATTACAAAGTAAACATGGTTTATCAGGACACTTCCTGTGTCTTGTAAGCGAAATGTTTTTTGTTTGTTTTTGTTTTTTTAAACATACTAAAATGAAATTGAAAAACTGCCAACAATTTTCTGTGATGGGTAGGTTTAGGGGTAGGGTTAGTGTAAAGCTTGGTACATACCCCGCAAGAACAAGAACAAAGTTCGCTCTGGCCAGGACATTCCATACTTCACAAGAAAAGCAGGT
This sequence comes from Paracanthobrama guichenoti, assembly GCA_018749465.1. Classification (NCBI taxonomy): domain Eukaryota; kingdom Metazoa; phylum Chordata; class Actinopteri; order Cypriniformes; family Gobionidae; genus Paracanthobrama; species Paracanthobrama guichenoti. The sequence goes on from CM031949.1 coordinate 34,806,265, forward strand.
GCCGAAAAGTTACATTTCTGACCAATCGCACAATAGTTCTCGGACACACCCACAAGAAAAAAGTATGTATTGTAATATGTATTGTAAAAAGGGCTATATAAAAAAGGTGACTTGTGTGTGTGCACTGTAAATAAAATATTGTATGGACAGCCACTGGTAGCATGATTGAGATCCACTATTTAACTCATGCAGCCATAGCAAACAACGCTTTCTTTGAAGTACAACCATTTTGTGAGCATAAGAAATGTATTTAAAAAACATAAAAAAGTCCAAACTTTTGAACAGTGGTGTAACTGTTACTGTGTTACTAATTTACAACCACAATGCACTCACATTAGACATAGATTTAAAAAAATAAAAATAAAAACTTAAGCTTGAGTTAAGCTAAGAGGTTACTTTGAGGTTCATATCAAGGTGCTTTTGTCTCGTCAAAGAGCTCAATATTACAAAACAAAATCTGCACTACAATATATTCTCTGTATGTCAAGATGTATCATAAGTTCAGTAAGAGATACTGTCCTGAACATAAGATAAGCAAGACTGGGACAGATGGCCAAATTGTTCTGTGATGACTAAGATTTGCCATGTTTAGATGGCAATGTTAAATAATATCCATAATGCATTTGAAAGACAGAGAGAAAAATACAAATGGATAAACTTAATGTAAGTATTTGATAATCTGTGACCTTGGTTTCCTTGTGCCAGACCACTACACTTAACTTCCCTTTACCTTGTTTTTTTTTTTTTTTTTTTTTTTTTTTTTTTTTTTTTTTTTTTTTTGTGTTCCTCACTGCTGTCCTTTTCTGGGTGAGTCTGCCATTTAATATTCCAGATGGTGTGGGAGACACTGTCTATCTCTCAGCTGGGAGAAGAGGGCTGGATGAACAGTGAGCCTGAGAAGGAAATGACAGGCCGTATGTTTTGTTTTTAGGATTTCCCATCCCGGTCTTCAATGTGATTTGCAAAGGGCCCAATTACCTGTGACTGTATATGCTACAACTGGTGATGATTCCATCATTCATTCTCTTTCATAATTCCATCATGATTGAATCATTTCTATTGTGAGGTATATTTTCAAACTTTTAGGTAATTGGGGGTATTAGTTCAAGAGGCAGCAACAAGTATAGGCTACAGGTTTTGATTGTGACAACGCAGAATTTACAGATGACTCGCCACATCTTAGCAACTTCAGACCTTTTTTTCACAGAGAAAATAAAAATCTATCCACTTGATATTTGATTTCCTCCAATGTAGAAATGTCAAACAATTATTGTGTTAATTGTAGTATCAAGGCATCAGTGTGTTTGTGTGTGTTGCTGTGTATTCATTCACTTCACATTCACTGTCTCACTCTGACACTAAAACTAATGAAACCGTTTGCTTTAAGGACAAATAAAATCATATTGATAATATTAATAATTCATAAACATGAATGCTCATTAAACATTAACATTAGAATTTGTAATTTGCAATTCTCTGTATTTTAGCTTTGAAATGCTTGCACAAATTTCACAACATGGGACACAAAGTGTTATGTGTTCCTGATTACGTCTTTCAAGACCTGATGTACGTACTACGTGATGGACATACAACCCTAAACAAATCCTGGTTTTGAAATGAAATTAAATATACTTTATTGCCCCTGACAGGGAAATTTGTAATGGACTCAATAGAGTTCATTTCGACAGAATCAGATACATTAAACATTATACACAATATTCATACACACCATACACATAAGAATCTGATTGATGCCAGCACAAAATAGTTTTTTTGTTTATAACAGGGAATTATATACTTTCTTTCAGAGTGTAAGAGTTTATAACAGGGATAGAGTACATGAGACGGGTCACTTAAAATCCTTTTAGCCTAATTCAAAGTACATTGCTCATACAGGGTCTGAATACTGGGATAGTCTTTCAGTCCAATCATTCCAGTCAGTCCAACCATTTTTTCTGTTCTACAACTCTGAAAGATCATCAAATTAACTTTGAATATGATCAGATTATAACAGATGCAAGTTGATACCATGATCATAAATTAGCATATAAAAGGTACAAAAAGGGACTTACTCCTCCTAGTCGGTTAGCCATGCCATTATTTGGTGATGTCTGAATCAGAGTCAAAGTTAGGGATCATATCTTCATTGTGATTTGTTGGGACCAATCAGTGACTAGGCATTACTTATACTAAATTAGTATAAACCAAAAGACATGAGATTTCCAATGGACACAGAATATGAAGGGGTTAAGCAAATTTATTTTTTATAGCTTGTTTGGTTGAAGATATAAAAAAACATGACATGGTTCCACATGACTGGATGTCTGCAGAAATGGATCTTGCTTTAGAAACCTTGTGAAGGCAAGCCATGGACATTTAAACTTCCTAGGGTCCTATTGTACATTTTTGATGGGAAACACGGTAAACAACCACAAACAATTTGTATGTCCATTACAGCACATTAATTGTGATAGAGCTAATGCATTTATGGGACTCCAGTCCAGACACCATCCGTCAGTTAACTAGATGCGGGACCTTGCTTCCTTTGTCTCAGCGAATTTTTCTTCCTACATATGTAGCCAGCAAAAGATAAATAGAAGCAGCATCGGGGGAGTAAAGTAATTTTCCTGCAAATTATAGAAGTGGAATGAATCTTCCTGCGCCCACCGTATTCACCATTTCAGCAGCCATCAACATGGTGCTCATCTCATACTTTTCAAAGCTGGTTAGAAAGAAATAAAAAATGAAATAAGTGAAATGACAACATGAGATGTAGCAGCGCTACTTGACGCTCCCCCCACAAACACACACACACACACACACACACACACACACACACACACACACACACACACACACACACACACACACACACACACACACACACACACACACTCCCTCCTCTCTCTCCACTCTCCTGAGCATTACAAACCTATCTGTGGGATGACAACCTCACTGCCACAACAAGCCCCTCTCCTCTCAGCTTTAGTTAAGGGATGTCTGCCATGATAACCAATGCCTTCACTCTGTATGTGCTGTAAAACCACTCAAGCTCTGGCTCAATTCCCAACACAATAAGACCTGTGTGCTCCTCTCTGCTCCCCTTGGTTGAACTTCACAGGGCTGAATTTTTAAGTTTCTTTGCAGGGCATCTGCAGGTTATTTTGCTAGATTGTAACATAGCGGAGGATGTAGTGTGCCCGCCCCTTCTCTCCCAAACTGTACACATATCAAACAGAAAGCTGATTAAAAGAACACATTGCCTCTGTATTCCACCGTAGGCTACAGTGGATGAATTTGAAAGGGCTGTTGTTCAAAGGCATATTGTCAAAGATCAACAAATGAGTGGGGGAGAACTTTGCAGAGCCTTAGTTTTTATTTATCATGATCCAAGAACTATTTGCTTTGTTGCCACTGATGGGCAAGTTTCAAAACTAATTACATCATGCTTTATTCTGAGTTCTCTCTTACTCCCACTGTTTTTCTTGTCAGTATTGAGTTAAAACCAATAATTCCCCCACTCCTTCTGCCCAAGGTTGAATCGATAGGAAAAGTTTGACTTTAGTATGCTATCAAGTGCCAGAACCTTGGTATTTAAAAAAAAAAAAAAAATGAAATAAATTTCTATCTTAGGCAGCATCTTCACTGATGATATGAAACAAAATGATTTTATTAGACACACAGTTTAACGTTCGCGGGTAGAAGTTTTCAGTAAGTTATGTTTTTCAAGCATTTCAACATACACTACCGTTGATGCCATTGAAATTCTGCAGCAGAGTGATGACATCTCAGATCATTATCTAATCTCGTATGCAGTTGTGGTCAGAATTATTGGCACCCCTGGTAAATATGATTAAAAAATGTCTGTAAAATTAAATCTGCATTGTTTATCCTTTTGATCTATCATTCAATAAATTAGCAAAAACCTAACCTTTCATTGAAGCAAAAGAATGGAAAGTCGGGGGAAATCACATTATGAAATAAATGTTTTCTCCAAAACACATCGGCCACAATTACTGGCACCCCTATAATTTTTTTTATGAGTAAAATATCTCTGAAATATATTCCCATTAATATTTAAATTTTTTAGCACACCAGGGTGACTAGGAACCTCAAATTGTCTAGCTATGACGTCTTGTTCCACAGGAATATAAATATGAGGAAACACAAAGGCCAAATTCCCTTAATCATTCATTACAATAAGTAAAATGGACCCACATTGTATTAGGTGGCCTTAACTACTATGTACAAACCCGATTCCAAAAAAGTTGGGACACCGTACAAATTGTGAATAAAAAAGGAATTAAATAATTTACAAATCTCATAAACTTATATTTTATTCATAACAGAATATAGATAACATATCAAATGTTGAAAGTGAGACATTTTGAAATGTCATGCCAAATATTGGCTCATTTTGGATTTCATGAGAGCTACACATTCCAAAAAAGTTGGGACAGGTAGCAATAAGAGGCCGGAAAAGTTAAATGTACATATAAGGAACAGCTGGAGGTCCAATTTGCAACTTATTAGGTCAATTGGCAACATGATTGGGTATAAAAAGAGCCTCTCAGAGTGGCAGTGTCTCTCAGAAGTCAAGATGGGCAGAGGATCACCAATTCCCCCAATGCTGTGGCCAAAAATAGTGGAGCAATATCAGAAAGAAGTTTCTCAGAGAAAAATTTAAAATAGTTTGAAGTTATCATCATCTACAGTGCATAATATCATCCAAAGATTCAGAGAATCTGGAACAATCTCTCTGCGTAAGGGTCAAGGCCGGAAAACCATACTGGATGCCCGTGATCTTTGGGCCCTTAGACGGCACTGCATCACATACAGGAATGCTACTGTAATGGAAATCACAACATGGGCTCAGGAATACTTCCAGAAAACATTGTACACAATTGAACATTGAACACAATCCACCGTGCCATTCGCCGTTGCTGGCTAAAACTCTATAGGTCAAAAAAGAAGCCATATCTAAACATGATCCAGAAGCGCAGGCGTTTTCTCTGGGCCAAGGCTCATTTAAAATGGACTGTGGCAAAGTGGAAAACTGTTCTGTGGTCAGACCAATCAAAATTTGAAGTTCTTTTTGGAAAACTGGGACGCCATGTCATCCGGACTAAAGAGGACAAGGACAACCCAAGTTGTTATCAGCGCTCAGTTCAAAAGCCTGCATCTCTGATGGTATGGGGTTGCATAAGTGCGTGTGGCATGGGCAGCTTACACATCTGGAAAGGCACCATCAATGCTGAAAGGTATATCCAAGTTCTAGAACAACATATGCTCACATCCAGACAACGTCTCTTTCAGGAAAGACCTTGCATTTCCCAACATGACAATGCCAGACCACACACTGCATCAATTACAACATCATGGCTGCGTAGAAGAAGGATCCGGGTACTGAAATGGCCAGCCTGCAGTCCAGATCTTTCACCCATAGAAAACATTTGGTGCATCATAAAGAGGAAGATGCGACAAAGAAGACCTAAGACAATTGAGCAACTAGAAGCCTGTATTAGACAGGAATGGGACAACATTCCTATTTCTAAACTTGAGCAACTTGTCTCCTCAGTCCCCAGACGTTTGCAGACTGTTATAAAAAGAAGAGGGGATGCCACACAGTGGGAAACATGGCCTTGTCCCAACTTTTTTGAGATGTGCTGATGCCATGAAATTTAAAATCAACTTATTTTTCCCTTAAAATGATACATTTTCTCAGTTTAAACATTTGATATGTCATCTATGTTGTATTCTGAATAAAATATTGAAATTTGAAACTTCCACATCATTGCATTCTATTTTTATTCACAATTTGAACAGTGTCCCAACTTTTTTGGAATCGGGTTTGTATATTGTACTTATTTTTTGATGTAAGTACATAGTAGTTAAGGCCACCTAATATAAAGTGGGGCCAGTAAAACCAAAGAATATATTTCTGATGTGCAGCAAAAGATTGTTGAGCTTCATAAAAATAGAAAGTGGCTGTAGGAAAATAGCTAAAGCATTGAAAATTCTCATATCCACCATCAGGGCAAGAATTAAGAAGTTGTAATCAACTAAAGATGTTATGAATCTGCCTGGAAAAGGACTTGGGTCTATATTGTCTTAATGCATGGCAAGGAGGAAAGTTTGAGTGGCCATAGACTCTCCAAGGATCACAGATGGAGAATTGCAGAGATTAGTTGGGTCTTGGGATCAGAAAGACTAAAAAAACTAAAAATCAAAAATCAAACAACCCCTACATCACCACATGTTGTTTGGGAGGGATTCAAGAAAAATCCTTCTTGCTCATCCAGATACAATCTCCAGTATATTCAGTTGTCAGACACGACTGGAAATTCAAAAGGGACCTGGTTCTGTGGTCAGATGAAACTTAAAAAAAATAGCTTTTTGGCAGCAAACCCACCAGGGGCCCGTTTTAGAAAGGAGGTTAAGTGAAAACTCTGAGTATGTTAACCCTGAAATGAGGGAAACGCTGGGGTTTTAGTTTCAGAATGGGCGGCATGTTAAACCAGAGAAAGCAGGGTAAGTCAAGCCCATTTCTGAAAGACGGGTAATCTTATACTCAGAGTTAGTTACCAGGGTAACTTACTCTGTGAACCTAACCTGGTCTGGAGCAGGTTTTCTTCGGTAAACCCAGAGTTTCTTTCGTTCTCCTTCTCCTTTTTAAAGTGCCAGTGGTGTTTAAATACATAATTCATTCATGCTGCATAAATGCCTTTCATACGGAGTATTTTTTTCTTACCCTATTGGCAGATAATTTGCAAAATAAGAAAAATGCACTTAAATTAGCTTTTTTTTTTTTTTTTTTTTTGTCCCCGGGAAACAAGACAAAATACTTATGTCATTTTTCTTATGTAGGCAATGCACATTGATTTAAGAATCTGTAGATATTTTGACTGGAAATTACAAGACAAAAGAAAAGCATTTTTTTCAGTGCAGGTACATTCATTCACCGCAAATATTTTCATCAAGAGGGCACTGTCAAAATGACAAATACCATCCTGTAGATGAGGCTGCAATAATTTGTAGGGAGTTACATTCGTGTCAGGAGAGGATTTTTTTGCTTGCTATAGCCACATGCATATTTATTTGAACAGTACCAGTTTTTAATGATAGTTTTCAATATAATATATGGGATGCAGAGCATATTAGTAAAGCTGCTGTATGCAGAGAGGTAAGGAAAGTTTGCTTCATTCTCACGTGAGCTCTTTCTGAATATGTTTGTGTAGTTTCCTGGGCACAAACCCATGACAGCATCAAAGAGTAGTTTCACAGGACTGCAGGTCAGTGCTGTAGAAATCAGGTTAAATTAGGTTCACTTGATATCTTGTTGCAACCTCTGGAAGAAACCTAGTAATTAGAATTTCCAATATGGTTGGATGCATTGATACGTGTGAGGGACCAAGCAATCCAAGACGAGGAACACAGGATTTCCAAACAACAAAATCATATTTATTCAATACAAAAATAAACAAAATCAAAATTACCAAGATAACTTCATAACTAAAGGAAAATAAAGAGACAAATAACCAAAAACCAATTTTAAATCCAAAAAATAAAACATGACCTGACCTCCTAATTGTTACACCTGGGAAGCTTATATACTCAATGGACAAGACCATTTCACACACACACCCCCGGCTTATTTCCTGAATGGGTTAGCCCAGTGGAACAAAATCACGGCAAGAGGCGCCAGCCAGTCCTTTATTGGGACGGACCTCCCAACAGCAATAGCAAGTCCTGGTAGCAGCAGACCTCCACTCTCCTCACAGGTAACTTAAACTCAAAGAAATAAGTTTTAAATCAAACATATTACTAATAAAGAGTAACTATGCTTTCAAACTAATTAAATATGCTTTCAAACTAATTACTTGTATGCAATAAATATACATGAAAACAAACCAAATCTGTGTCTGTCATTATTATAAAACATAATATAACCTGTAACAAACCACTAAACAAACGCAATGTATGCATGCATGTGTGACTGAAATACCATTACGGTGTGGTCCCGTCAGCGGCCATCACACTCCCCCCCACTTCAGGAACCTCACTGACACATCAAGAGAGGAAATCCGCCGTAGCATTGAGTTTCCCGGGAACATACTGGACAGTGAATCTGTAGGGCTGCATAGCCAAGTACCATCGGGTAATTCTACTATTCGGGTCCTTCATCCTTTCCAGCCATTGCAGGTCCTTATGGTCAGTTTCTACAATAAACTCTCTCCCCAACAGGTAATATTTTAGGGAATCCAAAGCCCATTTCACTGCTAAGCACTCCTTTTCGATGGTAGAATATTGCACCTCTCTTGGGAAGAGTTTCCGGCTAATACACGCAACAAGTTGGCGTCCGTCAGGTGGCCCTTGCAGTAGCACGGCTCCAATACCTTGTTCAGAAGCATCTGTTTGCACAACAAACATCTGATTAAAATCAGGATTATGCAACACTGCGTCCTCACCCAGGGCCATCTGAATGTCTTTGAAGGCCATCCTTGCTTCCTCAGACCACTGAAGTTGGTTAGGGCATCTTGAACCCACCATATCCGTCAAGGCTGCTGCTCTGCCAGAGAAATTCAGAATGAATCGGTTATAAAAACCTGCCATACCAAGGAATGATCTTAATTCTTTACGCGTTTGAGGTAATGGACACTGCTGAATAACTTGGACCTTCTTCACCTGGGGTCTGACCACGCCTTTACCAATGACGTAGCCCAGATATTCAACTTCGGTTCGAGCCACAGCACATTTAAGGGGATTAATAGTGAGGCCAGCTTGTTGAAGTCTCTGCAGCACTTCTTGAAGGTGTTGTAAGTGCTGTTCCCAAGTGTCACTATAGATAACAATGTCATCCAAGTAAGCAGCTGTAAAAGACAAACCATGCAATACCTGATCCATCAGCCTCTGAAAAGTGGCTGGAGCTCCATGCAGGCCAAAGGGGAGGACCCGGAAATGAAACAGCCCCCATGGTGTTCGAAAGGCAGTCAACTCTCTAGATTGTGAAGTGAGAGGAATTTGCCAGTATCCTTTGGCGAGGTCGATGGTGGTCAGATACTTGCTTCGACCCAGGCGGTCAATAAGGTCACTTATTCGTGGGGTGGGATAGGAGTCAAACTTAGAGATGGAGTTTAAGTATCGAAAATCAATGCAAAATCTTAAGGTACCATCTTTTTTGGGGACTAAAACCACTGGATGGCACCACTGACTCTAAGACTCGATGATTCCTAGTGTCAACATCAGATCAAGCTCTTTCCTCAAGGAGGCCTGTAATCGCTCAGGTATTCGATAACTCATCCTTTTCACAATCGCATCGTTTTTCAACACAAATCTCATGTTCAATCAAATTTGTGACTCCTGGGTACTCATTAAAAAGATCAGGGTGGCAGAGAGCCCTCACCTGTGACTGGCGATCTCTTGGCAGATGCTCCAACTTGACACATTCAGTGTTCGGCTGAGGCAAATATTGCTCCTCCCGTTCTTCCTCCCCAATCACCTGCTGAATCATCAGGACTGGGTACTTTCTCTCAGGACGAGGAACCCACTCCTTAAGCAAGTTAATGTGTAGTTTTTTTACTAGACCGGTCCAATCCTGGTGTGGAAATTTCATAAGTGGTGGGTCCAAGCTGTCGCTTGATTTCAAATGGACCCTGCCACGTCGCCAACAGTTTGCTCTCTTGACTTGGTAGCATAACCAACACCTTCTGGCCTGGGTTAAAACTCCGTTCCCTAGTTGACCGATCATACCATGACTTCTGATATCTTTGTGCCTCAGCCATGTGAGTTTGTGCCAGTTGTGTCATTGCCTCCAACCGTTCTCTCATCCGCACTACATAAGAGACCACATTCACAGGGTCCCCGCTACCCAGAGTTCCTTCCCACAGCTCTCGAAGTATGGTCAAAGGGCCCCTCACCTCATGTCCATATAACAACTCAAAGGGAGAGAACCCAGTCGAAGCGTGGGGGACTTCCCGATAGGCAAACAGGAGGTAGGGTAACCACTGGTCCCAATCCTTGCCTGACTCCCCAATGAACTTGCGAAGCATTTGTTTGAATGTTTGATTGAAACGTTCTGTGAGGCCATCGGTTTGCGGGTGGTAAGGTGTAGTATGTAAACTCTCAATACCAAGAAGCTTATACACCTGCTTTAAGAGAGTAGACATAAAGTTAGTACCCTGATCTGTAAGAACCTGACAGGGAAATCCAACTCTTGAGAAAAGTTGTATCAAACATGTCGCCACATACTTGGCTTTAATGGACTTCATTGGAAACACCTCCGGATATCTGGTCGCATAATCTGTTATAACAAGCATAAATCGATTTCCTGCTCGACTCCTTTCTACTGGGCCCACAATATCCATACCCAGTCTCTCAAAAGGTGTACCAATGACAGGTAGAGGTTGTAATGGCGCTCGGTAAGGACCTTTCAAGGACGCTTTCTGACACTCAGGACAACTCTTACAGTATTGAGTCACTTCCCTGCTTAATCCTGGCCAATAGAAGAGTCTTTTAATTCGAGCTAAGGTCTTATGTTTTCCTAAGTGGCCAGCCCAGGGAACCGAATGGCTCAACTTAAGAATTATCTCCCGGACACTTTGTGGCACAACAAGCTGGGTTGTAGACTCAAACTGGCGATACAGAATACCTTTTTGGAATAGATACCGTTCAGCCTGGTTAGTGTTCTCTGCATTGGGCGCAGCTTCCTGTTGTGCCTTCTCAAAGTATGGTGCAAGGCTACCGTCCTCCTGCTGAAGCTGGATAATGTTGGTGGGCACCTGGAAATTTTTAGACAAGTCACATGAAGGGTCACCAGGTATCTTAGAAACATTATATGCAAATTTGTCCTGCCTTCTTTCACTGCATGATTTCCGCGACTTTGATGGTTCCGCTTCAATATCAACGCCAAAGAAAGGCAAAAGTACCAAGTGTCTGCAGTGGTTCCTCTACTTGCCTCATTTTTGCCCTGGTGACCACCACATTACAAAGTTGTCCAGACTGCAGTAAATCCAAAAGCACTGGTAAATCATGTCCAAGGACCACAGGATAAGGCAAGTTATCCACTACCCCAACGTCAAGGAGATAAGTCTGTCCCTGTACTTTGATATACAGATCAGCGGTAGGCAACAGCTTCTCATCCCCATGAACACAACATATCAGTTTTTTTTCCCGATAGATTGATCAATGCAGGTGAAATAATCTGTCTATGTACCAAAGTCTGGTCACTGCCAGTATCCACTAAAGCAGGGAACTCTTTGCCATTGACCTCCACGGTGATAATCTTTAAGGACGGTTCTGACTTAACAGACGCCGCCTTCATTCTGGGAACATAACACACTTGAGATAGCTTGACAACATTCTTTGGGCAAACAGGTTTGGTATGACCTTCTTGGCCACACAAGTAACAAATAGGCACTCTCTTAGGTGGTTTAAATTGTGTCACAGGCTCAAGTTCCCCTCCTGTAAGCGGCTTACCAGAGTAGTTATTTTGGATCTGATGAAAGCCCTGAGGCCTATGAGGCTCTCTACCACCCTGCCAACTCCATGACTGGTTCTTTCCCCGGGCTGACACAAATACGTCCACCAATGATGCAGCTTCAGAAGCAGTTTCAGGGCCCCGCTCACGTATCCATACCTGAAGCTCGGGAGAAAGCATTCGAAGATACTGCTCAAGAATAATTATTTCTCCAATTTCCTCAACCGTTTTACCTTTAGGTCGAATCCATTTCCCATAGAGCTCCTTCAGCCTGGCATACAACTCTTTGGGACTCTCGGATGAGTCAACTTCCAGAGAACGAAATCTTTGTCGGTAGGTTTCTGGATTAATGTCATACTTTCGCAGAATAGCAGACTTCACATTATCATAAATAAGAGACTCAATGTCCATAAGTACATAGGCCGCCCGGGCTTTGCCAGTCAGGAGCGGGATCAGATGGAAACCCCAGTCAGCCTTGGGCCAACAACACACTGTAGCAATCCTTTCAAATGTTATCAAGAAGTGTTCTATATCATCAGAGTCACTTAATTTTTCTAATTTCGGTTCTTTAAACATGGACTGACCTCTATTGTGGCCCACTGGATTAAATCCTCCTTCACTTTCTTTAGATAGTGCTTGACTAGAATCAGAATCCCTCTCCTGCATCTCCCCAGGACGTACATTCACAGAGTGTAGATCAGGACTTGGGGTTGTGCGAGCTTGCACCTCCATCTGAAGCAGGCCAAACTGATGCTGCAATGTTTTGAATCGTCGCTCTTGTTCCTTTTGCTCTTGGGCTCGCACCGACTCACGAGCATCCATTTGTGTCATGTGTGCTCGAAACAAATTTGTCAGGTCTGCAAGTGTGGGCTCCCGACCTTCAAACTCCTCTGCAGCAACTTCCACGATTTCCATCTTTTCTTCCTGGCCTGTCCCTTGGGTCCTTTTTCTCCCAGTCCGACTCATAGCTCACCCCAACGTCAGAAAGTCAAAAAGAGGTGAGGAAGAAGAGGGAAAAAAAACAAAAAAAACAATTGGAAACCTGCATCCTCTATTGATCCCACTTCTGACACCATATGTGAGGGACCAAGCAATCCAAGACGAGGAACACAGGATTTCCAAACAACAAAATCATATTTATTCAATACAAAAATAAACAATCAAAATTACCAAGATAATAACTTCATAACTAAAGGAAAATAAAGAGACAAATAACCAAAAACCAACTTTAAATCAAAAAATAAAACATGACCTGACCTCCTAATTGTTACACCTGGGAAGCTTATATACTCAATGGACAAGACCATTTCACACACACACACCCCCGGCTTATTTCCTGAATGGGTTAGCCCAGTGGAACAAAATCACGGCAAGAGGCGCCAGCCAGTCCTTTATTGGGACGGACCTCCCAACAGCAATAGCAAGTCCTGGTAGCAGCAGACCTCCACTCTCCTCACAGGTAACTTAAACTCAAAGAAATAAGTTTTAATCAAACATATTACTAATAAAGAGTAACTATGCTTTCAAACTAATTAAATAAGCTTTCAAACTAATTACTTGTATGCAATAAATATACATGAAAACAAACCAAATCTGGTGTCTATCATTATTATAAAACATAATATAACCTGTAACAAACCACTAAACAAACGCAATGTATGCATGCATGTGTGACTGAAATACCATTACGGTGTGGTCCCGTCAGCGGCCATCACAATACGCATATTCCCATCATCGCACCTTCCGAAAATAAAACAGATTACTGTATGGAATGGAAGAATACCAGAAGGAAGGGTCTGAAATATATGCCATACACCACAGGTGTTAAATAAACACAGATTATTCACAGTTTATTTGGTCATTTTTATTTGCTTTTTTTTCCCCGTTTTAATATTCTCTGTTAATATTCTTCCTCCATCTCCTCTTCATCTGTCAGTGCTGGTGTCTTCCTTGATGTTGGCTGAGTAGAAGTTAAATGTTAATTTAATTACCCTAATTCTCAAATTTAACAGGTTGGATTAGAAAACATTATGTGAAAAGAGCATTAGACTGAGGTAAAAAACTGCTGCTTTACCTGATTAAATTCTATTTTTATACTTAATTTTTAGCTGCTACCACATTCTTTTTTTTCTTCTTTTTTGCCTGTGGGATGCCATGAAAATAAATATTAGTTCAATAACTTGTCGTTCTGCCAGTTTTCACCTCTGATATTATAACAATGATTAAGAATTAAACTTACATTTTACCCAGAAGTGTGTGGACGTCATTTTGTTGGGTGCTGTTGCCATGATGAATCGTAATTTCGGGTGCACGCACTTAACCCAGAGTCAGTCTACTCCGAGTTAATTGAACTACCTCAATTCAGCTGTTCTGAAACTCAGAACGTTTCCCATCTCAGGGTAAGTCAACTCAGAGTTCAAGTTTAAACTCAGAGTTGGTTGAACCACTTTATTGAAACAGGCCCCAGATGTGTTTGGTGCAAACAGGGATAAAAGGTACCCCATGTCCACAGTTAAAAATACAGCTGGATCTTTAATGTTGTGGGCCTATTTTTTTGCTGGAGGTCCTGGACATCTTGTTCAGATACATGGTATCAAGGATTCTAGCAAATACCAACAGATAAAAAAAAAAAAAAATTAAAACCTGACGGCCTCTGCTAGAAATCTTATAATGGGCCATGGTTAGATCTTCCAACACAAACAAACATCAAAATCAACACACAAATGTGTCACTGAGCACAAAATGAAGCTTCTGCCATGACCATCCCAGTTTCCTGACCTGAACTCAGAAAATGAGTGGGGTGAGCTGAAGAGAAGCACCAACATGAAGCTGGGAATCTGAAGGATCTGGAGAGATTCTGTTTGGAGGAATTGTCTCTGATATCCTGTCAGGTGTTCTCCAAACTCATCAGACATTATAGGAGAAGACTCAGAACTGTTATTTTGGCAAAAGGAGGTTGCAAAAAGTATTTAATAAAAGGGTGCCAATGTGTTTAGGAGAAAAGCATTTATTTCATAATGTGATTTACCCCCACTTTCAATTATTTTACTTCAATGAAAGGTGAGATTTTTGTGATTTTTTTTTTTAATAAAAGATCAAAAGGATAAACAATGCAGATTTATTTTTACAGCCATATTTGATCATATTTACACATCCTTGGAGTGTCTGCAGAGACTGTGTAAACTAGACTCTCCCCTGTGAAGGCCTCATCGTCACAACAGTGGCACTGATCCTCAACAAACCCGTCTCCTGCATGATGACTCCGATCTTCAACCAGATGGAACTGGACAACTATTCTGAATGTTCCGATGTAATGTTTGCCTGAATCAATCACTGTTTGTTCGTTGGCCAGAGGAGAACTGGCACTCTGACTGAGCCTGGTTTCTCTCAAGGTTTTTTTTTCTCCATTATGTCACCTGATAGAGTTTTGGTTTCTTGCCACCGTCGCCTCTTTTGCCTTTGGCTTGCTTAGTGGGGGATACTAAATATTTAACCATATTACTGATCTGCCTGCATTGACACTATATGATAATTGAACTGAGCTGGATGATATCACTGTTTTCTCATGTCTGTATAGCCAAATCAAATTCTGTTGCATTATTTTCCAGTTAACACTGTGAAGCTGCTTTGAACGATCTACATTGTAAAAAGCACTATATAAATAAATGTGACTTGACTTGATTTGACTACCGTTCGATATACACTATATTGCCAAAAGTTTTGGGACATCTGCCTTTACATGCACATGAACTTTAATGACATCCTATTCTTAATCCGTAGGGTTTATGACCACCTTCCTAGTATTGTGTTGGTCCCCCTTTTGCTGCCAAAACAGCCCTGACCCATCAAGGCATGAACTCCACTAGACCCCTGAAGGTGTGCTGTTGTATCTGGAACCAAGATGTTAGCAGCAGATCCTTTAAGTCCTGTAAGTTGTGAGGTGGGGCCTCCATGGATCGGACTTGTTTGTTCAGCACATCCTCAGATTCAGATGCTCGATTGGATTGAGATCTGGGGAATTTGGAGGCCAAGTCAACACCTCAAACTCGTTGTTGTGCTCCTCAAACCATTCCTGAACCATTTTTGCTTTGTGGCAGGGCGCATTATCCTGCTGAAAGAGGCCACAGCCACCAGGGAATACCGTTTCCATTAAAGGGTGTACATGGTCTGCAACAATGCTTAGGTTGGTGGTACGTGTCAATGTAACATCCACATGGATGGCAGGACCCAAGGTATCCCAGCAGAACATTGCCCAAAGCATCACACTGCCAGTGCGGACAGTGGTCAGCATTGGCTATGCAGCCCCACACGCAACAAATCGCAATGCACTGTGTATCCTGACACATTTCTATCAGAACCAGTATTAACTTCTTGAGCAATCTGAGCTACAGTAGCTCGTCTGTTTGATCAGACCACACAGGCCAGTCTTTACTCCCCATGTGCATCAATGAGCCGTGGCCGCCCATGACCCTGTCACCAGTTCACCACTGTTCCTTCCTTGGACCATTTTTGATAGATACTGACCACTACAGACCAGGAACAGCCCACAAGAGCTGCAGTTTTAGAGATGCTCAGATCCAGTCATCTAGCCATCACAATTTGGCCCTTGTCAAACTCGCTTAAATCTTTACATTTGATAATTTTTCCTGCTTCTAACACATCAACTTTGAGGACAAAATGTTCACTTGCTGCCTAAAATATCCCACCCTCTAACAGATGCCGTGACGAAGCGATAATCAGTGTTATTCACTTCAGACAGTCATAATGTTATGCCTGATCTGTGTATATATGGCATGCTGTTCAGGAAATTATAGTATTTATAATATGATTGGTTGTATATATTGAATGAAAGTCTGAATATATGCAATGAAATTCTGAATATATGGAATGAAACTTGAATATATACAATATATACAACCAATCATATTATAAATACTATAATTTCCTGAACAGCAATGCCATAATATGTGTATATACACATATACGTATACATACAGATAGACAGATAGATAGAAAGTGTGAATATATGGAATGAAACTCTGAATATATGGAACAAAAATGCAAATTTTACAGTACTTAATGAATAATGTATAGCAAGTTATATCTTTGTTATCAGAGCAATAGCCTTCTGAATGAATTCCACTGAAATTTTCCAATACGTTGTTGTTGTACAACAAAACTAATAAAATGTTTTATTCTGTTATCAGTGAAGTGTATTTGTGGATTAAGTCAGTCCATGCACTAAAATTGTGCAATTCTGATACTTTAGTTTTTTGCTTTTATTGTTGTGTTGTTTTAAGTACTTGGCATACTGCGCAAACCTCCTGCCCACAAATAATAGTTTGTGGCTTAATTTAGTAGGTATCAGTATTGATTCTTGAAATATTTCTAGCTTACCCTCAGTAATACCTAGCAAATTGTTAACACAAGCTATTCTGAACCATTTTCATATAAAAGATTTAAATGAATAAAGCTCAATTAATAAAAGCCAGACAATACCAATATGAGCTACAAATCTAACTAGGGTGGCAAAAAGACAAAAATATACAAATCAGAAAGCTTGTTTTACCATGTTAAGCTCTCAGCACTTTTTTTGCTGTTGAGATCCAGTTAGTTTGGTAAAGAGCAACTGATAGGTATTATCATTAACACCAGTTCCAGGACTTTGGGCTTGACCTTCCAGTTATAATACAGATTCATCAATGAGGCTGCACAGAGGGTTCGCTCAGTCTTCTTCAGCTATTAGTCACCTAAAATTAATTAGCAACTCCATAGAGGACATCCCTTACAATAACAAGTTTGGAGTAATCACAACAACTTTCAAGGTCAGAAGAAATAGAGAAACTCAGTTCCAGAATGACTGGTACTCAAAAGAGTGTGATATTATTCAAGAGCTCTGTCAGTGAATAAGATCTATTTCCTATTACAGGATCATAGCTGCAGCCTGCAGCACTAAATGCTGCCAGACAGACTTCCCTTTTAGTATATTGTACTTTCTTGCATTGTTTGTATACATTATATGTTTCAAGCTGTTGAATGACCTTCATAGACCCCAGAAACCAGCATTATGTAGGTTTTAATAACAAGAAAAAAAAAAGTACAACTAATAAAATCAGCATGAAATGGAATGGAATGTGTGGCAGAAAGGGGTGCTCCGATTGATCGGCTACCGATCGCTATCAGCTGATAATCGTTTTGGGAAGATTGATCGGCGGTCTCTATAAAGGGCAATCTCAAAAACCTCATGTTGATGACAATAAAGACGCGCGCCTATATATATATATATATATATATATATATATATATATATATATATATATATATGAAGAGTTCAGATGCAAATGCCTCTACAAGCCACTTCGGTCAAAAATGAGATAACGATACTGAGTGAATGCTCTCCGTATATAGTATAAGTTCATAATATAAGTTCAATACTTTCACTTCAAACCCGCTAAATCCCAGCCTCAGCCCATTAAGAAGTACCGGTTCTTAGATATAAACCTATAGATGGGAGCCTATAGATGGGACCCCCCATTATCAGAAATTAAATTCAGGCTTTGAATGATTGGATCCTGATTGGAGCTTCCCTATAAATAATTCTATATGATAAAAAGAAGGCGTCAAATAGATCGGTGATCCATATCTGCAGATACTGCTTCCTGTGATCGTCTGCTTAAATACCAGTCCCTTTAACAATCGACTGCAAACTTGCATTCAGATCTGCCTCCATTCAATCAACAACTGATAGAACCAAGTCACATTTAAATATTTTTCGATAATCCTTTTCACTTGAATGTACATCACAATATAGACAAAAATATATTTTGCTGCTTCCGTTCCATTTGAACTTTAAATAATGAAACAAAATTAATGCATGTTTAGTCATTATTAACCAATTGACTGGCATGCAATTTATTGTAAAAATAGTTTGTTCTCTTCCTGAGTGGATTACCATTCTAGGTATTACTTATAGAGGGGCTCATCCAAATGCAACTTGTTCAGTTCAGAAACACAATAAGCATTTTTAGGTTCTCTTTTAATCTCATCCATTCATTTCAAAACCTTATCAGTTTGCATGAGACTGAGGCAGATAAGAGAGGAAAAATGAATATCTCCAGCACAATGTCAGATGTAGGATGTTATGAAGTCAGGCCCTCGTTGTTGCTGTGCTGATGGAGGAGATGATTAAAGAGAAGCTAGTGCTGCAGAGGCGTTCCCAGACTATTAATAAGGCTGACATATGACTACTGCAAGTCAAAGCGAACGTCATTATAGCTCGGATTCTCTTAGGTTTTTTAAAAATAGTATTTTGATTCAAAAGGCCAAATTTGTTAAGCATGAGTGTTGAAAAGTGGAACCCACTGTTTGTACAATCAATTAAAAACCCAATGGATTATCACAAGACTACCATAATCCTTCAGGTGACCTTTACAAATGAGTTACATAAGGTGCATATTCTTTTCCTGATTAGTCTGTCTAGCATGCTCAATACACTAGCATTGAGTTTTAGTAATCTTAGAGTGCAGCATGTCACTCTAGAGTACAAATCCATACTCGTCATCACTAAACACCTGGCTAAATTGTGGCCGATTATTGAAAAATCAATAGGACTGTACTGAGGCTCAAATGGACCAGCTGCCAATCACGAGTCCACATTTA
Source organism: Paracanthobrama guichenoti (assembly GCA_018749465.1). Lineage (NCBI taxonomy): Eukaryota > Metazoa > Chordata > Actinopteri > Cypriniformes > Gobionidae > Paracanthobrama > Paracanthobrama guichenoti. Next base: position 34,825,400 of record CM031949.1, read on the forward strand.
CAGACAGAACAATCCACAGGCCCACACAACTGATGGATATTACTTCTAAATAAATATCTTTTATATATAGGCTCTCCTTGAAAAGTGCACTCGTTGATCTGCAGCAGTTTTACGGGATTGTGCATAAGTTCCCCCCACTCTGTACCTCCTAGCAGGTACGTTTTTCTAAGCATCTCCCTGTGCTGTAAAATCAATACAACTGCACTGAAGCTCAATGGACCGTCTGCCAATAACGAGTCCACATTTACAGACAGAACAATCCCACAGGCCCACACAACTGACAGATATCACTTCCAGTCTGATAGTCATTCATTTAAGTAGTTATGAGCATCAGCTGCACAGTTCTGCATCTGTTTAATGTTTTCCAGGGGTATGGTTTGTAAATAACATGATTACTTAGTATTTTAAGGGTTGTGGAACACAAAATTAAGAGACTGAAAAAAATAATGCGTAGGGGGATGAAGTCAGAAACTGAGGGAAATGTTTCAGAAGAATGGGAAATTGGAAAGAAAAACATTGGACTTGGAAATCAGTTTGTTCTCTTCAGTGCAGCAAGTGAGCTTTAAGAATGTTGAACATGACATCCATTTTGATTATTTGATTGGTGGCAAAAGAAGTGAGCCAAAAACACCATTATACCAAATGAAAAATAAACCCTTGAGCTTTTTTTGAAAAGTTTCTGTGACCCTGTAAGAAAACAGAAATGTGACTCTCATTATGTAATACAGGCATATTTTCCAACTGAAAAATGGAAAACACTTAGAATAGAAGACGCCGTTCAATGCAACCTGATCTCACAGAATTCCGTGAAGTGAACATGGCCCCTTAACTCAGAATCTGTGGCAGTTGCCGAAAATTATGTGATGGGTCCAAGGAAGGGATGCTTATGTAAGTCAATGACAGTATACAGACGGGTTGGGCATTTTTATCGTCACGATGAAACTATATTGGACTATGATTGAAACTATGATTTTGTCATTGTGACATGGAGTGTGATTCTCGATTTAATCAGCCAGCATAATTTTATTTGCATTTATTTTCTTTTTTTTATTTATGGTATTCAGAGACGTTCCTAAACCTACCAATTTGTGTAGTATTATAAAAACAGGATATAACAGGCAGATACGACTGTAGGCACAATTTATTCAAAAAAGAAAAAAAAAGTGTTCCGAGGCCAAACGATTGATTTGTGTGAAGAAAATCCCCAAAAGGGATCAGCAGCGACGAGTCCATCCGCCGAAGATCATTAATACAATTCAAAAATTGCCACCGGACAAAACCTTACGTCAGTTTTGACAGCATTGGCTGTCGTATGTCTTGTGAGCAATTGCGTCATTACATTAGCTTTGAATGTAAAATGCCATTGGCTCTCATCTCATGACTTGTCTCATGACCGATCGCGACATGCTAAAGAGTCAGTGTATCATTTGAATTAATATAACTGAGTGGAATGAGTGCGTTCACGGAGCAGCGGGTTGGATCATCATTTCAGCGATTAAAACATTAAGATCAACTCTGTTGTTTACATGACGATATCGTATGACTTCAGAAGACTTGGAATGCAACATGAGTTAATACTTTTATACTGTTTTTGGTCAGTTTTTGCAATAAATACCTGTGACTGTATTTGTATTTGCCTGTTACGTGTTTTATATTGTTGAGAAGTGGGTAGGTTTAGGGTAGGAGTGGAGTTGCTCCAAAATATAAAAGGAACAGGGAATCCGTGTGTGGACCACGGATGCTGCCTGTCATTGACTTTCATAGGCATCACTTCCGTGGACCCATCACGGAATTTTCGGCGATTCCATGAAACTGCCACAGATTTTGAGTTAAGGGGCCGTGTTCATTTCACGAAATTCTGTGAGACCAGGTTATTCAATGTTGATATCCAGTAATTTGTCACATAATCTCAAAAAGTCACATTATAAAAGATGGTTAATTAAAGGCTCTTTACACATAGTATCAGTTCTATTTAGAACCGTAACCCTGTATATGCTGAAATGGTTCTTTGTATTAAGAGTTTAGGGTTCTTTGTTCCCGCCTTTTTGTTTTTCGTTTTTCAAATCTCTAACTGTCAAAGCCACCTCATTACTGATTTTCTGGAGCTCAGCTATACAACTACACAGACTGTCAACTCACTCTTGACAAGTAAATTATTTCTTTCTTAAAATATCTATACATAAATTATAACTGGTTTTCTACCATAAATTATAACTGGTTTTCTACCATAAATTATAACTGGTTTTGTTTAACAGAACATGTAAGTGTGAGCAGCTCTATTCAGTTAAAGATACTCTTCTCCACAAAGTAAGTAACAGAGATACTGACTTTATGATCCAGATTTTTTAAATTATTACTTTATGTCTAAACATACCCAGTCACTTTTTCCTTTTAACACAGGTTCACATACTGTCCATTTTTTCTAATTTTGGACTTCATAAACATAACAATTTTTACTAAATTAAATGGAAGAGACTCTAAACTCACTTTTTGACTTTCTCAGTTTGTGTAAATCCACTTGGGGTGCAGAGTATTTATTTTAATTCCCACATTAATTTCACGCATGTCTAGTACAGATATGTGGTTTTGTTTCATTAATACAGTGTATACTTTTTCTTGATTTACCCTGAAAGCTGTTGTTAGAGCACTGTCATTGTCATTTTTGCACAATTTGCCATGTCAATAAAAAGATAAAAATACCTAATTGACAAAACATGCTTTAAAAAAAAAAAAAAATAATAAATAATAATATATATATATATATATATATATATATATATATATATATATATATATATATATATATATATATATAATTTTATACCCAAATAGAGGCAACAAGATATAAGACCACACAGATAGAATACAAAAAGAATGTATAATAATAATAATAATCAATTATTATTATTGTTATTATTATTATTATTATTATTAAAAAGGTTATTTATAACCATTAAGGCGCTATGTAACACTTTATTAAAGCATGGTTCTGTATGGAATCTTTTGAAAGGTTTCTTTCACCAAGTTTCTGCTATCGTTTCAAGCCAAAACAAAAAAATAATTTGGTACTGCTTAGAACCATTTTTCTTAAGAGTGCATTTATTGTACCAACTCACCAAACCATCTAAAAATGTCTCTGTGACAGTATTTTGCAATAATGCTTTCATGTCTTCTACTGCTTAATCTAAATGTATATAGCCCAGAATGTCAAACTTACACCTCACTACATGCTTTGTCTTTACAGTATATTTGCATCAGGTTCATACACACAAACAAGGATCACCAACTCAGGCCACATCATGTGCTACTATAGCATTACACTGGCGAACTGGAGAGAAAAAAAAAACGTGATAGCCAAGTGGAGAAAATGACTTCTCCTTAAAGTAATGTTTATAGTAAATTATTTATAATGATATGAATATGCATCATCTTAGAGACATCTTTGTTCTAGAAAGAAGAGCGGATACTTAATACTCCCAAATAACTTCTAATACTTCCAAAAATAACTACTAATACTTCCAAATAAAAGAGAGAGCATCTTAGAAAATTCTATAAATTGCAATACCAGAATAAAGATCAAAACTACAAAGAAATTAAGATGATAACTGTAAAAAAAGTGCATTTCATTTTGGAAATAATTTTGAATACCTATGTATTATTTATAGTCCTAAAAGCAAGTTTGCCAACTCAAGCTCTCACGCTATAACCAGCTGAATATCATGCCAAAAAAGCAAGACAATTGAAAATAAATCACAAAATCTGCTCATATGAATTTCCAACCAGCATGTTTGTGTTTGGTTTTATGTTGATATTCTTCACTGGCCTGGTCTAAAGTGCCAAGATTCTGCACCAAACTAATTTCCTAATAGGGATTACATTAGGTTTAAATATTTGGGTAATTTGCATTATTATGACAAAATTTCAAATTAATTAGTCTAAAATTGTCACAATCTGGCTCAGATAAAAATGATGAAAACTGTTCAAACAGGTTTCTACAAACTAGGTTCTTTAATAAAACATGCAACGTAACAGCGTGTCTACACACAAACAATACCAAACAGCAACTAAATGACAAAGAGGAACTTAAATACACAAGATGATTAACTAAAATAACAAACAGCTGTGATGAATGAGGTTAGGGTCCATGGTGACAGACTGTGGCGGGAAATAGAACAAAGGAGCACATGTGACTGATGAAACCAAATCGAATGTCCATAAAAACTAAAACGAAATGAACATAACTGCGACACAAATAGGAACGTGCCATTTATTCAGCCAAAGCCATCAAAATCTTACTCCAGCCAGGCAACCAAAGTTGGCAATCACGATGAGAGAAAATAATATTTTTTTGATTGTTTCTATAATTAAATTACTAGCTAACAACATCTCATTTCAATGTAGGCCTACTTCAAGTACCAAAACGCCACATTAGAATACTGTTTTCCATTCGCTTACTTTTGGCAGATGCTCACAAAGAAACATAAGGCTTAAAAGCAACATATATTTTGACTCAGAAAATAACAATGTAAATTACAAAATGAAATTAAAGGAACACAAAAATAAATAAATAAATAAATAAAGTGAAGGAATGACTGACAGTTCATGTATTTTCTAATTCCCCTCAATAGACAACTCAGTTTTCTGCTGGCAGAGTTTTCTTAAAAGGCAGGCGATATTATTACTGAGAGCTAAATGGGTCAGCAGTCTCCACTGACCCAGAAAGCTTGGTAATATGACATCAGTTTCCTCTATTACTGTTTTACCATCCACTGTCCAAACAATCATTGGCCATTAATTTGTCTTCCTATGTTTGACACGTCAGTCTTGTAACTCAGTGGTTCTCAAACCTGTCCTGGGGACCCCCCACCAGTGGACATTTTGTATGTCTCCCTCATCAGACACACCTGATTCAACTCATCAGCTCATTAGTAGAGACTGCAAGACTTGAATTGGGTGTGTCTGATGAGGGAGACATACAAAATGTGCACTGGTGGGGGGTCCCCAGGACAGGTTTGAGAACCACTGTTGTAACTCTACCTGAGAACAGATTACAAAAATGAATAAACTGGCCATGTCATCTCTCATGAGTTACAATTACGACACGGGCCATCGATTTAGAGATGCTGCTGGACCTTTGCTCTGCTGCACTACATGGTGCGCGCACAAACACACACACACACACACACACACACACACACACACACACACACACACACACACACACACCCCACAACCTACCACCAATAGCTTCCTGTCATAAGGCAGTGCTGTCCAGTCTTGTTCGTGATCTAACTTCCTGCAAAGTTCAATTCCAACCTTGATCAAATGCAACAGAACCAGTTAATAAAGGGTATATGAAGAGTTCAGATGCAAAAGCCTCTAAAAGCCACTTCAGTCAAAAATGAGATAACGATACTGAGTGAATGCTCTCCGCATATAGTATAAATTCATAAAATACTTTAACTACAAACTCGCTAAATCCCTGCCTCAGCCCATTCAGAAGTATCAGTACTTAGATAGAAACCTATAGATGGGAGCCTGACAAAAATGCTTATTTTAAAGAAAAACATCAGACGGATTTAGAGGCTTTTGCATCTGAACTCTTCATATGTTTACATGACAATGACGTACTAAAAATAGACGTCAACGTAGTCTAAACAATCCTCGTTCACACGTATCTGGAAAATTACTAAAAAGGCTATATTATGCATGCCAGGTCAGAAGTTGCCGATGTTGACCCCGCGAGCACGTAATGTAATACGATTATTTCACAAATTGTTAACATGGAGATGGTAAAGGCATCATTTTCAAAACCTTATACTTTGAAACCCATTTTCAAAAGCTTGCGTTTTCAGGCCCCAAAAACGCTGTTGTCATGTAAATGAACGGCCAAACTGCATAAACCGCATGGAGCAGGATTAGAACTGAACTCTGCAGGTAGGTAGATCTCCAGGAACAGAATTGGGCATCCCTGCCCTAAGAGTACAAGAATGGGAGTTCAAAGGTGGTCTCAAGTAAATTGAAATTCATTAAAAGTGCATTTATTACAAGTATAATTAAAACACTCAACACTTTCCCCGCCATTGACAGAAATTTCCATCATTTGTGAGAAAACGCTTCCCTGCCATTGAAGGAACTTCCGGCTTTCCATGTTCTCACTGTTATAAGGTGGAGGGGGGAGGGTGCTATTACACATCTTCTGAAAGAATACTGGATCTCCTGATCAAAACACATGTAAAACACACGTCTCATATGTAATCATATGTAAAATAAGCATATAAATCAAAACTGCCTAATGTTACTGAATGAAATGTCGAGAAGCTTTGGGGGTGTTGATGGACTCCATTTGATCATTGTTCTTAATCTGATCCATCTCTGTTCTCTGTCACTCCTCATGCTTCCATCTCCTTTTCTCTCGCCTCATCTGTCCTTACCCCAGGTGCCGCGGCCACCATGACTGGCTCCCTGAGGGGGTTGGGGGTGTAGAGTGCAGTCTCGGGAGTACCCTCCGCCTGTGACGGGCGATGAGGGTATGTGGCAAGAAGGGAGATGCGTGATTTCGAATGAGCATGCCACAATGGTTTCGTATCTCTCACAGAGGAGCTTCGGAAGCATAGAAGGAGGAGCAACGACAATGAAGGATGAGAAAGGACCAGGCCTGGATTTTACGTTATGTTTTTATGTGTGTCCGAGGGTCCGTGAGGGGCAGCCGCTTTTACTTTCATTTTGTTTATTTATTAAAGTTAGTTTCACAATTTTTGTGAAAATTATAAAAAATGCTGGTGGGGAAAGAATTAACATTTATAATTATGTATTCTTAGTTACCATTGTTTTGTAATGTGGATTTGTAGTTTGTAGTTATGTTCTAGTACCCCTTGTTAACCCCTGATTATTTGCACCTGTGTTTCGTTTGTCTTATTACCCTGGATGCTTCTCATTTCTTATTAATCTGTCCTCGCATCCATCCTTCCCTGTGTCTCAGCTTCTCCCCCCGTAGGATGTGAGGGAAGGATGCAAGGAAAGAAAATGAAGACAGAGGAATTGAAGAAAACCTTATTACATTGATTTTTACATTTTGCTTTAAATCTTATTACATTGGAATATTCTTGATCACTTGAGCATCACTTCACAGCGTCATCAGCTTGTTGAAATACATGAGATGTATGGTTGATTTAAACTGCAAAGGAAAAGCATACATTAAAATTATTGTGACAGATGTGAATGGGGAGGAGAATTTATATGTGCGTCAGGTTTCTAGACAAGAAACATTTCCGCATAGGATACACCTGTGCATCCTCGCTCATAGTTACTCTGGAAACTGCCTCACTCCTCGTTCCTCGCCTCTTCACGGTGCAGTTGCAGTATTGAGATGTCATCTTTCAAGATGGCTCTCTTTGATCGGTTTTTCGGGTCAAATGTTGGAGGACGGAGGAGTGAGGAAACAAGGAAGCATCAATTTGAGTATTGAGAAGCACACCCTGTGTATGTAGCTGATGGCTGCGTACGAAATACTCTCTGAATAGGTAGCTACTGAATAGCAGTAGATCATCAGGGTACTTTTTGCCTTTTAAGAGTACTGTGAATTCAGACATATGCTTATCACATAGCCTACTGTTTTTTGCCTACTATGGAGTAGGGAAGTATGTGATTTTGGTTGCAGCCTTAGTGTTTCATGTGTTCTTGGTGAGGTCTTGTCTGTTCTTGGGTGATGTGTGTTGGTTTATCTGCATTTGGATCCTGATATCCCTGGTTTTTGAATTCACTTCATGCAATAATAATGCAATTAGAAGAATAAACTATACGGCAAATATGAATAACCAAACAAAGAAAAATGCAAGATACAACCAACTCAAAAGCTGAAAATAATGCTATGAATTACTCGAATCAACAAGGTATTCAAGCTAAATTTTTATTGCACATCTACATTTAAAAAAATCATTCTCTGCTTTAACACTAGAACCGCCACAGGACACAATTTACCCATGTCTGTTTTTCAAATGTACATAACAGATTTTTAATAAAATATCCAAGTCTCCCAGTCACTGACTTTTACTAAAATTTTGTTATTTACAATCTCTTGTTGTTAAAAATTGTTTAGATAAACCTAGATTTAAAAACGGGTTACTACCTATAAGCGCCAGCGGGTCAAATCTACCCCTATATAATCCCTTTAGTTTCGCGCTGTGTTTGAGCAACCTGTCGGCTTACTGTAAACAGTCACACAACACGCATTCAGATGAAGATGTTTTATCCTATTTATAAATGTTAAAACTTTGGATAAATTATACATTTTTTGCTATTTATTCAATTGTTGCTATTTATTTAAGTCTGCCCGTTTCCTGAAAAAAGAATTTCCGATCTATGATGGCATGAATAAAACAATTTTCATGATTACCCCAAGTTTATTGGTGTTGTTCTCTTTTTCAAATTATAAATGTTAACTATACAAATTAATAATTATATAGGTAAAACTATGTGCGCTTAAATTTGTCGTTGCACATGTACTGTACATGATGTCATCCTTTGTCATACATCTTATGCAGTGCGGTGGATTATTATTGCTCTTTATTGTCTATTTAGGGTATTTTAGTAATTTAAATAACATGGGTTATATTAATAGCTGATTAATGACATTTTATTATAATATTACACCACCCAAATATGTATTTATTTCCTTCTAATTGTCGGTCATTGCAGGCTGATTTAGCCTATATTCACCAAAAAGTGATTAGTGTAGCCTGCTTAAAACAGCATAAAACAACAGGACAAAAACAGAGCTGATGACTAAAAATAATCATTTCATGACTCTAATTTGTGAAGACAGTGGCATAATACAGTGAGATATTATGTTTTTTTTAGCCGTATCAAAACAGTAATCATCAGTATGGGTAAATTTTACCCGCTGGCAGTTTTAGGTATACAGCGACCCCGGGCGGTTCTAGTGGTAAGCTCTAAAGTCAGACTGAAACTTATCTAAAACGCTTTCAGTTAAAAGTGAAGAAATCTAAGAAAAACAACTTGAGATTTTAAAAAGGAACAAGAAAACTGAGAACCTTTAAGAATCACAACAGGCTCTAAGGAGCTACTAGTGGGAAAAAGTAAATGGAACTGATGTATCAATACAAATGTATTGATATGTATCAATACAACTTTAAGTGTGATATACAGTAATTCATCCCAATCCAAAATTATAGTATATTAAGACATTTACAGCTGCTATTTCCCTATCTGATAATACTAAGCCAAAAATTTGCTGTATAGCTATATTATACTGTCATGCACCAACAGTGTGGTTCTAAATTAATATATCAGGACAAAAGGTTACATCTGTGTAACAGTTAATAAAACACCTGCTGTCTAGTACTCTACTTTTTCTTCATCTCATGTGCTCAAATCAAACCACCTGCATACAGGTTGTACTGGCAGAAGTGGCACATGGTAAAACACAAAACAGATTCTGTCATAAATCAACTCTATAGGCCAGCTGGTCATAATGACAGGCCTTGGCTTCGGCAAGAGGGTGGGCTAGGAAAGCACATTGGCTAAGTAATGTTTTGATATTTTGCTGAACAGCTGGTTTACTATTTTCCCCTCCAAAACGGAACATTATTCCCTCTTGTGCTAGTACAAAAACATCACATACAATAAATGTACACTCAACAGTCTTGACTTTTAAAGAGCTTCTTTGAGAAGCCATTGAGGGCTTGTTCAGCTCCATCAAATATTCTAAGCCAAAGTAAATGACAGAAAATGGCACTGTTTGGTGGGTCTTTCCATTCGCATACAGCACACACACAACATGATAGCAGAACCATGTCAAGATGGTTAACAAAAACCAGTTGACAACCATTACAGTTTCAAAATGCAGGGAAGAAAACCTAATGGACACAATTTTAGACTTACCAAGTGGTAAAATTAGTAAACGGGGACAATGGAGAAGGCAATGGCATGCAACGACAATAACCTTCACTAAGTCTGGGAGACAAAGCAGCTAAACAATAATTGCTCGGTCATTGCACAGAACTTCTCTTAATTGTCAGATCATTATTATGGAATAAATCTCTCCGGTTATGACAACATAACATCAGGACGGTCTGAACAATGTCTGCGCAGCAACAAGACAATGTGTGTCATTAAAATTCAAACATGGGCATGTCTATTTATACTAATCATTTCCTAAACGGAGTTGGAAAATCCCTAATGTGATCATTAGAGGGAGTCATTTGCATTAAACTAAATGTAACAGCTTATTTGCAAACCGTAGCTTGACATAAAAGAGACAGTGGCCCTGTAATGAAGTCGAGTCAAAACCTGCAGTCCAGGACGCATAAAGAAGTGACCATGCCACATTATCTCATAAATTACATCTTGCAGCATTCATCAGCCGCTCTGGGCCATCAGACCACCACACATATCTCATGGGTTGCTAATTAAAGTGACCTGTATTGTGCATGAGGTAATTACACAGTTCACCAATTCATTACTTTCTTTGGGTGAATGACCGCCTAATGTGAGGCTGTGAGGTTTAGACACCAGCAGCAGGGGAAATAGAGAATTTGGAATAATGTGTCTAGACCACAGGCTCAGAGCATCACTCTAATAGAGGCACAGAAAAATAGGTGTGTGAGAGAAGAACATCATCTGTCTAACCAAGTCAAAGGTTTAAATTGTTCCATTTTAACATTGTTATCCTCTGAGACCCTCAGAGCAGATTCCCCTCACAGCTCATAAAAGGATAGTTCAATCTAAAATAAAGATTCTGTCGCTTACCTCACCCTCATGTCATTGCAAACCTGCATGACTTTAAATCGTATGTGGTACACCGAAGAAAATGCCTTTTTGTGTTTTGTCCAATTCTATTGGGTATAAAGTTGTTTTGGACTCAAACGGTCACTGGGATCCAAAACAACATTGGACACCATTGATTAGGACATTTTGTAAAAAACAATTTCATACAGGTTTGAAACAACATGAGGGTGAGTAAATGGTGACAGAATTATTATTGGGGGTTTTTATATCCCTTTACACTCTAAACATTACATCAACATAATGATAGTTGGACATATTTTTCTCTCTTCCTTCACTTGAGTCACTATACCATGTTTGCACTATCCAGAGGACCAAAATGTACAATATGGTGCCACACAGCTCATAATCTATTTAGCTCACATTATCAATTCCACTGAAGCCTTATATCTTTTTTCCTGTTATGCCTAAATCTAAAGTCACAGTCTAAAGACTTGTTTTAATATTAATCATGTTGCTGTATGTTCAAATTATAGAAGCGTATGTGTGTGTGTGTGCAGCATGTGGTGGTTTTTGCCTTTGCAATCAAAGTGTTTCTATATCTGTGAATTTGCATTAAACATGATATGTTACCAAACCAATGTCCTATTTATCATGTTAAAATAAACATTAAATGGAAAACTCCAGCTGTGATATATTTAGTGAACATGCAAAATAGATTGTTTAACATGCACCAGAGACAAACTATTAATTCTATGCTTTTTTGAACGAAACATGTTACACATGCCTTCCTCCAATTGCAAAGATTAAAAAAAATAAAAAGTACATCTTTCTCAGCAGGACAGATTGCATTTTGCTATCTCGCCCTCATTGCAGCCTTACAGATGGCTAAACTAAAGCCCATGTAGCTCAAGAGTATAACAGCATGTCTATCTGTGCTTTTAAACCTCGTTTACCTTGCTTACCCTCTGAATTTATTATTTCAAGCCCCACACTCCAATGGACATGAGACTGATCAAACAGTCTAGAGAATACCTGTGAACATATGGTATAGGAAAATGTTGCACTTGTTATTAAAATGTTTCGTTCACTTGGGTTTTGTAAATATATTTGAAAGATGAGGCTGCACATGAATTATATAGTCTCAGTGCATGTCTTCATCGATAAGAGAACCACCTGTTTCCAAATGCCTGTCTCTTTTCACAACAGGGAAACAATGATAAATGGTTTATTGGGCTTTTAAAGCTGAGGAATCTATTACCATTTTGGGCCCAGACAGGTGTGAGAGAGATATAAAATGCAAAAAAAAACAACATACTGCTGTCCTCCTCCAATTATTTTTCTCTAAATCATGCATGAACTAAAATTAAACATTGGTTTAGAACTACATACGCTTCAGGAATCCTTACATCCACAGAAAAGAGTAGAAATAGTAAGTCCAAGCAACCCCCATTCCAACCCAGCAAGACTGATGAGAATACTCTTGTGCCTTTGAGCTCACCAAGGCCGGACTCGGGGTTTATGAGAAGCAGGGCTCTTAATCATGAGAGGTAATTCTTTAAGTCGAGGCAACTTTTTCAAGGCATTCAAATTAATTACACCTCACTGCTTCCCTCAGCAAATAGGTCACTGATGCACATTCAAGTACACACTATGAGCTTCATACTCCCAATTTTGAGGAGCCTCTACATAACAATGCATTTTGTACCTACATGCAAAACAAAATCATTAATAACAGGCAAAATTGAGGACAGAAGTGCAAAAATATGTAAATAAATAGGCACATATATACACATGATTTATTTTACCAATATTGCCATTCTAATGTTGCTGATGAAGTTTGCAAAAGTCCTGCCTCTGAACAAGTGTTGTATAATTGGCTTAAACCAAACTCACCTCGTCTGAGAAGGGATGAGGTGGGAGTAATATGCTAACATGTATGGTAATAACCTGTCAAAAATAATTGAGTTAATTTTGAAAAATAGTCTTTTGCATCGGGAGCATGTTATCATTGGTGAAGAGGACATATGGAGGTGTGGCAGTTCTGTTGCTCAGAAACACGGTGTCATGACAGCGCTATCAATTAGATCAGTGAGGCGTGGTTGTCCAAGAATTCATGTTCTCTATCACAATACTTGAAAATAAAAGTAAATAAAAGTAAAACCTTTTGCACTACTAAATATTTGAGAATTGCACCATTGAAATATGTATAAAGTACATATATATGAAAGCCTCCAACCAGAAGCAACAGCATAACACAACAGCACAACAGCAATGTGATTTATGAACCAAAATAAAATGGTAATTGCATATGCATTGACAGTTATTTGAAGCAAAATAATTGTGAAACGGCAACCAAGGTGCAGTATGTAATATCGACAGTTATTGGTTGAACTGGGTACTACAGTCCAAATTCAAAATATGGAGAGGACTTTTTTCCCCTGCCCCCTCCTCCTCAGACTCTACTCTCACGCGGGTTGCAAGATTAATGACACCAACAGCAACGAGCGCAATTGACAATGGAAAGCATCGTTGTGAAGATAATGTGTACGTTTGCAATGTTTTATTGTTTGCAAACTGTAAACCAGCTCATGTGGATTTTTAAACTCTGCATCTGGATCTCATTTTGGAGGCAGTCTCATTTATGAAAAGTAACTGTAGTAAAATTGACTGTTATTCCTCATGAGGTGCAAAATACTGTAATTTCTTTACTTTGCAATATAATGGGTACTTTACTATGTCGTAAATACTATTGGGTAAATTGGCAGTGGGCGGGATCACACAGACCAAAACCAAAAAAATACATTCTGATACGGAATGCACATTTCAAAGTACAATAACTGGCTGTAGCATTGTTTTTCAAAGAAACAATTATGTTTCCTAAATCGCTGCAAACATATTATGGTATTGTTATGCTTTAGTAGAGTCTAAGGGTGCAAGCAGTTCCAAGCTAACTAGTTACTAAACCTCTAGTGCAAACTAAGCTGTGAAATGATATGATCAATAAGTCATGACAGCATTTGGTTTTACATTACTTTAACTCATCAAAATAAGTTAAGCAATTTTTTTTTTTTTTTTTTTTTTTACAAGTTATACAACATTCTACAAATTTTTAGTGATTTTCATATAACTCAAGTTGAAATGACTCATACAGTCAAATTGACTGAACTTAAAATTTAAGGCAGCAACTTCCACAACTAATATTTTTGAATTTGTTCACTTTTTTTCTGAAAAAAGAAAGAAAAGACAAACATTAATAGTGATGAAAGCCAAAATATTAAATGCCATCTGCTGTTTTGTTTTCACCTGAGATTTGCAGCCAAATTATACAGTAGCTAGGCCTATTAGTAAAATATGTTGAGTTTGCATGCCTATAACTCAATAACTATTAAACTATCTTAATATCCTTTTAGATGAACAATAAACCTTTTGTTTGGCATTTTCATTTTAAAACCCTATATGGTTCAATCCCATAGATACGGGGATTTTTAGTGGTCAAAAAGCAAACGATACAGCTGATACTTTTTTGTATTTAAAGAGGAATGTCTGAAGGACAAATGTTAAAACTATAAATGCATCCTCTTTCCTTCTATCAAAACAGCTGCATCGAACATAAGAATTGTAACAATAGTTCAATACTGATATAAAAATACACTGAAATGGTCAAGGCACATTAACTTCCAGAGATTTGTAGAAGTACATTTATAAATAAAATACAAAAGTGAAAAAAAAACACCAGCTAAATAGCCACATTTTCCTTATTCTTAATAGCTGTATATGATTGGACTCTCAAAAATCAAGATATTGACACTTTTGTTTTTATGTAAATAAATATAGACACATTTTCACTTTTAACATTACTTCAGACATTCCTCTTTAAAGACAATAAGTGTCAACTGTTTGAAAAGTCACCCACATTTGTTTTTGGACAATTGAAATTGGGTAAAGTTCAACAAGTTGCACATGGAGCCCATTTACAGTTCCTCCTGATCCAAAACAACAAGCTTATGGTGCGTTCATGCTATAATTATTGTAATTTGGAAGAGATGGAAGCCCATGAAGTTATACTCAGATCGGTTCATGACTCGAATGTATGCATTTCAATGGCAAAACTATAAACGGCAAAATGAATCTGCAGTAGTCAGGTGGTATAGGTCAGTGCTTTTTAAGTTATGTTCATTATTATTGTAATGTTGTGTGCTTTGAGACATGAGGTAGTTTAACGCCGTCTCTCGTCTCGTGATGCTTTGCAAACTCTGCAATGTGCGTTCATGTGTTTTGAAGGAGGAGAGCGCTCTGAATGGAGGCTGGGATCTTATGCTTTCAAAGCTAGCTTGCTATTGCTAGCCACTCTGAAAATTGCCTACCCTACCTTTAAGCATATACGCCCTTAAAAATGAACAAAAATAAAAGTTTAAGAACCAGAATCTAAAAGTATATTGAAATATCATTAATACTTGAGTTACAGTCACACAAACATTGGAAAAAGATTTTGTTGTTCATATGTACTCAGTTCATGATCGAAATTGAGTAATTTTATTTCATATATATTACAATATAGTCATTTATATATGAATTTACTCTGCAAAATCGACAAAAAGGGCTTTATATAATAAATAATCAATTACTTTCGAAATTAAAATAATTCACCTTGTTTTATTTCGTTTTTCTTTTATTTAGTGAATTATTTATTTGGTAAACTATACTGATAAATACAGTAAAACGAAATGCTCAACTTTTAGATGAAATGATTGATATTAATACAACTCGTAAGGGCAATTCAACTTTAAATGGAAAGTTGCTGAATTATTTTTAAATCTCATGTTATTCTTTTACTGATATTATTAATCAGTTTATAATATCTACATATTTTTATATTGAACTATTCTATTCATAATAAATTGCATTTATTAACACTAGTTATATTGTTTAAATGTGTTCGCTGGTACAGTTTTGCCATGTCTGTTTATTATACTGTGTTTTGCTCTTTTTGTGATAGCTGGCAAACCTTCACCTGGAGCTTTAATGAAGTGACTAGAAACTGAACAGCAGGGTTAGTTTAAATTATACACCGCTCAGCCTTTCATATTCGCCTCCGTGTGCACGCACACGTCTTTTGCATCATTAATACGATCGGTTATCGAATCAAAGGAAGATTTTATCAGATAGTTCCAATGTGGCCGATAGTTTGGAGTTAGAAAAATATAACCCCCGCTGTTGCATTCTCAATACTTAGTAATTTTGCCTCAGATACAGGATGAGCAGGTTGTTAATTAGCACAAATGTCTCAGTCTCACGCGCGCTACACGGGGGTTAACCACGCCATTTTATTCCGAAATTATATGAATCTCTTGAACGAATGATTCAATTACAAACACTTTTTAAACAGTCTCTTGTCGCCACCTCCTGGCGTGATAAGCGATGACTTGTACGTATTAATACATACAAGTGTCAAAGCACTTTCAAAACGGTGATTTGCTCTATTTTGATCGCTAGATATCAATGTTCAACTATAAACTTTTATCCCAGTACACATTTGTCCCGTTATTTAAATGTTTGTAACATAAATAACGAAATGTGTGGTTGAAAAGATTGCAAAGCTGCTTATCTGTACACTCTCCGGATCAGTGGCAGCATGAATGCAGATTTGAATGTTGCAGTGCGATTATCGAACTTTAAAAGGGTAACCAAAGTCCCTAAAGTCTTTGGTTCAAAGCCTGTTTCACGTCACAAGTGTCAGCAGAGCGTGTTTTCTCTGCCCATATCAATTAATTAGAGCAGTGGTTCCCAACCTTTTTTACTCAAAGGCCCCCCTCCTCTCCGAATCAATACTGCAAGGACTAGAAAGCCTTGGGTTGCTCCGAATCCAAAACAATCACAGAATACGTATGAGAGAGGTGGTTCTGTGTTGTAATTGATTTTTTTATTATTTAACATATCGATAATGAAATGTATGAATTATATTAATATATAAAAATTTATTTTAAGTTATCTTTTAAGTTTTAAGAGTGAATGTGTGAATATAAATTAAAAAAATAAAGGTTGACCTTTTTTTTCCTCATAGATATTATTTGCAATTACAAGACTAACAAGTTTCCATCTAATATATCCATGTCTATGCCAAATTACGATCTATATTTATGGATTTGGATTAACTGCTTCTTCTTTTCATTATCTAAATGGACAGAATGAAATTTATCACGAAGCAGACAATATTTTTATGGTGAATGTTTCAAAGTCAATAAACAGTTCATTGAAGTCATACTCCGTAAAAGCTAAGCAGATAGCCATCTTAATAAGAAAATGAAATTGAATAACCCTCCGGACATTATTTTTTCCTTCCCCTTGGCTTGTCACTTTTAGCTATCCAGAAAAATGAAATTCATAATTCTTGAGAGGAGGAACCATTCGCCCTCAAAGTTTACAAGCATATGTGCCACTACCGCAACATTTCTGCAAAAATCGATCCAGCATCAGAGTGCTTGGATAAAGCATACGGTGCATTATAAATTATGAGGAAGATTAAAATAACGCCTGCTTGATGAATTCTACCGTCAAGGTGAACAGCACAATTAAGATTCATCCTTAATTAGCCACAATCAATCGCTGGTATAAAAACCATCATAGTGACATTTAAAACACACAAAAAGAAGCGACCCTGGAAGCTGTTGTCCTTGACAACAATGTGAAATGAATCACCCTCACTGTGTCCTCACACCCGGCATCATTGCTCAGCTTAAAGACACCTGTCTTCTCTAGCCAGAGTGCTCTTCAGTCACTCTCCGTACGGCCCTGCTGAAAGAATGACAGGAGGTGAGAGAGTGTGAGGGTGGGATGCCAGTGAGGCTTAATCTCGTTTCATGCCCCAGGGTCATACACGTTATCACTCGGTGACAACTTAATGGACCCTCATTATAAAAACAGCAGTGTAGCAATTAAAGGAAATCTGATGGATTAACTCAACCCAACATACATGTTCCCACTGCAGGTTAGGAATTTGTGACTCGTTGATTGTTCACACCTCACAAACCTTATAACTTTTGACTTCTCTCCTCGCGCTAATCCTGCCTTATTCTGCTGTTACTTGGAGCAGGGACTTTCAAACTGGGACTTAAGATGTAACATTTTTCATTCATCATATTTGGTAATACCGCTATTTATTTTTGTTTTCAAAAGACTATGGTTTACAAATCATGAGATTTAATGTGATTTATTTTATTCTATTGACAGCAATAGTTTTTAAAGATTTGTTTTAATGTTTTTGAAACATGTCTCTTATGATCACCAAGGCTGCTATTATTTGCTCAGAAAAACAGTACTTTTTTATATAACTAAGAATATCTGGCAGCTTTCATATTTTATGAAGGGGGGTCTCTGGCAAGGGAATAATCATAACTGTGGGTCCTTAGTGTCAAAAGTTTGAAAACCCCTGACTTAGGCAAATAAATAACTGAAAAAAACCAAAAACACATTGTAATCTCAATAGTAGTAAATGCCAGTGCATTTTTCCTCTCCTAACATTTTACACTGCCAATAAACGCCACCAATTTTTATGATCACTTGTCAAATTTTTCAAATCTTTTATCTGCTTGCTTGTAATTGGGGATGTCTAAATGGATTTGTGGATGGAAATTGGTGCATTAGACAAAACAGCTGTTCAACAAATAAACTATTTTACAGCCAACACAAAAACAAAAGAGAATAATTGAAGCGTGTCTGTGGCATTTGCAGATGCAATCCGACAGAGGATGAATGATTTTATTTGCATTACAATCAAGGGTTTGCCGTTTCCTCTGTTTAGATTAGGTATGAGCCATAACACTGTGATGCAAGCTGACCCGATGACCTTAATTGGCCGAGGAGAATAAAGTGGGCAGATTTGTCCCGCCTGCATTGATTAGATGGTGGTGTTGTGAGCAGCACAGGACTCCACTCACTGGTGCATGTACGGAGGTGACCTTGTAACTCCGTAATTTAAAAAATGAATGGAAAATAATAAGTGCTCTCTAAGATGGCCGGTCAGTGATTCAATTCTTTAGAGAGCGACTCAAATTCATTTGTTCCTCTGACAGTGAAAGGGAGAGCAGGCCCATTATTCATTTAGCCAATTAGGCCATGTTGAAAGCAATATACCCCACATTAAAAGAACCTGTCCCCTGCTGTGCCCATATAAAAAAAATAAAACAAAAACCTTTCAAACTTCTGGATGCACCAGAGAAATACGAAAGGTTATATTCGAAGTTTGACCTAGAAGCTGACTAGAAGCTGCGTCCCAAGGACTCTAATTGCAATTAAAGCGATCCATTAATGACCAATAGCATGAAACTGTCTGGTTGTGATTATGTGAAAGAAGGTACATTTTTAGTACTGCTTTTTTCATTTTAGACATGTTTTAAAGAGCTTCACATATTGCAAAATATCTGCATTCTGGTCTGTTTGCCTGATACATCTAGTATTGTCACTCATGAAATCAGGAACTCTCAAGACTCCCAAGTCAGAGAGTGGCAGAACTTTGAGGGCAGTGCTCTTGGCAAAGCAGAACTTGGGGTCGTTCTCTGTAAGGTTCTTTTGAGTTTCCTCTCCTAGCTGTCTATCTGGCATAATAATAGAATGCTGACCTTCCACCTCAGATAAATTCAGTATACAAACAGTGTATACTGCATGGCATACCGTGTCACATGATGCACTCAATATGACCTTCCAATCCCATTGTGAATAATTTAAATGTAGTGATGTCATATGGCTGTATGATTATTCAAAATAAAACCAAAATCATAATATGGCTTAGTTTGGTTATCAAATCGGATAGACTGCGATTTAACCCTTTATGGTACAGCGTTGCCATATGTCAACAATTAATTTCTACTCATTTCCTTGTTATTAAGAAAAAATACAATACATTGCACTATGGGAATTAAAAGGGCAGGCCTTGAGGTAGCCAATGATGTGCTGTTTTTAAGTCAAATGACATTTGAATGTCCCTCCAAAACTCTCTTTCCCACTGTCACCCTCACACGGAAGACACCGGTTGAAGTGCTCCAGAAATTGCTCTATTAACCTCAATTCTAAACAGAATCTTTTGCAGCATCTTTGATAAGTAAATTAGATATTTTTATTATATGATCTCACAGAATTCTGTGACATGAACACGGCCCCTTAACTCAAAATCTGTGGCAGTTTCACAGAATCGCCGAAAATTACGTGATGGGTCCACGGAAGTGATGCCTATGAAAGTCAATGACAGTATACAGACGCGTTGGGCATGGTTATCGTCATGATGAAACTGTATATTGGACTATGATTTTGCCATTGTGACATGGAGTGTGATTCTCGATTTAATCAGCCAGCATAATTTTATTTACATTTCTTTTATTTTTTTATTTACAGTATTCAGACATGTTTTGAACACGTAACCCAATCCCGTCCCTAAACCTACCCATTTGTGTAATGGGTCAGCTTTGTCTAACATACCTGTACTGTGAATTGAGAAAATATCAATGTTTCCTTATGGCAATGCTGTACCACAGTGGAACTGCAGTAATGTATTTCCCCATTCAGATTTTTTTATAGATAGTAGCATAAACAATGTTTAATGTTAAAGTGTTTATTGTAGTATAGTTGCATTTATGTAAAAGTAACACAGTTATTTCTTATTTTCAGAAAATTAATACAGAAATGTTTTAAGGAAAGGGCAATAGGAAGAATGCAGAGTTAGCACTTCCATGTGGTGAGAGTGAGTGAGTTTTGAAGACGAGTTAGCCATGTTGAAGGTTAAATGATAGGAATCTGCTTATTTTTGGTTGCATGAGTTCCAAGTATATAAATAAAATGTCTAATTCTAATAACATTTCTAAAAGAAACATGCATTTAATCTATTTCATGTAATAAAAACTTATTTGAAAAAATATTTCATGGAACATAACACATACCATAGAGTGTTAATTAAATATGCACTGCATGTTTCATGCGAGTAGCTTATGAACTGGCTTTGTTTGCAGTAAATGCTGCTCCACATGAACTCATCTCTGCATCTTCTTTTAGTCGCTTATAACATGAATCTGGGAACACAACATTCATATTCCCATACTTGTAATGAGAAGTGCTTATAAACCAGCTGTTGTTAACAAAGAGAAGCTTGAGGTCTCCCAGCAATTTTCCATCAAAATAAAATCTCTGTGGTTTATTATTTGAAAATGAAGAAATGAAGATCGCCTATATTAGTATTGGAACTTCACAGTTGCAATGTAGCATGCTGCTGTATTTTTAAAAACATTTATTGTTGCCAAGAACAAAGCACTCGAAACAACTCCACAAGTTAGCGTTTGGTGTTTTTATAGAGGTTTTCTCATTGGTGTCAACTTCCACCAAATCACTGAGAATTATTTGTCCATCATTAATAGGTAACTAACTATACAGTAAGTAATGCAGGACTAATGAGCAATACTACATTAACACTTAAGCTACTACTATTAACTAATATAGAAACAAGCTTCACTAATCAGTGAGTAATATCGAATTTAGGACTTAGATAATCAATAATTACTGAATGGGATTAGCGTCATTAAGAACCAATAGGTAACTATGACAAATTATAATAAAATAACATTTGTAACAGATGTTTTTCACTTTCAAAAGATTGTCCAGATCACTAGTAGATAACACTTAAAGGGTAGAATGAATGTGTATTTAAACTGGGTCATTTATGTAGCAGAAATGTGAAATAATTTTTGAATTTGGTGCCTTCTAGACTGAGAAAAGACAGAAAATGTATTTTTGTCTCATGTGGATGAAAGACAACATCTCCCAGAATGCACTTGCTTCGCTGCCCAACGAGGCCACTCCCAAAGCCACTGCTACTGGTTATCACTTGCCCACCATGACACCGCCCCCACCGTCGTTTTCATTTTCATAGTAATAAAAATTTTGTTCAGTTAGAGAATAGACACTACAATTAAAAACTGAACGTGTCTGTTCAATATGTGAGTGAGGCGAACGAAAGTCACGGCACAAACACAGCAGGAGTCAGATTTCATTCATTTTGAGAGCGAAGAGCTGAGCAGAGCTGAGGTAAGAGTGGCAGTCATTCACGGCGCATGTTCAGTCTGGCGCGTTTTCAGATCATGCCTATGGAAGCTTAACTTTCATTGGAATTCATTTGAAAAGTTGAAACCGCTCTGTTATGAATGCCCGAGCCGAGCGGCCGTGCGCATTTACATTCTGTGAGTGAGATCCCAGTGGGCGGGTTGAAAACATGCGGAACTAGCTCCTTCTACTGGCTGTAGTCTTTAGCCTCTGGCCAAAAATTCCTCAGATGACGCAAAATGACGATATTTGTGTCATCGGGGGATTTTTTCCAGAAATAAAATGCATAATTCTCTCGTCTCAGGAGGATATGAAGGGGGAAAGTACGGTAATTTGAATATACTACCGTATACTACCAGGTTTGTACTGATACAAAGCTTAATGCTAATCGATGAAGTAACCCTTTAAGTAATTAGTGATGCATTTTATGACTTTATTCAGAGTAAAAATGATGGCTGATTACATCTCAGACACACGATAATGTTCTTTATAATTTGTCAGTTAGTTAATAGTTATTAATGAGGCTAATTTCATTAAATAATTCCTAAATTTTATATTACTTACTGATTAGTGAAGCTTGTTTCTATATTAGTTAATAGTAGTATCTGAAGTGTTAATGTAGTACTACTCATTAGTCCTGCATTACTTCCTGCATAGTTACTTGAGGACAGACCATTATTCCAAAGTGTTACCGTGTACAATAGGTGTTGCCTTAGTTAGTGGGTGTTCCTAAAACTGACAAAATGAACAGAAACATAATTAAATCACTATCATAGTCCATTTGACCGGTGCACTATTATTTCAAGTCAAATTTAACTCAGGTGCACATCTAATAGCTTTAAGTGAAGAAAGAAATATCAATGTAAAGTCTCTCAGTAGTTCATAATCTTCAGCATAATAAAGCCAGTAGAGACGACATTGGCACATCTCAGATCAAAGTTTGTCCAGATCTAGCTTGATTGCACATGATTTTCCACTAGAACCTTAAGCTGTGTGTACTGTATATCAGAATTATAAAAACTTCAGTGTAAGATTTTCACCCAGTGGATGATGAAAAAATCTGCAGCGTATGCAAAATGCAATGTATGTGTGTGTGTGTGTGTGGTCCTGGTATTCCCTATGAGGACCAAATGTCCCCATAATTATAGTAATATCAATAAATTTTGACCTTGTGGGGACACTTTTTGGTCCTCATGAGGAAACAAGCTTATAAATCATACATAATGATCTTTTTTGAAATCTAAAATAGCATTTTTTTGTGTGATGGGTAGGTTTATGGGGTATAGGGATAGTGTAGAGGGATAGAATATACAGTTTGTACAGTATAAAAAACATTACGTCTATGGAATGTCCCCATAAAACATGGAAACCCAACACGTGCGTGTGTGTGTGTGTGTGTGTGTGTGTGTGCGCGCGTGCGTGCGTGCGTGCGTGCGTGTGTTTATGTGTGTGAGAAGAGAAAAAATAAGCCCTTTGAAATGGACAAGTTTTCTGTTCACAGATCCCTGGTTTGAGATAACACCACATGAGGCAGGCAGGACTGTTTGTGAATGTTTCCAGTTTTGGCAGTCAGTTTAAAAATGGCAAAAAAATAAAAAATAAATAAAAAATACTAAGGACCAGTCTGACATTGACATACTGTTCCTGCAGGGCACTTTTTCTACAGGACTGTTTTTGCCTGAGAGTTTACCTAACTGGTGTATGTGTCAGAAACAGACAAAACATTATTCAATTACTATTTACAATATGAATAAATAATATAAACAAATTAACATAAAGGACCATTAAAAAGTTTGGCTTGATATATGAGAGATGCACAGGAGGTAGCAAACCTCTCCAGTAAGCATATTCTGTGTCATCTCTGTATTGTTTTGGAAAAGCATATATGTATTGAATTTACTTTAATGGACATGGCATTTCCATTTTTGCTGCACTCACAGATGATTCTTAATGCGTCAGTGTTGTAGATTTCTGATCAGGAAAAAAGAAACACTATATCTGCCAGGATCTAATAAATTAACCATTACAACCTAACGCTTTTTGACTTTCTCAGTTTGTGTAAATCCACTTGGGGTTCAGAGTATTTATTTTTTCCCCACATTAATTTTACACGTCTAGTACAAATATGTGGTTTTGTTTCATTAATACAGTGTATACTTTTCTCTTGATTTACCCCGAAAGAATGGAAGTGAAATGTGACAACATGCCCCATAGGTGGGGTACATTGTAACATGTGAGGGGGCACAATGTAACATCACCAAATGACAGTTTAAAATGTTACCTGATATAATCAAAAAAAAATATCCAAGACAAGCTAAAATATTTTGTCAATAAAATACAATTATTAACTTTTAAATAAAATAATGGCATTTTTAATCATTAATGTTTTGAGTTTGACAACAAACACATCTCTAAACACAGCTATACAGCATAGTTCAAAACATAATAATAATGAATCATTTCTGAACATTGACTCTCAGTCATTATTCAGCTTTTTCTCATGGTTTCTCAAAAGAATTCATAAAAGTATAGAATATGATAGTGTAGTTCTAATAGGGGCTCATTGTAACGCAGTGTTAGAACACACCCCACCTGCATAACTGGGATTTAAACCGCGGCTCGTGTCTTCTGCTGTTAGATCAGCATTAAAGAACAATCTCAACTGTTAAATAACAGATAGAAGATTACAATAATATCAGATTTGTCTTATTTAAATAAACGCAAAAAACAGAGGTGAAAAATAAACTTAAGACATTTACTTTTGCTATGGTTAAATACATGTTCAGTGATATCTTCCAAAGATTTTTTTTAATTTTGGCGCATTTTATTTTCGAAATAATGTTGACATGGCAATGATGACATAGGTTTCGTCATCCTGGCATGTGTGGAAAGTTTTAAACCCCACGTTAGGTCGTGCCCTGCGCTCCCCTATGTGTTTTTACTTAACAGTAATAAAAGAATCCAGTAATTCTCAAACTGTCTCATTTGCATTCCCTCGTGACATTAAAAGGAAGCTGTGACATTTGTCCATTATTTTCTGTTTTCCTTTCTACAGTTTTCTTCTGTGCTGAAAGGGAATGAATTATTATTCCTAATTAGAATCAGAATCGTCATGTAATTTCAATTGTTTTGTTAAAAAATCACGATACTGTTACAGATCTGCCAGGTTCCTGCACCAGCCACTCACAACACACACCCTCACTGGAATACTAATCACTCACACCTGCACCTTGTTTGCACGCTCATCACTCCACTACTTAAGCACACACCTCACCTCAGTCAGTTGTCTGGCCTTGTTTGTGCAAAGTGATATTTGTGGTACTCTCCAGACGGTCGGCTTAGTGGCCAAACTGTGTGCAGCCTGAGTTGACCTCCAGCGATCTCCCTTCTCCAGACTTCCTGAGTGTTCCATCGAGTTCCGACGAGGTGTGTGCTTTCGGACTGATTCCTCACCATCCACGCTCTTCCGTAGCTGTAAGATTACGAAGATTGGGCTGAATATCCATTCCTCACTCCAACTGTTTGCAAGATTCAGTTTACTTATCTGCACGATTGTGGATAAATTGAGAATATTAAAAAATAAAAATAATGTAGAGATTCTCCCACAATTCTAAATGGACAACTAAACAAAACTAGATTTAATTTGAGTTGTTTTATAGATTCAATGGCTCGCTCAGAATTCACTTGCTTCATTACTGGATGAATTTGCTTTTTCTTTTTTTTTTTTTTTTTTTTTTTTTTAAATGCATATCTTGAATGAATGATTCAGTGACAAATAATTTAACAGTCATTTGTCATTAAAGCATCAACTTTAAAACGTTTTTCACTCTTTTGATAACTACCGTGATAATTACAATTATTGCAACACAGAAATAATGATACTGTGTGGTTAAAAAGACTGTTTGTGAAGTTGTTTCATACAAAACAACTGCTCTCTCTGGGTCAGTAGCAGCGCCAATTTAGATCTGAATGTTCGCTGTGACTGTTTGTACGTTTCAAAGATTTAATAGACACCGCTGAATCACTGTAATTTATGAAAAAGATTGCGTGGGTGTCTGAAGCGAGATCTGTCTTTTAAAGATTAATTGTGCAGCCCTAATTAGATTTGTCATTTTTATTTTTTTTTGATGAAAACCTTTTTAATAAAACATAGTATCTGTCCTGAGCAATAACTTGGTATTAGAATATGCAGAGGAGGCTTTGTATATTTGATAAACACGATTAAAAATTTAAACCGGTAAAAACTTCAGTACTCTTCCTTTTACGTCTCATATGTAATTAGAACTGAAGGTATATGGGTGCAAAACTGATGAAAGGACGCACAAGAGAAAGGCACATCTCCAGCCACATTATTCCAGAGCAACATTATCTTTGGCAAGTCCACTTTCTCTCCAAAAAATACAAGGGCAGCTGTATTTGGAAAACTGGCCTTACACAGCAGGACTTTTACATTTATCCCTCAATCTGATGTTACTCTGAACCCCCAGCATGATTGGCAGAGCAATTTCAAAGAGGTCAAATGATTTCTCAAGCTACTATCCATGTACCTCTGAATTAAGAAACTGTTAAATATGGGCCACTAATTAGACACATTTTAAATTAATTAATAAACAGGAGGCAGAGCATGACAGGGAGTGCAGTGGGATGGGCAAATGTGTGTCAGCAAGGAGGAAGCGGCGCAAGACGGTAAAACCACATCGCAAGGTGCAGCCCGAGATACTGACAGGAAAAGAGGGCGGAAACGAGGAGAGAACGGAGACATGACAGAGGGCTTAATTACAAGCCTATTTAAGCAGGGCATTATGCCTAAACAAACAGATCTGCAGTCCCAAGAGAGAGAGAGAATGTGACAAAATACAGAAAACTGAGACCAACTTTAAGCATGAGCCATCTATTTTATGGTTTCCAATTAGGAAATCGTATGGAAGGGCCAGGAGATGAGCTTGACTCTTTTAACTACTGTGATGACAGGGCAATGTAAAAGACTGTCTATATACACCAAGACAGTTCAGCCATATTACAGTGAATGGATGAAAGTGTAACACACAATATGGCACAAAATAAGTCATAATAACGATGTCAGGTGAGTTCAAATCACTTTGATTAGAGCAAGATGGGGCTATAACTGCAAGGTTTTTTTTTAAACTCTACTGTTTAACAAATGAATGATAAAGCAAGCGCATGAAGCGTTTTTTGTTTTTCAAATTATGAATGTGCTGTAAACTGAATTGCTATATATTTTATCGTATGTTGTTGGTGTACATGCAACTTGGCTCATTCATTTCAACAAATTTACCATCAATAGAGCGCCGGAGGTTGACGTCACACATCCTAAATTCAGTCTTAAACCTTACTATTTCAACATGATGGATAGCTGATGTGCGCCAGGATGCCAGAACAGGTGGGGGAAAGCAAATGGGAAATCATTTTATCGTAGTAAGTTTCTGTGAATTTCAGATTATTCTTCATTCTTGACTACTTTTGCCCCCCATAACTAATGATAAAAATAAGTTCCCATTAAATGCGACACTTAATCATGAATAACATAAGTGCTTTTATATATACAAACCCGATTCCAAAAAAGCTGGGACACTGTAAAAATTGTGAATAAAAAAGGAATGCAATAATTTACAAATCTTGTAAACTTATATTTTATTCACAAGAGAATTTAGATAACATATCAAATGTTGAAAGTCAGACATTTTGAAATGTCATGCCAAATATTGGCTCATTTTGGATTTCATGAGAGCTACACATTCCAAAAAAGTTGAGGCCAGAAAAGTTAAATGTACATATAAGGAACAGCTGGAGGACCAATTTGCAACTTATTAGGTCAATTGGCAACATGATTGGGTATAAAAAGAGCCTCTCAGAGTGGCAGTGTCTCTCAGAAGTCAAGATGGACAGAGGATCACCAATTCCCCCAATGCTGCGGCCAAAAATAGTGGAGCAATATCAGAAAGGAGTTTCTCAGAGAAAAATTGCAAAGGGTTTGAAGTTATCATCATCATCATCATCATCTACAGTGCATAATATCATCCAAAGATTCAGAGAATCTGGAACAATCTCTCTGCGTAAGGGTCAAGGCCGGAAAACCATACTGGATGCCCGTGATCTTCGGGCCCTTAGACGGCACTGCATCACATACAGGAATGCTACTGTAATGGAAATCACAACATGGGCTCAGGAATACTTCCAGAAAACATTGTCGGTGAACACAATCCACCGTGCCATTCGCCGTTGCCGGCTAAAACTCTATAGGTTAAAAAAGAAGCCATATCTAAACATGATCCAGAAGCGCAGGCGTTTTCTACATTTACATTTATGCATTTGGCCAAAGCGACTGCATTCAAGGTACACATTTTTACATTTTGTCAGTTCTTGCTTTCCCTAAGAACCTATGACCTTGGCGTTGCTAGCACCACGCTCTTATAGTTTGAGCTACAGGAAAGCTGAAAGGTATATCCAAGTTCTAGAACAACATATGCTCCCATCCAGACGATGTCTCTTTCAGGGAAGACCTTGCATTTTCCAACATGACAATACCAGACCACATACTGCATCAATTACAACATCATGGCTGCGTAGAAGAAGGATCCGGGTACTGAAATGGCCAGCCTGCAGTCCAGATCTTTCACCCATAGAAAACATTTGGCGCATCATAAAGAGGAAGATGTGACAAAGAAGACCTAAGACAGTTGAGCAACTAGAAGCCTGTATAAGACAAGAATGGGACAACATTCCTATTCCTAAACTTGAGCAACTTGTCTCCTCAGTCCCCAGACGTTTGCAGACTGTTATAAAAAGAAGAGGGGATGCCACACAGTGGGAAACATGGCCTTGTCCCAACTTTGTTGAGATGAGTTGATGCCATGTGCAATGTACCACCATTGCAGCTACCGTACCCAAGCATAGAAACAGTCAGTGTCCTGAGATGCTCGCTTAGGACTGCGCAAAATTACAACCATCTTAATTTGTGTTTCGAAGATTAAACTGACGGTCCTTCCTGACAAATCTTCAGGATACTCTATTCTGAGTTATTTTTGATGCGATTTGTCAAACAATTATATATATATATATATATGTGTGTGTGTATATATAAATATATAATTTTTTTTTTTTTTTTTTAAATGGAGATCGTGTATTATAAATGTCAAACTCATGATGCATTATGCTTTATTTCATGAATCTTTTCCACCCATTGATGTTTGGATTCCATGCATAATTATTTAGTGCAGATTGGGTCTAAAGATGCCTCCTGAAACAAGACAAAGTAAACTGAACCAAAATGTTTCAAATAAATCCCACCAAATATGCTGAAAACACTCATGAGCACTTAAAAAGATAATGGGGCCTATTCTTCACGATATCCACTGAACAATGACCGTATAAACAACTAAACATCCTGTGCTCAGATTTTAACAGAGACCCAGGTGCACAATAACACTGAGAGCAGCACCGGATCTGGTGAAAGAATATGTCCCTGAGCAAACTAATTACAACACAGTCACACCTTTCCATATTACACAGGACCTTTGGCATTGTCCCATCAGTTTAGACCAATAAGCAGCACGCGGAGCCCAAGGGCCAGACGGGTTTTGGCAGGACGATGAATTGCTGACACTTTCCTGCCCCTCTGAGCTGCCCCTCTGCCATCACATTAGAGGAGACACATCATTTCATCACCCCACCGGTGGCCCCTTTACCTCATGCTTTCAACTCCTAAGCCTTTAACCAGAGCCAGTCTCATCTACATCTGGCCTCTGATCCCCAGCAACAACCTGCTCACTGAAGAAGAATCACAGCATCTACGGGAGAGCTCATTGAGCATGCAGAGATTCTAGAATCGTTCCTTTGCTTCATCTTTGGCCTTTGACTCTTCTTCAGCAGGTGTGCACTCAGAAAGCTGAAATGGAGGCCTGTTATGTACACTGGCTCACATTCTCATTTAACCCATCATCAGCACGGATGGTGAGAGGGGTTGATGTCGGTCGCTAATGGCCAAAAGCAACAGAAAGCGTCTGTTGAAAGGGCGAGATCCAGAGAGAGCCAAAGCTTGGAGATGCATTGATCTCTCCTTCAGGGCACATTACTGTCAGCTCGATGAGTTTAGACTCAATGGCCACAAAAGCACCCAAAGAGCCCTGTCAGCTGCCTCCTATCTCTTCCTCGGGTATACAGAACGACGCGAGCTGCCATGGCATCACCACACTCAAGATTTCCCAGCAATCAGTGTGTTACTTTTGATATTCAGATTCGACTTTAGATCTCTCCTCCAAAGACAAAGACATATCCTCAAACATACAGTGAACGCTTAAAGGAGCACTGTGGAATAGAGCACTCATACAGAACACAACTTTATCGATTGATGTCTGTTGGCAAGAGATGAGGGAACGTATACGAGGAGACATTACTCTAATGCACTGAAAGGACTGTCAACTGATTTAGTCTTAAGATCTGAACTTTATGTCAGAGAAGTTTACCACGTGGCTTTTTCCGTCTACTTAAAACCAATTATTTGGATACAACTGTTGCATTTTGCCCCCTAGTGGCAGTTACACAGAACTATCAAATTGAAGCAGTCATAGTTTTAATTAGAATACATCACATCTGGCCCGGCAGTTGCATACGGTCTGCATATGGAAGCTCAAATTGGCTTCGAACATTACATAAACATATGGTCAGAACTCATGCAGCTCCTCTACTATTCCCCATTGAAAATGAATGACTTTGGACTGCCGAGTGTCAGAGATCATTACAAGGCAGCTTTAATGTAAATATTTATATTTATACATTTTATTTAGCCTTCTTTGCAAATTAAGTGACTTAAGTCATATTTTGAGAAAAATAAACTAATACTATAAGTAGTCTGTTATTATCTAAATAGTATTTTAAATATAGTATTTAAATAATATTTGATATTTGTATCAATAACTTATTAGATTTACAGATTTAATAACTACTATACTGTATTTGCTGATTTTAGATGAATATCAATGTACTGATACAAAACACATCTTAAAAGTCTCTGCATGATTAAAATGGCACCAGATCATGTTCCTTATTAGACAAAAGCTTTTTATGCTAAAATAATTTAACAAAATGTAGGGCCACTATAAACCACTGCAATAAAGAAATATATATGCCAATTCAATGGCCTTTTTTTTTTTTTTTTTTTTTTTTTTTTTTTGTTTACTTTAAAGCTATTACTAATGTAGTAAAATAATGTGGGTTCCCAAGATCATTTGACTTGTGATTTTTATTGGCATTTATTTAAACCTTTTACATATCAGATAGATACCTATAACCATAACAGTAAAACCTGCCAATGGGTCAGTGACATGATGTGCATTTTTTGTGGAAAAGTGAAAAGGTTTATATATCGCTCTCAAATACATGCTATTTTATCAAACTTCTTATTGTAAAATTCTATGTACCTATATGAACTTAGCATAGGCAAAAGCTAATACATCCAAGAAGCCTGTTCGGGATAAAATTAGTTGCAAAAGTCAGGTGGC
Organism: Paracanthobrama guichenoti; assembly: GCA_018749465.1. Classification (NCBI taxonomy): domain Eukaryota; kingdom Metazoa; phylum Chordata; class Actinopteri; order Cypriniformes; family Gobionidae; genus Paracanthobrama; species Paracanthobrama guichenoti. Next base: position 34,856,746 of record CM031949.1, read on the forward strand.
ACAACCAGGAAGTCGAGTGATGCAACCGCAATGAATATCTCTATAAAAAAATATAATAATAAAAAAAAAAAAAAACATAATTTAAGTTGATTTAAATAATAAACTTAAGCTAAAATTGTCTTATTCTATTGATTTTTATTGCTGTTCTAAAATGTTAGCTTTAAGTTAAAGATGATTAACACTTTATTTATTTATTTATTTATTTATTTATTTATATATATATAATATATTTATACATTTGGTGGTATGACTTTAAAGGAGGGTTAAGGGACTGAGGGGTAAGGGAAGGGTCAGCAGTGTGATTATAGATGTCATTAGAGAAATTAATTACAGATGTAATATGCAGACTTTTTAATATCGTACAATGTAAACCATGTACACAATAAGTACACAACTTGTACACAGTCAAATTATTAATTTCAATGTTAGAACATGGTTTAAGACAATTAATAGAATTGTAGACAGAACTCAGCACGACACAGAGAGTGCATTAAAAATGATGAAAGAGAAGCATACTGTATCTTGCAAAAAGAAAAGGGAGGTGACGAATTTGGTAATGATTGTGGTTTTAATGGTAAAAGATTGTAAAATGCTACAGTAAAAAAAAACACAAAAAAACAGTTAATACACTTATTATATATTAAAATGTTACAATCTCTAGGCACAGTAGGCACTTTGCTAAGGTGTGTGCGCGTGGGTGTGCATGCATTAAAGGTCCAGTGTGTAATATTTGAGGAGCTATTGACAGACATGCAATATAATATAAATAATGTTTTCAGTGGTGTATGGTAAAGACCTTACATAATGAACCGTTATGTTTTAAAATGAGCCATTTCTACACTGTAAGTTTCCAGGATTTCACAATATGTAACTAATATTTGACAATAAATTACATTATTTTCACTTCACAGGCTTTAACTGTAATATTCACAATATAATGCCGTAATCAGAATTTTACTGTGAATGCAGGCGGGGCCATTACAGGAAACTACTGTGAATTTCATGTAGGCTTTTTCTTGCACTGCGTCATCTGAGATCTCTCGTCTCCTCCATGGTCTTATATTCAGCGGTAAGTGTTTAAATGTCAAACTTTGTCTTTTTATATATATATATATATACGATCGTGCATGTTGTTTAAAAGTATGAACCAAATTAGCGTTAGTTGTAGGTTCTGTTGTCATGTGTATGTTTTTGTAGCTGGAGTGAACTCGCTAGATTTGAGCGCGCTAATTTGAATGAACAGACGTTGGTTGTACGTTAGTGAGGAGGCTGTTTTTAAAAGGATGGAGCTCTTACTCCATCCTCTGTAAACAGTATATGTAAATTATGTAAATTGTTGTATGCAAATGCTCTACCTGGGTAAATTACACGGCTCTACTTTGTTGCAGGACTGTTCTTGATTGTGTGTTGTGATAGAAATGTTTTTCAGTTGGTTGTGGTTTAACTGATCCAGTAATGTCACCTTGTTCAAAATAACTTTAGTTTTGCTCTGTACTGCAACAGCAGTGAAGGTGGTGACTGGGAATTGACACCTTTTTCATCCTACTTGAATAAAACTAACAGCTTTCCTCTCTCCCTTTTTGTTTATAGGTGCTTCTTGGGCATCAATCCAGAGACGGTCACAAAGTTACAAAGGCAGACCGGACATTTCAACCAGCAAGTTTGTGGACTGATCAGGAAACTTGTTGGCTTTGAATGGATGTCAGTCTAGTGTGCAAGCAGTGTTCCAACACCAGAACGGACAAACCAAACACTGGCTCTGTGTTAAAGGGACCGTTCACCAAAAAATGAAAATTAGACCATGATTTACTCACCCTCAAGTCATCCTAGGTGTATATGACATTCTTCTTTCAGACTAATAAAATATTAAAAGTTATATTAAAAATGTCCTGGCTCTTCAAAGCTTTATAATGGCAGTGAATGGCAGTTTCTGTTTTGACGTCCATAAAAGTGCATCTATCCATCATATAACTCAAGAACTCAGATTTTTATTATTTTATTTGTTTGAAATAAGAATGTCATATACACCAAGGATGACTTGAGGGAGAGTAAATCATGGGCTAATTTTAATTTTTGGATGAACTATCCCTTTAAGCTAGCTGTAGTTATGCAGTAAGATGGTCACTGAATGTCTTATCTATGGTGTCTCCTGATTAAATGGAGAGAAACATGACTGTCTGAACCTCTTTGCTGGAAATTTTACAGGGACTTTATTAAACTGCAAAATAAATGTTTAAAATTGATCATGTTTTTGAGTTTATTTGAATTAGCATGTCTTTTCAATGTTATAGGTAGATGTATCTCCATACAGCGCGGCTCCCCTTATAGTGAAGTCGCTATTTTGTGCCGCCATGTTTCTACAGTAGCCCTAAACGGACAAACTGCTCTACAGAGCGCTATAGCAACTCTCTGCTAGATGTCGCTATAATTTACACACTTTAATTATCATTCTACATGTAGTGTTAAATGGCAGATCTTAACACTGTACAGCAACTGACAAATGCCAACAACAACAAAAACAGACCTATAAAGACAAAGCATTCAAGCACTCATAGCATTTTGCTTTAGTCTAGTTTTCGTGCTCAAGTACAGCATGAGTGTCTGCTCACACATCTCCATAATGTTTCAACATCAACCCACACTCCTTCTGCGTATTTAAACCCAAGTAATGCTGGGACTAAATGGCCTTAACACATTTCTCAACCACTTACTCCTAAGCGGCAAGCTGTGAAATTCCCCTATTTAACTGCACTAAACAAAAGGTCATTGCCCCCTGAAATATGTGCTAGTGATGAAAGCCAAATGTTTTTCAATATCACCATGGACTACAGATAAATAATTTGAAAGTTGCGCTCTCCATGTTTGTTTTTATTTAGTTTTTTTAATATTTGTAAAAGAATGACAAACCCAAAAAATGAAAGGAAAACCTCACATAAAAGAAAACCAACAATAAAGATGATTTTTTTTTTTTTATGAAAATAAAAACTATTTAATTTTCCTTACTAATACGGTCTTGCAATTTGTAAAAATGTCTGCTTAATATGAAAATACACAAAAAAATACACATTAAACCAGATCCAACTGTTATAGTCTGAAATACCCTCAACCAAGGCACCACCATCACAATTAACCTTGAGGTCTGTATGATGCAGACCCCTTTAAGATAATTTTGAAAGGAATGGAAACATTTACATTAACACTGAATAATATAACAAAGCCTTATCAACGCAATTTGGCGGCACAGCGTAGCTGTATGATAAACGAACAAGCATTTCATAAAACGTAATTAACTTCACATTTGCGCCGTGGAATCTACCGCAGAAATAAACTGTTGTTTTTCCAGATTTGATGGAAATGGCACTGTATTTAATGTGACAGGGTTCTGAGCATGAACCCTGTGAGAGCATGATGAGCAAATAATGCTTGATTAGCTGGTGCACTGACAGACTCGAAACAAAGACTCTGTACAAAACAAATATTCACCACTGCCTCATGCATTACTCAGACAGATTGCCTGGTATGTTTTCTCTTGCATAATTGGCAGGATATAAGCAACAATGATATGAATAAAAATGCATGAATAAAAAACTTGCATTGATGCAAGAAGTTATATCTGTTATAAGTTATATCTGTGGATCAAAGTATCATTTGGAGGGTCTGTTCTTAAGTAAACCGTAAGCAACCACTCAAAACACCATGGCAACCACCTAATAATGTCCAACACTGTAAATAAATGTAATTTATACAGAAAACATTAATTGTTTAACGTCAAGAATTTACAGTGAAATGTAAAACTTTAACGTCACATTATATGTAATCTTACTGTAATACTGTCATTAATATGAGTAAACTATGTAATCTAATGTATGTAACTGTTACTTTTTATAAAGTAAAAACTATGAATTACCGAATAGTTTATGGTGAAAAACAGTACATTTTGGCATTAAAATCAAATATGATTATATGTTATTTATTAAATATACTTTTAAATACAGTTTTGTTTGTTCTTATTTTTGTTATCACTTATCAGTAATGTACATTAGGGTGTTTACAACTTCCGTTATTGAGTTAAGCATATATTTAAAGTATATTGGTATGCTAAATTGACATTATATTTTTAATGAAATGTACAGTTGTTGTAAAATATGCATCATTTGCACCCATAACATTTGTCACAGTATTTTTGGGTGAATTTCTGGCAACCACAATTCCGATTTTAAGGGACTTGTTGTTTTAGTTTAGTAACGACCCAGAACAACCTTGGCCATTAACACCCACAGCACTCTAGCATTATGACAGCAAGTCTCACAAAATGTGTTATGGTAGTTAATGTAACACTCATGTAATGTCTTCAAACTTTGTTTCCAAGATCTTAATGCTGTATTTGAACTTAAATGGTCAATAAGTGTTGTTGTTAAACAATGTATTCCTGAACACCATTTATGAATATCTTAATCCTACGCACAGGAACAATAATTTATGGGTTTGTATACACATAAAACGGTGTCAAATGATGATCAAAGAGAAAAAAAAGGCAGAGGGATAAACTGATTGTGCTGTCCAAGCCTCCTTCTCATCTGTCTTCTGCGTTCCAGCGAGATCACGTGAGCATCAGAGTTGAGCCCCTGCAGTGACACTATCTTCCTGTAGGCAGAAACCAATTTCTGTTCAGAGCTAAGCAAACCCAGATGCAATTTGATGATGGGAAGATTTCTTCAAGCGGGCACGACCGAATACTTTCCATCTCTCAAATTACAAGTTTGACATTTGAGAGATTTACTAACATGGTGCGTTCGCTCACTTTTCTCCTCCTGGTTTTATCAGACACTTTTTGACATGCTTAATGGATGCCGCCAGAAATTCCCAACAAGGGGAAAAAAACACCTCTCCTCCAAATACCGTCCATAACCTCTTGTCATCCTAGCTCAGTTGTTCGCACCCTGAATGCGTGCATTCAAAAATTTTATGCGTGAAAACATCTCTAAAGGAGAAGCTGAGAATACGTAAGCCGACAATATGAAAAAGAGAAGTCAGAGGCCTTGGGTTCTCATATTTGCTGAAAATGGGGCTGGATAGTGGTCTAACCCTTCACGCTACACTGGCATTTTGAAAAATGCATTGGAACCTGCAGGCCAAAGGCCCTTTTTTCTACTTTTGATGTATGATAAATGGATTCCACTAAGAAATGTTTGCGTCTATTTTCACATTACATTCCAACCTTTCCGCAACACTCTCATCTCATCATCTTCACAGCCACTGGTGTAAAAGACAATCGGAAAGTGCAGTGGAAAGAAAGCTTCCCTCGTTCTGATATGCAGAGTGTGAAACACTTTTTGCCCTGACCTCTCTATGTTCTGCGTCTATGTGACCCCTTGTGACTACAAAAGTAGGGGAATATGCTGGCAGCCCAGTGATTTTCTGTGCTTGCCACCTCACTGTAATTTATCTTTGCCCAGTGCAGAGGAGGCCTTCATTATCCAGAGTTCTCAGACGACCACCAGCATTGACCAGGACCTTTTTCTTTATCACTGCAGCCCAGCCTTTTGTTGAAGGGAGAAACACACAGTGAACTTTTAAAGGGCAGATTTAGCTATTCAGAGCAAATGTACTGATGACAACACAAAGGTCATTAATGATTTTAAAGATTTTGTTCCTTATACATCTTTGTGTACTTTCTTTTGATATTTTCAGAGACTGGAAATAACTGATGTAAACAGAACAGAGCAACCTGAAATGACTTTCTCTGGCCTACAGCAGTATCTATAATATCAAGCCATTTTAATAGGTTTTGCAGTCTAACTAATTATTGCTTTCTCTCTTTATTTTGTGGGTTCTAACAATTTACAAGCCCAGATGGGTGAGGAATTACCTGAAGTGCATAAAATGAGAAGTCTGCTTATCCCCGTCTAATGTTTAATTGAATGTGATTTCATTTTTCATCCCACCAAATGTAAAGTACAATAACACTAGCTTGGCTCTATCAAATTGCTTAATGACCTCTGCTTTTGTACCCTGTAACCATGGAAATGACTTATGACTGCATAATTGTTTTTTTGTTTTGTTTTTGGTTCACAGAATGTTCAGTGGGAGAAAAAAACAAAAGCCACAGCCATATCCAAACATAAACAAAGGTAATCTCTATTTCTTTAATTCACATATGCCATATGGCATAGAAGTTTAAATCAGATTGATTTTGGCTTACTGATATATGCTGCCATTGCCTTTGTTGTAAAATAAATAATTTATTTAAAAAATAAATAAAAAAGTTTAATAGGATAATAATATGCCTCACGCCATTATACACATATTTGCTACATTGGCAAATATACCACTAATTGTGTGTAGAATTAGAAATGTTGGCCCATATTGATAGGATAGCATCTTGCAGTTGATGGAGATTTGTGGGATGCACATCCAGGGCACGAAGCTCCTGTTCCACCACATCCCAAAGATGCTCTATTGGGTTGAGATCTGGTGACTGTGGGGGCCATTTTAGTACAGTGAACTCATTGTCATGTTCAAGAAACCAATTAGAAATTATTCGAGCTTTGTGACATGGTGCATTATCCTGCTGGAAGTAGCCATCAGAGAATGGGTACATGGTGGTCATAAAGGGATGGACATGGTCAGAAACTAAGGGGCCTAAAGTGTGCCAAGAAAACATCCCCCACACCATTACACCACCAGCCTGCACAGTGGTAACAAGGCATGATGGATCCATGTTCTCATTCGGTTTACGCCAAATTCTGACTCTACCATCTGAATGTCTCAACAGAAATCGAGACTCATCAGACCAGGCAACATTTTTCCAGTCTTCAACTGTCCAATTTTGGTGAGCTTGTGCAAATTGTAGCCTCTTTTTCCTATTTGCACAAGAGGAGATGAGTGGTACCCGGTGGGGTCTTCTGCTGTTGTAGCCCATCCGCCTCAAGGTTGTGCATGTTGTGGCTTCACAAATGCTTTGCTGCATACCTCGGTTGTAACGAGTGGTTATTTCAGTCAAAGTTGCTCTTCTATCATCTTGAATCAGTCGGCCCATTCTCCTCTGACCTCTAGCATCAACAAGGCATTTTCGTCCACAGGACTGCTGCATACTGGATGTTTTTCCCTTTTCACACCATTCTTTGTAAACCCTAGAAATGATTGTGCGTGAAAATCCCAGTAGCTGAGCAGATTGTGAAATACTCAGACCGGCCCGTCTGGCACCAACAACATGCCACGCTCAAAATGGCTTAAATCTTAATCATCTTTCTTTCCCATTCTGACATTCAGTTTGGAGTTCAGGAGATTGTCTTGACCAGGACCACACCCCTAAATGCATTGAAGCATCTGCCATGTGATTGGTTGATTAGATAATTGCATTAATGAGAAATTGAACAGGTGTTCCTAATAATCCTTTAGGTGAGTGTGTGTGTGAGTGTGTGTGTGTGTGTGTGTGTGTGTGTGTGTGTGTGTGTGTGTGTGTGTGTGTGTGTGTGTGTGTGTATGTATATATATATATATATATATATATATATATATATATATATATATATATATATATATATATATATATATATATATATTAGTACTGTGCAAAAGTCTTAGGCACGTTGGTATTTTCACACAGTCAGCACATTTCAACTTACTAGGCCTGCTTATAGCTGCCATTCCACATAACAGAATAACACATCACAAATCATTTCAGCAATAATAAAAAAAAAAAAAGAAGATATTTAAGTAAAGCTGTATTGCTTATGTTAGTTAAATTTGATAATTTGGTCAGCAGAAAAAAAGAAAGAAAAAAACTATGGTGAATAAAATAAAATTAGATTAAATCCATAAAGTAGCCTATTTGTATAATTTACTAATTAAAAGATTGCATTGTTGTGTGTGTTTTCATTATGAGGAACATTTATTTATTTGCATGTGCAAGTGAGATGAGTAAAGTTCATTTCTGCTTTTGGACTACTATAGGTTTGCAAAATGGTGGCATGAGCTGAATTAATTTGAGACCTTTGTAGGTTCGAGTGAGACTATTTGAGTTCAACAGTTCAAAAAACAGCTGGTTTTAAATGTCATAAGTTTAAGTTTTGCTCTTGTTTGACAGACAGCATATAAATGCTAACCCACAGCGACTGGCTCTAAAATCTCAAGGTTGTGTTATTCAATCTTTGCGTTTGACCGTGAAAACTGTGAAACAGTTTTCAGGTTGATTCAATCAACCAGGGAGTAACAGAAACTCAATTTGCTGTGGTGCTATTAAACTGCTGACGTGAGACAGGGGAATTGTCCTATCTGCTTTTACAGAATGAGATGTTTAACAGTGGGTAGAGGTTCTCCAACTTTCTCTAGTAAACATGACTGAGCAAAACAAATGAGAGAGTATAAAAAGCATGTGGTTTTGACATTAAATGGTAGGCCTACACAATTAAATTTTTTTTTTTTTTTTTTTTTTTTTTGTCCACTAAGATAATGTTTACAGTGTAATGTAAATCAAAAATGTACAACCCTAAATCTAAAACATTTGGGATATTTTGTAAAATGCAATAAAATCAAGAATCTTGTTTAACCTTCATTTAATCTTTTCCCCCCCATGTTTTTGATAATTTTCACAAAAATGTCATCGCTACCAGAATATTTTGTTGTATGAATATCTGAACATGCAATATATCAAAAGAAAGAACACAGCCTCTGCTTTTAAACAGTTGTATTCTAGCTTCATGCATTCCTTTTTTATCAACACTTGAATATGGGTAAGTTTCATAAAAAAAGCAACATTTTGAGCAAAAAGTCACGTTTTTGTCAAAGGCAGGGTCAGATTCAGAACGATGATTAAAGTAATTCATAGATGGAGTAGAATGACTCCATCAACACCCCCAAAGCTTCACAGTCCTGTAGCTCGACATTTCATTCAGTAACATTAGGCGGTTTTGCTTTATATGCTGTTTAATGTTGGTGATTGCATTATTTTACATATGCATATGCTGTCGTTTGTTTCTGCATCTTCTACGTCTGTGTTTTGATCTGGAGATTCAGTACTCTTTCAGAAGATGCGTAAAAACGCCCCCTAGCTTATAACGGTGAAAACACAGAAAGCCGGAAAAACTTGTCTTTGGCAGAGAAACGCTTTCTCATGAAAGATGAGATATCTTGTCAATGGCGGGGAAAGAGTTAAACTCTTTTGAAACAGTCCACAGTAAGTAGGTGAATTGATAATATAGGTGAGGGTATCGTGATTGAGTGTAAAAGGAGCGTCTCAGTCTTTGCAAGCAAAGATGGGTCATGGCTGACCAAACATCATGACAGAATTGTCAAACAATTCAAACATCACATTTCTAAACGCAAGATTGCAAAGAATTTAGGTCTTTCACCTTCTACCTTCTACATATTGTGAAAAGATTCAGAGAGTCCAGAGAAATCTTGGTAGGAAGAGGCGGGAAAGTTCTGTTGAATGCGCGTGACCTTTGAGCCCTCAGATGACATTGCAATAGAAACTCCAATGCTACTCTGTTAAATACAGCCACATGGGTGTGGAAAACCTTTGTCACTTAACACAGTCTGCTGCTGCATCAAGTAATGCCTCTTGAATCTCTGTTACACAAGGAGAAATCTATACATGCTGGCTAGTTCTCTGGCCTGAGCTCATCTCAGATTATCCAAAACACTGTGGAAATCTGGTGAGGTCAGATGAGTCCACATTTCAGCTTGTTTTTAGGAAAAACAGACGTCAAGTTCTCAGTCCCAAAGACGAAAGGGACCATCAGTCTTTCATCAGCGACAGCTAGAAAATCAAAAATCTGCCATGGTATGGGGTGCATTCGTGCAAACAGCATGGGTGACTTGCATGTGTGTGAAGGTACCACTGACATGGAGGCATATATTGGGATTGTAGACATTTCATGGCATCAAGATGACATCTTTCCTGGGTCTCATTCTGCACATGCTAAAAAAGAGTGCTAGATCTGTCTCCTATTGAAAATGTATTGCCCATCATGAAAAGGTGAATCAGACAACGATCACCACAACTTAAGTTGGTCAGTGAAACTTTGAAAATCTTTTCTTTGTACTTTTGTCAGAAAGAAAATTGAGAGAAAATTAAAACATTTCCTGGATTTTTGTGGGGTTGTAATTTTATAACTAGTTATGTTATGATGGCAAGGTTACGATTTTTGTGCTTATTTAACCAGCAATGTAAGGTCACAGTCAAAACATAACAATTTAAACAAAAGTGAGAAGAAAAAAAAAGCCCTTTGCTGAGTGAAAGGACTCCCACAGAGCTTCATTGTCCTGACTGTAAATGGAGCTGGAAAAATGGAAATGTGGACACTGGATCAGTATCCGGGGAGCTTCTGCCTGGACTTGAAGCTCTTTGAGTTCACGCAGGGCATGAGAGAGCACAGATTACAGCTGTTATTAGAGCCTCTTTTATCTCATCAGGAGCGTGGCAGGTGAGCCTTTATTTCTTAGTTCCTAGGCTGTGGCTCCTGTGTAGGGTGCACAATAGTGTTAAACTCTTAACTGAAAAATTTAACCGGATTAGTTTGCAGTCACTAGACCTATAGTTGTTGTCACTTTCTTCTATGTTGCAAATTATATATACACTCACCTAAAGTATTATTAGGAACACCTGTTCAATTTCTCATTAATGCAATTATCTAATCAACCAATCACATGGCAGTTGCTTCAATGCATTTAGGGGTGTGGTCCTGGTCAAGACAATCTCCTGAACTCCAAACTGAATGTCAGAATGGGAAAGAAAGGTGATTTAAGCAATTTTGAGCGTGGCATGGTTGTTGGTGCCAGATGGGCCGGTCTGAGTATTTCACAATCTGCTCAGTTACTGGGATTTTCACACACAATCATTTCTAGGGTTTACAAAGAATGGTGTGAAAAGGGAAAAACATCCAGTATGCGGCAGTCCTGTGGGCGAAAATGCCTTAATGCTAGAGGTCAGAGGAGAATGGGCCGACTGATTCAAGCTGATAGAAGAGCAACTTTGACTGAAATAACCCCTCGTTACAACCGAGGTATGCAGCAAAGCATTTGTGAAGCCACAACACGCACAGCCTTGAGGCGGATGGGCTACAACAGCAGAAGACCCCACCGGGTACCACTCATCTCCAGTACAAATAGGAAAAAGAGGCTACAATTTGCACAAGCTCACCAAAATTGGACAGTTGAAGACTGGAAAATGGAAGACTGGAAGACTGGAAATTGGACACAAAAATGGCGCCGCTGTGTTTGGTCGCCGTCCAGGTCGCTCCGCGAAGACTGTGCTTTTATTTACTATTTTACTTTCTTTTACTCTCAGTTTTTACAAACTTATCATCTGCATTGATCTACTACGACAGCAAAACTCTTTTGGACATTGGTTACCTCTACACTGGACTGTTTCAGGACACTTTCACGATCCTCTGTGGCCATCTGAGATTCTTCGAACGCCGAGTTGAACAATGGCCAGAGCCAGCGCGAGAACAAAGAAACACCGTGGGAAACGTGCTGGTATCCGTGAACAGACTGAGGAAAAGGGCATTCAGACCTCCTCTTCCGAGCATTCTTCTAGCAAATGTTCAATCCTTGGATAATAAGATGGACGATCTTAGAGCCAGGATAAGTTTTCAACGGACATGAGAGACTGTAATATCTATTGTTTGTCTGAAACATGGCTCACGCAGTCCCGGACACAGCTGTGACGCCTCGCCGGAGAACTTCTCTGTTTTTCGGATGGACAGAACAGCCGAGGCCGGTAAATCCAAAGGCGGTGGAGTGTGTTTCATGATCAACAAGAAATGGTGCGATCCCAGGAACATCACCATCTTGTCCTGCTCACCTCATCTGGAACATTTAACAATCATCTGCCGCCCATTCTATCTGCCTAGGAGTTTTCTGCGGTTGTCGCGAGTTTACATCCCACCGCAGGCAGACACAGCGCAGCTTTATCTGGCCTTCATGATGTTGCAGCGGCGCCATAAATCAACATCCCGACGCGGCATTCATTGTCGTGCATTTTAACAAAGCAAACCTAAAGAAAGTCCTGCCAAACTTTCACCAGCACGCCTCCTGCCCCACACGAGGAGCAAACACACTGGATCACTGCTACTCCGCTTAAGAACGCCTATAAAGTCACTTCCAGCGTTTGGCAAATCGGATCATGCCGCCATTTTCCTCACTCCCTAATACAAACAAAAGCTCCTCCAGGAACCCCCGTGAGGCGGGAAGTTAAGCGCTGGTCACCCCACTCAGAGACCGCGCTACAGGCAGCTCTGGGCGATGTGGATTGGGACATGTTCGAGCGAATAAACGAAGTTCACAGACGTGGGCGCTTTGCTTCATCAACACGCTTACAGAGCAAGCCACGCAAACAATAACAATAACGCCCTTCTCAAATCAGTATTCCAATCGCGCTGCAGTGAACGCACGCACTTATAACGCCGGGTCTCCATTCAGGGAATATGAATGAATACAGATCGTCCTGCTATGCTCTCAGACGCAGCAGTTAAAGCCGCAAAACTCCGTTATAAAGACCGAGTGGAGTCTCATTTCCAACTCAACGACTCGCGCGCATGTGGCAAGGTCTGAGGTCCATCTGCTCCTTTGGATCTAAACTCTGCAGAGTGCGTTGATCCGCTGCTCGTGAACGAGTTAAACTCTTTCTATGCTCGCTTTGACTGTAACCGCGTAACGCGACTCATCTAATGGCGCGTTAGGAGGAAATTACTCAGAGCAGCAACAATCACGTGATCTCTGTCTCGGAGGATGAAGTTCGAGAGCACCTGCCGTGTGGACGCCAGGAAAGCTGCTGGGCCGGATGGTATTTCAGGTCGGTTCTGCGGTCCTGTGCTGATCAGCTCACCGGGTTGTTTACATCTATCTTTAATGAGTCCTCGCTACATCTGTGGTCCCCACCTCCTTCAAAAAATCCACCATCATCCCTGTCCCTAAGAACAGTAAACCCTTCTTGCCTAAATGACTATCGTCCAGTGGCTCTCACGCCTATAGTCATGAAGGTCTTTGAGAGACTCATTAAAAACACCATTTGCGCCTTCATTCCTGACACTTTGGACCTCTTCAGTTTGCCTATCGTCCCAATAGATCGACTGAAGATGCCATCTCTCATGTCCTCCACTCCTCCTCACTCACATCGACAGCAAAAGTGGGAACTTTAAGACTGCTATTTATTGACTATAGCTCAGCCTTTAACACCATAGTTCCCACCAAGCTAACCTCCAAACTCCTGGATCTCGGCCTGAATCCTTCTCTCTGCCACTGGATTGAGGACTTCCTCACTGGCAGGCCTCAGGTGGTGAGAATAGGCCAGTCCACCTCCACCTCCATCACCCTGAGTGTGGGAGCTCCACAGGGCTGTGTCCTGAGCCCCTGCTACTCTCTCTACACGCATGACTGTTTGTCCACACACAGCTCCACCTCTATCATCAAAGATGATACTGTTGTCCTGGGCCTCATTTCCAACAACAATGAGACGGCATACTTGGATCGAGGTGGAGCATCTAACATCATGGTGCCAGGACAACTGTCTCTCTCTGAATGTTGGCAAGACCAAAGAAATGATTGTGGACTTCAGGAAGAGACAGCAACGGACATACTCCCCCTCATGATCAGCGGGTCACCAGTAGAGAGAGTGAGCAGCTTCAAGTACCTGGGAGTAAACATCTCCGAGGACCTGACCTGACTGCTCACATTCAGACACAGGTGAAAAAGCCAGGCAAAGACTGTACCACCTGCGCCAGCTGAGGAAATTCAGGGTTTCACCAGCTATCCTGAAAACTTTCTATTTAGGGGCGATAGAAAGTGTTTTAACTCAGTGCATCACAGCGTGGTATGGGAACAGCACCAGTCATGACCGCAAAGCCCTGCAAAGAGTAGTGCGCTTATCCGAGCGTATCTCAGGGTCAGCTCTCCCGCCTCTGCAGGACGCCTACACCAAATAAAGGTAGAGCTACCAAGATCATCAAGGACTCTAATCACCCTGCAAACCCTCATTTCACGCTGCTACCATCTGGTAAGCGCTTCGAAAAGCCTGATGGCCAAAACTGAGAGACTCAGGAGGAGCTTCTTCCCAGGCCATCAGACTCCTGAACTCAGTCACTTAACATCACGTGACTTCACGCCAGGATAAACATCGATACACTGACATTGCACTGCACTTTCTGTTCTCGTTGTTACTGTGTAACAACCTGTCATAAACCTGTTTGCACATTATACTCTTTATACATTTGTTAACCACATATTTATAAGTCTACAGTCACTGCAAAGTCTACTTCAATTATTTTATTCCACTTTATCCTTATTTGTTACCTTTTTTTCTCTTGACTTGATTATTTATAATACAGATATAGACATATATATATATATAGATAGTAATTTTTTTATATCCTACTATTATAATTTCTTCCTTGTGTTTTTAACTGTGAATTTGCACTGTCCATGGAGCGGACCTGTTTACATTTCACTGCGGTTGTATATTCATATAACTGTGTATGTGACAAATAAAACTCTTGAATCTTGAATCTTGGAAAAATGTTGCTTGGTCTGATGAGTCTTGATTTCTGTTGAGACATTCAGATGGTAGAGTCAGAATTTGGCGTAAACAGAATGAGAACATGGATCCATCATGCCTTGTTACCACTGTGCAGGCTGATGGTGGTGGTGTAATGGTGTGGGGGATGTTTTCTTGGCACACTTTAGGCCCCTTAGTGCCAATTGGGCATTGTTTAAATGCCACGGCCTACCTGAGCATTGTTTCTGACCATGTCCATCCCTTTATGACCACCATGTACCCATTCTCTGATGGCTACTTCCAGCAGGATAATGCACCATGTCACAAAGCTCGAATCATTTCAAATTGGTTTCTTGAACATGACAATGAGTTCACTGTACTAAAATGGCCCCCACAGTCACCAGATCTCAATCCAATAGAGCATCTTTGGGATGTAGTGGAACGGGAGCTTCGTGCCCTGGATGTGCATCCCACAAATCTCCATCAACTGCAAGATGCTATCCTATCAATATGGGCCAACATTTCTAAAGAATGCTTTCAGCACCTTGTTGAATCAATGCCACGAGAATTAAGGCAGTTCTGAAGGCTAAAGGGGGTCAAACACAGTATTAGTATGGTGTTCCTAATAATCCTTTAGGTGAGTGTGTGTATATATATATATATATATATATATATATATATATATATATATATATATATATATATATATATATATATATGGCTAGGGATAAGTCCTGGCAAACCTTTGTTGTGCTTGCTCTTTCAGAATATTCATTTAAAAAAGCGATATTTTGTACCGTATCTTGTCAACAAATTGAGGTTGAATAGTGTATGGTTGACAAACAAGCAAATCTCAAGTTTATTGAGACACAGACCAACAGAAGTGCTAATAAACAATATATTACTACTGTTTCACTACTGTTGATGCGCTGTTGGATTCATGGTTAGATTCAAGTCATGGTTGTTGTGGTTCCCTGGAGTTACCCAGTCCCAAATCTGACTTGAGAGATTTTAAGGGGTTTCCCACTTCTGAGGACAAAGGGAACACCATAACTATTTAATTTGGGGTTTGGGTGAACCTTGACCCCACTGGTCAAGAACCAAGACCCCGCTGTGCGCTTTATTCTAGTCTATAAACAAATGGAAACACATACGTACTACTCTTACTACTTTTACCATATCTTATATAGTAATAGTAAGTGTGTGCTAGTGTATCATTCTGAATTCAACCTTTTTCTGCTGTGCCCTGATCCTTTTGTCCAAGTGTGTCTTGTTAAATCATTAGTTTGTGTGTATTTATAACCCTCATGGTTTGTATTTTATCTGGAGTGTTATGTATTTACTTCTACTCACATGAAACCACATAGGGTCACATAGCAAAATGAAGTGACAGAGCAGAAGCTGCCAATACTACAAATGAGACCAGCAATAAAAGTGTTTTTTTGTTTGTTTTTTCTCAGCTCAAGTTTACTATGTACTGAAGAATTACCATATTCTGCAGGAAACTCAATATCAAGCATGGATTCATCTCACAGGATTCTTGTAACAATGGCTTTACAGAATTGCCAATTCCCCTGCTCTCGTCTTACTTCTGATGAAATCCTACAGGTGCATCTGGGATTTCTGCTGCAGTTTTCCATCAAATCCAAAGGATTTCTTTGGGACACTTGTAGTATCCTCTGAACAGTATCAATATCATGCAGGTTTAATGCTGTACCTTTTTCTCTCGTTTTTAAATAAAGGACTGCATTGTGTGTATGTGACATAAAATGAATACATGTATAAGTCTGAAATACAACATTCAACTAATCAACTAATCAACATCATTTTGTTGTTTTGGCCTTATATGTTATTGTTGTTTATTATTCCAAATTTTCCAGTTGTACTTTAAGAGACAGCTCTAGTAAAAGTAAAGGAATTTGATATGTAAACAAACAGTTTCAACTGTTAATTGCATTTATGAGAAAATGGTAAATTAAACTTCAGCTTCTGCATCAGGAGTAGTTTATTGTTTCGTCAAAATTACAGAGATTTTGTAGCAACCATCAGTTACTCAAACTGCATCTCAAAATCCAAGAAAAGTTTGGTGGGCACATCAATCTAGATTTAATTTTTACTTCTGTATGTCGTAAAAAAATTTTTTTTTTAAAACGCACTTTGAATTCAGAGAGTCCCTATATTGATTAGATGTGTTTATCAACAGAAGACCATAGTCAATTCAGGGTCACTTTCCTCCTCCTTTTACATCTTCAAACAGTCTGAACAGAAAATTAATGACAGAAGAAAACACTCTTGGCTAATAAAAGGATGTGCTTTGCTTGGTGAAACTCTTATCTAAATATGATTAACTTCGCTCTACTGCTGTAGCTGGCAATGAATGTCAGCCCACTGATTAAAGGGGGGACATATAAAACAGGACTGCTACCTGCTAGGAAGTAGGCAGATGCTGTTTTTCTCTTTTCCTTTTCGTCTGTATGGTGGATGAGCTCTTCATTTATTCCCAGACCATGAAGACAGAGTGCTCACCTTTTAACAAGCCCCTGTAAATGTCAAGCTTCAATTTGAGAGGAATACTCTTCAGACAGGGGTGATTCTGCAAGGCACTCACAAAATCAGACTGCAAATCATTCTTTTAATGCTCTCCGTTTCAAATGTGAGGAGGAAAAAGCATGAGCGCATTTCAAATTATAAAGAAGCCTTCCATTGGCACAAACTCCATTGATTGACCCTTCGCACTGTTCTTGAAAGAGAACATTGATCTAGAGAGAGCATGACGTGCACTGTTACAGTGATACGCTGGAGATGTGGGATGATTGAAACCGCAGGCGCAGGTATGTCACACTTCTTAATGTTACAGCCCAGACAGCTTTCCAGAGGGGATTAAAATGCCTTTCAAACTCAAGTGTGCTTAAAGCCCTATTGGAATTTAGGCTGGAACTTGGCGATGTAGATGAAATACAGGTACAATTTTGGGCCCAATTACATTTGCAAAAGAGAGGCTTATATAGAGAGATAACGCTCCCTTTGCTACAAACTTTCTGGCCAGTCAAAATGATTTTTTATCCTGTCTCTCCATAAATGTATGACAACAAAATGAAAAGAAAAGAGTTTGAGAACTCCTTAGACCCCTGTACATCTGCTCAACTTTCCCAAAGTACATCAAATCTGTGATTATCTTTGTAACCTTAATACTTTCTCACAACAGATTCATGTTAACTGCTTACAAATTGTACATGACATGCAAATGTATGGTATTAAAGGTTTTCATGAACTGGCTTTTTTAATTTTTTTTATACTGTTGTCTGAGGTCAACTAATGACGTTTGTGTGGTTTTTACATTCAAAAACATCATAATGAATAAGTAATAGGCTATTTTCTACACTGGTTTTGAGGCTCTCTCCTGATTGCTCGGTTTTGATGGGCGTGCCACACTGAAGACTTGGAAGTAAACACCCACGGCTAGGATTGGATACGATTTGCATATTTAATGAGCTTCTGCTCCCCTGTCAGTTCACATGAGGGAGGGATTGTTTTGAAAGCGGCAACTGGGATGATTCTCTCACAGGGCTCGCAAAACGTCTTTATCAAACAAACACAATGATTTATCTCTCATCCTCCCGCAATTGATTGGAATATTATTTTTTATCACTTGGCCCGCCCAATTGGTGGATAAAAGCGCAAACCGCACACACACACACGTACGCACACCCTTCAAATATCAAGTCAAGAGAGTGAACAACGCGAAGAACGGAATATTATTTCACTATTTAAGATTCACCGGCCTGCCAATGGGCTTACGTTTTGGTAGCCCCTCTGGAAAACACATAGCCCTGGGACGTTGGGCTTTGCGAGCCCTGGCCCATACATGTCCGAGTCTGATCCCGAATCTCAATGAACCAACAAATAAAGGATTCTCCAGCCTGTGACAGCGTGCTAAGGTATGTTCTGTTAGACATATACACATAATCAAAACAATCTGTAACAATGCAATACTATCACATATAAAAAACATGCTTTACTCACATAAGTGTGTTGCACCATTCCTGTCGGATCCAATATAGAAGGCACAGCATTGTGTTTTCATCTCAGTCGACAAATCCAGTCTTGACCTGTGTCTTGTTTACAAATGATTCCGCAGTGAAATGAAGCAAACAAACGTGCAATGTCTTCCCCACGTGAGCTGGATATTCATTCAAAATAAAGTTCAACCACACATTCCTAATCTTAGAATCCGAAGGAAACTTATGCAGCGAATGTTCTTCCACAACCAGGCACAGCGCAATATCTTGCTATCTTAGGCATGTTTATTGCTCGGTTTGGTAGTGTGATCCGTTTAGCTCCACGAGTCAGTGGGTGGGGCTATAGAAGCAGGCGTACATTTATCTGTTGAGGCGGTGTTTCCCCGTTCTATTATGTCATTGATTTGAGATCTCTCGTTTTCTGGGCCTGGTGTCAATATAGCTTTTCTTTGACTAACAAGGAAGTTTTCAGCTCTGAAACTCTGAAACAGGATATTCTTATATCGCAATGTTTGTATATCAAAGGCTCAAGGGAAAGTTATTTTATAGTAATAAATTATCCTTATTTATTCCCACACACTTCTCGATGAATTATCCTCTTGAGCGTGGCTTATTTATTTATTTATCTATAGTGGCTAATGATTCAGTCATGATTCACAGAAAATAGCTTACAAAAAAGTGAATATTGTAACAAATCTACAACATAAAATGAGTTTTAATTATTTTTATGTATGTTTATATTTTATTGTTATTATTGTGTGTGTAAGACATCCATAGATTTTGGATTTCTATTGTAAAAATGATAGATGGTTCCTTGAGAAAATCAACACCATAATTTCAACCTCACGTTCTGAATCCCACCAGGAAGCACAATAGCTTCCAAATGGAATATAGCATGCTGTTTACTGCATACTGTGCAAAACATACTTTACCGTGCTTGTTATTTTAAAACAATAATATGTGAAACAGTAGGCATTCTGCAAAGATGACCTGTTCAAAATGTCTTATGCTAGATAGTTGACATGTCTGCATTGCATTTTCTTTTTGTGCACTTTTATATAAATGTGAGTTAAATTACTGCTGATTGAAGCTTTTTTTGCTAAAAGCTGAACAAGTTGTTGAGTAATATTGAGTTATTTATATTTTGAAACAATATTGCTTTATCTGATTTTGTTTTACCAATGACAACAGCTCCCAACAAAGCCAAAGCAGAACAGTTTTGACACAGTATTGTAGGATTATGAATGATTCATCAATGATTCTCAATGATTCATAAATGCATTGGTATTTTGTTCTTCAAATTAGTGTTTTGAACAAA
This sequence comes from Paracanthobrama guichenoti, assembly GCA_018749465.1. Taxonomy (NCBI): domain Eukaryota; kingdom Metazoa; phylum Chordata; class Actinopteri; order Cypriniformes; family Gobionidae; genus Paracanthobrama; species Paracanthobrama guichenoti. The sequence continues at coordinate 34,876,583 of CM031949.1, forward strand.
TTTGTTAAGTCAATGGTTCACTCATGAAGACAGTGTGTGTGTGTGTGTGTGTGTACATATATATGTGTGTGTGTATATATATATATATATATATATATATATATATATATATATATATATATATATATATATATATATACACACACTCACCTAAAGGATTATTAGGAACACCTGTTCAATTTCTCATTAATGCAATTATCTAATCAACCAATCACATGGCAGTTGCTTCGATGCATTTAGGGGTGTGGTCCTGGTCAAAACAATCTCCTGAACTCCAAACTGAATGTCAGAATGGGAAAGAAAGGTGATTTAAGCAGTTTTGAGCATGGCATGGTTGTTGGTGCCAGATGGGCCGGTCTGAGTATTTCACAATCTGCTCAGTTACTGGGATTTTCACACACAACCATTTCTAAAGTTTACAAAGAATGGTGTGAAAAGGGAAGAATGGGCCGACTGATTCAAGCTGATAGAACAGCAACTTTGACTGAAATAACCACTCGTTACAACCGAGGTATGCAGCAAAGCATTTGTGAAGCCACAACATGCACAACCTTGAGGCAGATGGGCTACAACAGCAGAAAACCCCACCGGGTACCACTCATCTCCACTACAAATAGGAAAAAGAGGCTACAATTTGCACAAGCTCACCAAAATTGGACAGTTGAAGACTGGAAAAATGTTGCCTGGTCTGATGAGTCTCGATTTCTGTTGAGACATTCAGATGGTAGAGTCAGAATTTGGCGTAAACAGAATGAGGACATGGATCCATCATGCCTTGTTACCACTGTGCAGGCTGGTGGTGGTGGTGTAATGGTGTGGGGGATGTTTTCTTGGCACACTTTAGGCCCCTTAGTGCCAATTTGGCATCATTTAAGGGCCTACCTGAGCATTGTTTCTGACCATGTCCATCCCTTTATGACCACCATGTACCCATTCTCTGATGGCTACTTCCAGCAGGATAATGCACCATGTCACAAAGCTCAAATCATTTCAAAATTGGTTTCTTGAACATGACAATGAGTTCACTGTACTAAAATGGCCCCCACAGTCACCAGATCTCATGGTGTTCCTAATAATGCTTTAGGTGAGTGTATATATATATATATATATATATATATATATATATATATATATATATATATATATACACACCTCAAAGGATTATTAGGAACACCATACTAATACTGTGTTTGACCCCCTTTCGCCTTCAGAACTGCCTTAATTCTACGTGGCATTGATTCAAAAAGGTGCTGAAAGCATTCTTTAGAAATGTTGGCCCATATTGATAGGATAGCATCTTGCAGTTGATGGAGATTTGTGGGATGCACATCCAGGGCACGAAGCTCCTGTTCCACCACATTCCAAAGATGCTCTATTGGGTTGAGATCTGGTGACTGTGGGGGCCATTTTAGTAGCCCATCCGGCTCAAGGTTGTGCGTGTTGTGCCTTCACAAATGCTTTGCTGCATACCTCGGTTGTAACGAGTGGTTATTTCAGTCAAAGTTGCTCTTCTATCAGCTTGAATCAGTCGGCCCATTCTCCTCTGACCTCTAGCATCAACAAGGCATTTTCGCCCACAGGAATTCCGCATACTGGATGTTTTTCCCTTTTCACACCATTCTTTGTAAACCCTAGAAATGGTTGTGCGTGAAAATCCCAGTAACTGAGCAGATTGTGAAATACTCAGACTCAGTGTGAATATATATATACACTCACCTAAAGGATTATTAGGAACACCATACTAATATATATATATATATGCTTCAGATGCAAAAAGCTTCTAAGTCCATCTGACATTTTTCTTTAAAATAAGCATTTTTGTCAGGCTCCCATCTATAGGTTTCTACATAAGTACTGATACTTCTGAATGGGCTGAGGCTGGGATTTAGTGGGTTTGAAGTGAAAGTATTTTATGAACTTATACCACATGCGGCGAGCATTCACTCAGTATCGTTATCTCATTTTTGACCAAAGTGGATTTTAGAGGCTTTTGCATCTGAACTCTTTATATATCTATAGACACTGTCTTTATGAGTGAACCATTGACTTAACAAATTTGTTAATTTCTTGCCACTTATGATGTAACATGCAGAAAGAGTTTAACACAGAGATTGACAGTTTGCTTGGATAAATGACAGGAATGATTAACCAACAAACTATTTTAATCCATTTTAGAGTATGTAGTTACATACATTTTAAAGGTTCCGGAATTGCTACGTTTTTCATGCCAAACCTGTGAACAGTACAATGCCATTGGAATTTTTTAATTAGTATGCAGTATTTTAGCTGTAGGAAGAGAATTCATTGATGGCTTCAGTTCAGACTGTATGGGTTAGAAGGGATGCATTATCGTGCAGTCAGTCAATATGCTGGGCAAGTGCTCCTCTGCTCAATTTCTGCAACACTTTTGCCACATCATGCTATAAATAAAACATAGCTGTATATTTAGGCTGAAAAGAAAATCCAGAAAAGTAAATCTGAGGGGAGAGGCACTATCGTTTTTTCAGTTGCAACACTTTATCATTGCACTGCTGACTGAGCATACTGGAAAAAAATGCTATTACTCACATGTAAACAAATGAGGTGGCAAATATTAAATTATCACAATAAAATATCCTTTTATCATAATCAAAATTACTACATGAAGAATTTGTAACAGTCATGTGTAACAGAGGCCAGCTAGTAAGAGCAGTGCGTGTAAACTTCACTCCCCTGGTCTCAAGAGACAAACTAGCAAGTGCTAGGCTCCAGTTTTTAGCATCATTGTCAGTGCGCCTGCCTCCCATGCCGGATCAAATACCACTCGGAGCAGGGGCGAGAAGAACCGGAGGGGTTACATTGGTGCCGTGACCCAGATGGGAGTGATTCTAATGGAGGCCAGCTAGTAAGAGCCTGGCCTCAAGAGGTGCACTAATGACTGCGGCTTTTACAATGCTATCTCATAACCAATTTGTATGTATTTTACGAGGTGGCTAATTCGTACAAATTCGTAAGATTTGTCTAAATCCCAGTGACGGGTAGGTTTAGGGGTGGGGTTAGGGGTTGGTCATTAGTATGAATTCATATGAATCGGGCAACTCGCAAAAGACGTAGGGGAGTGCGGGGCACAACCTAACGCTGGGTTATTTGTAACACGCATGGTTTAAAACGTTCCACACATGGCAGGATGACGTAACTTAGTGTATTTACTAGTTGCCATATCAACATTATTTAGAGAAAAAATTGCGCCAAAATGAAAAGATCTTTGGAAGATATCACAGAACATTTATTTAATCATAGCAAAAGTAAATTTCTTGCTTGTTTATTTTTCATCTCTGTTTTTTTTGTCATCATTATCTTCCGCTTATAATTTTTAATTATTAAAAATGCAGTTATTCTATTTATAAAAGTTAATAATTGTATTTTATTGACAAAATATTTTAGTTTGTCTTGAATATTTTTTTGATTATATCAGGTAACATTTTAAGCTGTCATTTGGTGATGTTACATTGTGCCCCCTCACATGTTACAATGTACCCCACCTATGGGGCATGTTGTCACATTTCACTTCCATTCTTTCGGGGTAAATCAAGAGAAAAGTATACACTGTATTAATGAAACAAAACCACATATTTGTACTAGACGTGTAAAATTAATGTGGGGAAAAAATAAATACTGTGAACCCCAAGTGGATTTACACAAACTGAGAAAGTCAAAAAGCGTTAGGTTGTGTCCAGCTCTCCCCTACGATTTAGCAAAAATCATACAAAAATTTGTGTGAGTGAGGTTGTACAAATTTGTACGAATTAGCCACCTCATAAAATGATGTTCAGACACAGATGGAGAGCACTCAGCTAATCAACAATAAGAGGTGTATATATACGCAGTAGTCTTACCTCCGTTTTGTTGACAGTTTATCAGCATCCCTCCACCACCCCTTCTCCACTTTTAAATGTACTCTCTATAAATTATATGTAAATGTGAACTCGTGAAATACATATGAATTGCCGTGAGATTGAGCTGGCTTTTAGCGTCCTTGTTAGCGCTTCCACCTCCCATATCAGAAACGCCAGTTCAAGTCCTGCTCGGAGCAGGGGGAGTAGAACTGGAGGGGTTACACATGCAAAATAAACATTTTATTTGTCACTAAACACAAATTTCACTGAAAGCACTGCATATGATGATACAAATACTGTACAGACCAACATCAGATATAGGCATTTATAGCATGTGCACTGTCAGACATTGGGGGGTAATGACCCTGTCTGACATTGATTACCCCCCATTTGAAATGTGACGTTAAAAATTAAATAATGATTTGCATTTCACAATAACAAAAAATTCTTAGGTCCAGTCAGATGATTCTGTTTCTGTTCTGGTTAATTATCTTACCCTGTGTACTTAAAGGGTTAGTTCACCCAAAAAATGAAAATTCCCCAGTGATTTACTCATTGACATTCTTCTTTCAGACGATTGTTTTTTTTTTTGAGCTTCAAATTTTGGGCTACTACGTGGTTGTGTATATTATGTCCATTATTCTCTTGCGTGTTTGCTTCTGAATCTATTATTAAAGACTTAATTAAAGTTGTGTTTATACTCCTTGTGCACTCATAAAACCATCAGAAATGTTACAACTAGTGAGTTTAGTATGTGTTAAACATTTCTCAAACTACAGAGATGCAGACTTTCTGCTTGTGTTCTGATTGCATGATGTACTACTTCAACATGCTAGCAGTCAGCCTGTTAAAACTGTGTCCAAGAATTGTCATCTTTTGTTAACCACCAGCACTTTAGGCATCAAAACAGAGCTTGTGTGCAGATTCACTGGCTTCAATAACACATTTCAAGACAATAAGACTTTGGACTTCAAATCACCTTCTGTAAGCAATGTTCCTGTTATTATGCATAATCCATAGGTTTATTTGTGAGGTTCTGTGGAGAGATTAAAAGACTTCTTCAAGTATTCTTCTGGGACTGTTGTTAAATCTTTATGCTGTGTTACTCTCGGCCATCTGTCAGAATGAAAACTGAAAAGCTAAACACACTATGTTTACACACACACACACACACACACACACACACACACACACACACACACACACACACACACACACACACACACACACACACACAGTGAGGGGCTGCATTTAGCACCTATATTACTAAGAAACAACCTAGGCTCATTGGAAAGATGTGTCTCTACCTATTAAAAAATTCCAAAAAACCAACCTATGCATACTGCAGTTTCCAGTTAAAATGAACACTAGTGGCAGTAAAACACAAAAACTTTTATTTATGTTCATTCAAATTATGATTACAGGGGCAGATTATCAATTATAAAGACTTATTTTATAACGGTTCCTTGCACAATACCATGTTATGACATCAAAACCCTTTTACTATAGTGTATGATTTGTACTACTATATTGAGACATACATCACATGATCCGCTCCATATGGCTTTTCTGATGTAGTACACTTACTCTGTAGCTCACCTGGTTCAACACTGCACTTGCTTGCGTATGTAAGTGTATCCTTTTGAACAACATGAGGGTGAGTAAATGACAACTTATCATTTTGGCAGAAATAATGTGGACACGGGGAAATGTACAGTACTTTTTGGGCTTGTTTGTATAAGCAGCATGTTAAAAACCCTTGAAAGTACAAAACACTATATTTTCCAAATAAACAGCAGCAGGAATAGACAGGTTCTTAATGTTTCAAAGCCCTTGATCTCATTATTCAAAAGGTTAATTCCTGTCTCATCCACATACTGGAGTCACACTCTTAACCAGTCCCTTTGTGTGTGTGTGTGTGTGTGTGTGTGTGTGTGTGTGTGTGTGTGTGTGTGTGTGTGTGTGTGTGTGTGTGTGTGTGTGTGTGTTTGGCTGCCTCAGTATCCATTGAGCCATTGTTTACAGAAGAGATTTCATTTTGTCTTGTTTCTCTGTTTATCTCGCCGTCTCCCTGTTTGCCTTTTTAGGCACGGACGTGACTATGAATTATCTTGAGGAGCAACAGAGAGACAAATAAACAGCCATTTTTATGTTATAACATGAGATGTGAGCATTATGCGCACTCTAGAAGCACTGGCATCGCTCCAAACCCTCACGCTCCACAAACACACGCAAAACTAACCCCCGTGAGGATAGTTTCTGAGCTGAGACAAAGCAAAATAATGGCTCACACGCAGCACAACTGCACTGCAGTCAAAGGTATAAGACATATGGCAATAAAATGTAGGTGTCTTGTGCATGCAGATACTATAACTGGCATGCATAATTCGTAGAAATGGCTTTAATTTTTCCACGTTAGGATTAATGGGATGGAAAGAATGACTGGAGTTCTAAATCACAGACCATATGGTTTGTTGAGCCCAAAAGTCTCTCATAGACATTCTGTTATCTTATTCACAATCAAGATTGACTGTCTCGTTAGGATGCTAATTTTTACACACAACCACATTTTTTTCCCAGACAACCTTTTATACCAATAAGAGAAATGTTTTGAAGGTGGTTTATAGAGAGGCATCAGACCCAGGTGACAAACTGTATTAAGTGTAGGTGGAAGGAAGGATGGCTTTGACCCTTTTGCATCTAACATGAATATTAAATGTAATTTAGATTTTTAGGGGTCTTTACCGAGTCTTTCCGAATAAACCAGAGCGGCTGGTGATGCATCCTGTGGGTGGAGCTAAAGAATCACGAGCGTGCTCAGCTATTGCGTTGAGAGCGTCTGAAAGCTGTAACATCCTTAAATGTGGAAAATAAAAGTTATCCTAAATAGACCATGGCTATCAATCAGATTCAACCATACATATATGATCCAAAATCTGATCTGGAGGCTGAAATTGAACAGGAGCAGCGGCAACAGCGACTATAGTAGGACGTCTCTATGTGGTATGTCACGTAACTGTATTTGCTCAGCGGCTTGTTATGCGCGAGTTTTACAACATTTGTGTGTGTTTACTCATGGTTTATGAGGACATGATTTGGTTTATGGACTATTGTACTATTATATGGACCTCATATAAATGACTGCTCATAAAACATTCAGTACTAGGCTTAAGAGATATAACCAGTATATAGATGGAAAGGATCTAAAGCTGTCAGCTGAAGACGTTACTGTAGCTATACCCATTAATAATAATAATAATAATAATAATGTTTTACTATGAACTCTGTTAGAGAGCTACATAATAGAAATTTATCTGGCAATTTTTAAAATGCCTTACTCAGCTGTTGAGTAATGCAAACGTCATCTTCATGTCACTTTTACAAAATTTGCCATCTGCAAAAAGCCAAGCCAGTGTTGATTCTTGTTTTATTACGAGCTCTGCCACATTCTTTTTTCCAGCAGACTCTCCTCTGTTCAAGATTTATGTAATCTCAATTAAATTTAGAGATTAATCGTGATTAATTGCACCAAACATTAAACATTTATAATCTTTAATTCTATGTAGAAACAACATAAAGAGTCTATTTTAAATATTTGCTCTAACAGGTAGGAAATATACAGAAACTGAATTAAGTTATCCAACACTTCACAGTCTTCACTGCATGAATTATAAATTAAATATAGATTAATCCTTATTAAAGCTACGATAAAGCAAGGATACTTGGCAAAGTGGACAGTTTGTCTCTGTTCAAGCGCAAAAGAGAACTCAACATGGCCGTGTCTGAAGCAGCACTTTGTGCGAATGTGTCCTGTGTGTGTCCAACCTGTGTTTAGGAGGTGGCTAATTCGTATGAATTGGTACGATTTTTGCTAAATCGTACATATTTGATGGTTTGGTAAATTCGTATGATTTCCTACGAATAACCTTACCTCAAACCCAGCCCCTAAACCTACCCATCACTGCAGTATAGACAAATCTACAAATTCATGGGAGTGAGGTCATACGAATTCGTACAAATTAGTCACCTCGTACAAATTGGTTGTGAGATAGCGTTGGTGTGTCACTCAAAGAGGAGACGTGTGCAAGTACAGATTTAAGTTCTTATTTTTGCATCTTATTGTGCTTGAATGGTTTAATGACACTTGAATGAATGATAGCGTGATCATACTGTAGCGCAGCTAAAGGATGACAGAAAAAAACTGATGCTGTGACATGATGTTTCCTCCGTGTCTGAATGTGTGAGAATTAAAACATCGCAAATTTTTCATAATGTGACATTAAACTGTGTAAAAGTCACTCATTTTTATAAAGTAACACTGTCCAACAATGACACCCGCAGGTGAAGTTGCAGAGGGAGGCACGCCTCCTCTGTCCCCATTGCCTTAAAACAGATACCCTAAAGTGTGTGGTGAGTTTTGTGGGTAGTAATTGAGAATGAATGGGGGAAAGTCACATGTGAGGGGGGAAAGTCACATGACAGAAGGCAATGTCTCCATCGTGCTATGATTGGATATGATCCGTTATGACTGGCTTGTGCGATAAATAATCGGCCTGAAAGAAGATGCCGTTAATGGAAAGGCAAATTAAAAAGTAAACAACTCAGCCACTTAGATATCACCGCTTTACATCACGTCAAAATCAAACTTGAAATGGGCTGAAAACACGATGACTGTGGGTTTTGTCAGTGAGCACCCAACTTGGTGAAATTAAAGACATCTTCGTGTCTGTGACCAGTGTGTACAAGCTTGATGACGGATTAAAAAGAAAAGCTGAACATTAGTTCACAAATAAAATGAATTGTTTAAATATGTATTATTCTGGAATAAATGTAAAAATGCGTAAAACACTAACTTGATTAAATTTATACTTGGTTTTAATAAATACATTACATAGTGTAAAAATACAAAATAGAATTGTATTTGGTCTCTTTTTTTATGCAATGTTTATATAACCACAAGGAAAAAAAGTGTAATAGGGACATAACTTTACATTTGATATATAGGGCTATCAAAATGAGGCACTAAGTTTATTAACGCGTGATTAACGCAGCACGCATTTTTTGTTTGATCCGTGGTTGGCCGTAGTTGGAGAAAGAAAACGAGAGCAGCCATAGACGTAAAGGATGCAGCAGCAAACAGAAAAAGGGAAAGAAAAGGGCTAACATTAACATTACTATTCTGAAACAAGTGATGTTATATAGCCTACATAAGCTTAACCCTGGTGCATTTGCGTGCATCTTTATATATCTTTATATTACTGTAGGCTATGTGTGTCGGATGAAGGGGGCTTTCTGTTGCATGCTTGCAAAGGGACTCTGAGGAGATGCGTAATGCGCGAATACACTGCAAGCTCGCTCGTATCCGAGGTAAATCATTAACACCATCACCACTTACTTGCTTTGTTGAACTAAATACATTACAATTGGCTAAAACGAATGCGTAGGTTACTCTTCTGAACAAGAGCGTTCCTGAGTCCGTGTTTCTCACACTGTTCACGCGAATCGCGGCAGTACAAGCCGAGTACAACCGAACTCAGAGCAGCTCCTTTCGGGTAGGCTCGGGTGTGGTACCCTGGTGCGCTCCCGGGTCCGCATGACCGCTTTCACATTACCAATTTTTCATGCAAACCGTGCCCTGTTCTGGACTAAACTGCCAATGTAAAAACGCCTATTTCTATTTTTAAAATAAGAGAATGTACTGCTTATTCAGAATTCTTACGTTTAGGCTTAAGAGACATGAACAAGTTCTTAAAAAAAAAAAATATATATATATATATATATATATATATATATATATATATATATATATATATATATATATATATAGACCTTTATACATGTCTAGTCTTCATGCTCTTTGAGTATGGTTTCACTAATAATAAATCATGCATATTTGTCCATACCCATGTTGATAAGAGTATTAAAAACTTGAAAAGTATTAATTTAAGGTACATTTAGAACTGATAAAATGTGCGATTACGTTGTGATTAATCGCGAAAGTTAACTCATGACAATCATGCGATTAATCGTGATTAAATATTTTAATCAATTGACAGCCCTAATATATATAAAAATGTGAGGACTTTTTAATATAAAAATGTGAGGAAAACACCACGCAGACCACACACATACATATTGTTTATTTCTTCATGATTCATTTTGCTTTTTAGCATATATATATATAAACATTCATTGTTTATTTCTTCATGATATATATATATATATATATATATATATATATATATATATATATATATATATATATATATATATATATATATTATATGCTAAAAAGCTAAATGAATCATTAAGAAATAATGTTTATTCATTATATATTATAAACATTCGTTGTTTATTTCTTCATGATTCATTTTGCTTTTTAGCATTACATTTGAAGTGAGGGGACCTTTAAACTTTGGGACAGGCTGCTTCAACATTGTTTAGCTGCAGTGGCTCTTAGAGAGCAGGGTGCTAATACCTCATGTCAAAGGAGCCCGCCTTCTCCTATGCTTTTCCCACCTCCACGCCCCAACACAAATGTGATTACAGCCCTTTGCGATCCTTGTGTCTATAACATTCAGTCATTCGCCTCCTCCTGGAGACATAGTTGTGGGAATCAGAAGAGCACCCTCTGTACTCCAGCCCACATCCTCTAATGACATCTTAATGACTATGTGCGTCTTTGCATCCATTCGTAAATGTACAGAACAGCGTATAGCATCACGTGTCAGATCCACAATGCTGAATTTTCACTTTAAGCAAGGTATATAATGTGTGCTATACTGTGGCTGTGTTCTTGTGGAAGAGGTCTGCTGAAAATAAATGTTCTTCAAAACTGGCATGTTATAAGAAGTGTGAGAATCTAAAAGTCAACGAGAGAAGCAATTTGAGGAGGTGGAATTTTCTAGTGTCAGCGAAGCAGACATCTCCGGAATATGCTTTTTCTGTCACCTCTTGGGTCAATGGCCTGGGGCACATTAACACGGACAGAAACACTCTGAGAAAGCTCATCGATTTTTAGGTGATGTTTCAGGACATTGATCCAGGCAGAATGGGCTGCATTCTGTGTCTCTGCAGATTGTGAGGGGTGTGAAGACAAGCATACCATCTGTTTAAGCTTATAAAAAAGACAGTACATAACAGTTAGTTCCAGTCCTCGGGTTGATTGGAAGAGCGATGTTCCTGATATTTTTTTTATATTTCACTATTTGTATCACTCCGCTTGTCTGTTTATTCGTTCGAGAGTCTCTGCAGGTTATACTGTTACTCCAGTATGTGGTGACAAGCAGTTTTATTTTAGTATCATTGATACACTATTATAGTTTTTGCTAATATTTTCAATTATCCTTATAATATTCATTGTCATTTTTATAAAAAAAAAAAAAAAAACATTTTTTAATAATTTGTATTTATTAGTTTTAGTTTATTATTGTAGTATTTCAAGTTAAACAAAACGAAAATTATATTTTTTTCATTGTTATGCTGTAATAACCACCAAGGTCACAAGTGACCTTCTCAACTACCGTTCCCCAGAAAGGAATTCTGATGTGGTTTTATTTGTTTGTTTAACAAAATATGCAAAAAATACAAAATAACTGGCAATATTGTGTCTAAAATGTAATTCACTCAACATTTATTTCTTGTTTATTGAAATGTTGTATAAAAGCAATGTCATACAATTGTGATGTTGGTCTGAATGTCAACACAACAGCACATTTTCATGTCCTAGTTATACTATGAATGTACCTGTTCACTACTACATGTACTCTTTTTGAGGATTTTGAGGAGGTGGTGGACTGTTGAATGCTCCGACCTGTGCAATAAATCAAAAAGGTTTTGTAGACATGCATATGTGAATCAGGACAAACAGAGCGAGCTCACATGGAAGCACTTAAGCTCTATCCTCTTTGACATCAATGTAAAGGCAACACTTGCACCACTTTGTCTGTGTGTCCATTAGGAACATGTAGGAAATGACCAAACCCTGCTTCATTTCCTGTGGACCTTTAATCATATACCATAAACCCCTGGCTTTAGTATTTTTAAATATACGTGCTGAGAACAAATGCACAGTCTAGTTCAGTCCTAACAAGGAGAGTACCTTCTGTTTTCCCTTTCACTTTAAGCACTGAATGCTTCTATCGATTAATTGGCTGAGTCATTTTTAGCTGATTCATATGCATTATTCATCATATATTGTGCATTATGCATAAATATTTACTTAATTGCCATAGCTGCAAGGGACATCAGAGTGGGCACAAACGTTAGGCCACATTTTCTTATTATGTTTTTTTCGTCCTCAACCAGTAAGCCACGTCTTTTTACAGTTTGGCCTTCGTGACGCTATTTGCCGGAATGATGGTCCGTCCTCCTGCACAAGATGGAATTCTCAGCGGGACACTGGCAAAATGAAAAATGTGAAAAATCACCTCATTTTCCCCATAATAGACACGCCCCATATCATAAAAGTATCTCTCATGGAGAACAAAACGCATTACATTTGATTTTCTGAGTGCTGAGTTGGGAATATTTGCATTATGCAGAAGACTGCAGCAAGCCAGGTTGCCTCATTTGAACTCAGATCAGATTTTAGGGGTGGACACTGAAAGTGAGCCCTAGAACATAAGGACAAAGGTGTAAGAGTGTAATCTTCAGATTGAATGCTCCTCTATTCCCCTAATGGATTTGCAAGCAAATCTGAAAATCCCATTCGTTGTTGGTTCAGAGCATGTATGACTCGATTTCTGTACGTGGATAACCCTTTGGATTATAAGCAAATTCTTCTGTACCCAGTTCATTCTGATGGGATCTCATGACCGGGCATGAATCATTCTAAAAGGCTTAATAGCATTGAGCCCAATGATTATTAAAATACAACGATACATTGCCAGTGCACTCAGGATGCAATTACTATGTGAGGCAGAAAACAAGACATAATAGAAAATGTTTTGTAAAATACAAAATAAATAGATTTTGAAAATTAGCAGAAGTTAATGTATTTTCTAGGGCAATCTTAAATTATAGTCTTTCAAATCCACCTGAGGAGAAACCAAGACAATATCAAATACGTATTGAGAGAGTAGAGTGTTGATCCGTTAAGATGATTGTGGTGTGTAGCTAAAATCAAAAATAATAATTACTGCAATCAAAGCAAAACTGATATGACCAGGGAAAAAAAGAATGAACCTATATTAGAATTAAAGGTCATGAACTGGCTGAGGTCAACTTATGATATTTGCATGGTTTTTACATTAAAAAACATCATAATGAATAAGTAATAGGCTATTTTCTACACTGGTTTTGAGGCTCTCTCCTGAACGCTCGGTTCTTATGGGCGTGCCGCACTGAAGACTTGGAAGTAAATGCCCACAGCTATGATTGGATAACAGTTTTGCATATTATAATGAGCTTCTGCTCCCCTGTCAGTACATGTGGGAATTGTTTTTAAAACTTCCAGTGCAGAAACTGTCAACCGGAATGAATTGCCCACTGGGCTCGCAAAATGTCTTTATCAAACAAACACAATGATTTAACTCTCATCCACCTGCAATTAATATGAATGTTATTTTTTATTACTTGGCCCACCCGATATATATCCGCAAACTGCACATCACACACACACACACACACACACACACACACACACACACACGTGCATCAGCAAAACTTCACTGCAGACAAATCAGCATATTCAAAACTTCCGCAACATAATCAGTGGAACGATCTGTAACAATGCAATACTATCACATATAAAAAACATGCTTTACTCACATAAGTGTGTTGCACCATTCCTGTCGGATCCAATATAGAAGGCACAGCATTGTGTTTTCATCTCAGTCGACAAATCCAGTCTTGACCTGTGTCTTGTTTACAAATGATTCCGCAGTGAAATGAAGCAAACAAACGTGCAATGTCTTCCTCACTTCTAAAAGGCTTAATAGCATTGAGCCCAATGATTATTAAAATACAACGATACATTGCCAGTGCACTCATGATGCAATTACTATGTGAGGCAGAAAACAAGACATAATAGAAAATGTTTTGTAAAATACAAAATAAATAAGTGAGCTGGATATTCATTAAAAATAAAGTTCAACCACACATTCCTAATCTTAGAATCCGAAGGAAGCTTCTGCAGCCACTGTGTTCTTCCACAACCAGGCACAGCGCAATATCTTGCTATCTTAGGCATGTTTATTACTCAGTAGCGCGATACATTTAGCTCCACGAGTCGGTGGGCGGGGCCACAGAATCAGGCGTTGTTCATCTTCTGCAGAGGCGTTGTTTCACCACACGCTGACGTCACGGGTTGGCATATTCTGAGATCTCTCGTTTGCTGGGCCCGGTGTCAATAAAGCTTTTCTTTGACTAACAAGGAAGTTTTCAGCTCTGAAACTTACAGGATATTCTTATATCACAATTAACTTTTATATATCAAAGGCTCAAGGGAAAGTTGATTTCTCAATAAAAAATGTAATTGGAATTTTAATTAAGGTTAGATGTTTCATTTGAATGTCTGTATCTTTTAAATTGTTGAAGGGCTTTACATGATGGCCATAATTCATTTAATTCATAATTAAGATAATTTGTAAAGTGTATTATTCATTTATCGTTGTTATATAAAGCATTATTTATTTTCTTCAACCAAAATATAAGAAAGCTAATGAGTAATGGATGTCTTTACTCTTGTTTCCTGCCAGCATCAAAGTTAAAGAAAATATGCTTTATTACTCGTTTCCATCAAGTGGTGCAGTACGGTTCAGTACAGTACAGTACAATTTGGGACCGTAAACCCTGATCCGGTTTGCGTTTCCACCGCCATCGAGTATGCTTATGATAGGCATGGTGTAGCGACACAGTAAACAATGGACGACATACAGCAGATCTTGTTCTTGCTTCTCTGCATGTGGCTGTTGTCACAAGAAGAACACACGCTTTGTTTGAGCACAGGCTGCAGCTGCAGGCTGCAAGGAAAAACACTGCTCAAAAAGCATGTGCAAGTGACGATTCTCTGTCAACCAATCAATGTTCTGCAATGAGTCTAGCTCTACCCTTTAGTACCGGACTACTGTGCTAGGTACCCCAACGAAAGGGTGCCAAAAAAATTGGTCAAGCCATTAGATGAACACAACACCCCGTTACCGCATGCAGTCCTCCAGTTCACCCATTCTCTTCACATGAAAGGTGTCCACATCTCAAAATCCATGTCTCCTCATCCCTCAGTGGCTAAATTAGCTCTTAATCACAATCAGATTATATATTGTTAAAGTACATATCTATACAAACTCTAACAACAACTAAAACTGAAAATGTTATCTTTTCAAACCTGTATGACTTTCTTCTTTGCAACATAAAAGACATTTTGAATAAGGTTTTGTCTATACAATAAAAGTCAGTGGTGTCTATGTGGTTAAAAACCCAGTTTGACAGTTGATTAAACTGTCAAAACCACAAATAATAACATTTAGAAACCCCTCACCTCCTGTGTTAAAATAACTGCAATGCTGTTGCATTGGTTCTTATTGGAGGTTCAGTCTCAGTACTCCATAATAATCTCAAAACTCGCTGTACGAAATTGTCTGAAGAAAACATAAATGTGTATGTAAATGCAACACGCTCTTATTTTGGTCCCGACAAAATGGTACGTGAGTCTTTTAGGGTTTGAAAAATATGTCTAGCAGAGCTGTATTTATTCCACAAGCACAACAGGCAGAGGCAATTTAGTAAGCTTAGCCCTGAGGAGTATATGAAATCTCCCAGTGCAGCCACATACTGTGTCAGATCTCTCATCCTAATGATGAGCAGTCCATTGAGTGCTCTGAGCAGAAGCTAGAAATATCTCTGCCTCACCCTGCCAGGGCTCAATATGTCACCGCCAAAAGGAGAGCAGAGCCTGAGCAGGGGGTGTAAAACTGACCATTTCCCTGCATGAGAAGTGGGCCGCTGCTCCGCATTCCCCTAAACACACGCTGATTAACGCTCGGACAATGGGAGGCCATGGAGGCCATGAAAGGCTTAGCAAGACGTGCCGGCCGACGACTCTGTGACTTATGGCGTTATATTTTTAAATTGCCCTCTGCAGAGCATCTGATAAATCAACACACAGGTCATTAAATGGTTCATTATCCTCCTAATGTGATTCATCGGTGGCAGCGGCACGGACCACATTGACGGACCGGTGAGCAGCGCAGGCAGCAGCTCTGAGCCAAGCGAGAAGACAGGAGACGGCCCTCTCATGCTGATTTATGATGTTCAAAAGCAGAACACCGGTGGATAGGTCGGTCAGATGGCGCACAGGTCAGAGGATGAGTTAGTGGAAACACTTCTTACTTTCTCAGAGTCAACACACACACACACACACACACACACACACACACACACACACACACACAAGCTTTTATCTGTTAAATAAGGGCTTAGGAACAGTATATGTGTGTTGAAATGCCACTTTGATACAGACAAGCAGACACATACAAACCTTGCTTCTCCTAAAGATCTGACTCAAGCCTGTTCAAATGAACACGGTGGAATAGGACCCGATTTTAACAGCTCTTGTACCGTTATAGATATAACAGAAAATTGTGACAGCTTTCCTCCATTTCTAAATGACCCATGTGGTCATGGTCTCTGCTGTGTTCTGTTTGTGCTGAAATTTAAACAGCCTGCCACTGTCACTTCTCAGAGGGCAGACTCTAAATATCTTGCTCTAAGGGAAAAAAACAGCTCAGTCAGATCCTCAAACATTCTGGTGCCAATAGATCATGTGGCACATGCCAAGAGCACAAATTAGTAAGTGTTTAACACCGAGATCATTTTACATTCCCAATATCATAGCCTGGTGATGATGCCAGATATATGTTAAACATCTCTCTGTGTTTGTTTGCGTAATAATATATGTAGAAAATAGATAAGAAACATGTATGAAGTATAATATATTATTAACATTATTAAACATACAACATGAGCAGATTGACAGCACCTAAAATATACATATGTTTACATATGCATAGCTTTAGAAAATGTAAAAAATCATAAATACTTTATATTACCTATATATGTTATCTATTGCCAGTTTGTATTGTCACAAGTGCACCGGTCCTCCCTTACTGATGCACTCCCTCACTCACACTCAAACTACAATTCCCAGCATTCCTCCTGTTCATCACCTGCACGTGAAGCTGATTTCTACGGAGCCCCTAAAGGGACATGGTGGTGGAAAAAATTTGGGATGGGAGGACTTTTTTTTTTTCTAATCTTTCGCGTTCCCCCGAGAAACTTTGCGTTCCCACGCAAAACTTTTGCCTCCCCTCGCAAAGATATTTGCGTTACCACACAAAACTTAAACAGTGTCCCGCTGGCAGTGTCTCAAACATTGCAGTACGTTAAAGGATTAGTTCACTTTTAAATAAACTTTTGCTGATAATTTACTCACCCCCATGTCATCCAAGATGTCCATGTCTTTCTTTCTTCAGTCGAAAAGAAATTAAGGTTTTTGATGAAAACATTCCAGGATTTTTTTTCCATATAATGGACTTCAATGGGCTCCAAACGGTTTCAGTGCAGCTTTAAACGATACCAGACGATGAATAAGGGTCTTATCTAGCGAAACGATCAGCCATAAAAAAATTTTATTACATTTTTTTTAAAATGAAGTTTTATAAGCACAAATGTTCGCCTTGCTCTGTTCTGTGATGCGCGTTCGTGACGTCACGCGATACGCAATTACGTTGAAAAGGTCACAGTTCAAAAAGGTTGGGCAGGGCGAAAAACTCCATCCCAAGTCGAAGTTCAAAATCGTCCGACATCGTTATTTTTCCTTTTAACTCCCTTTTTTGTAAACGGCGTTTGACTTAGTATGTGCATGTTCAACTTGTAAACACTGACGCAGTACTTTCGCCTACATCAAGCGTGACCTTTTCAACGTAATTGCATATTACGTGACGTCATAAACGCGCATCACAGAACAGAGCAAGGCGAGCATTTGAGCTTGTAAAACCTTTTCTTTCTTTTTTTTAAATGGCCGATCATTTAGCTAGATAAGACCCTTATTCATTGTCTGGTATCGTTTAAAGCCCTTTGAAGCTGCACTGAAACTGTCATTTGGACCTTGAACTGTTTGGGGCCCATTGAAGTCCATTATATGGAGAAAAAAAATCTATCAAAAACCTTAATTTCTTTTTGACTGAAGAAAGAAAGACATGGACATCTTGGATGACATGGGGGTGAGTAAATTATCAGCAAAAGTTTATTTAAAAGTGAACTAATCCTTTAACAATGGAGTGGTTCTTAGAGTTTTATTTTGAACTTGGGCTTAAGTATAAAGAAATACAGTCAGTAGTTTAAGGAGTTCAGTAAAGTTGGCAATATATTCACAGACTCAAACTTCCCAGATCAATAACTCGTAAGCTAAATGTTTAACTATCTTTAACGTAAATAAAATCTTTAACATAGACATATCTTTAACGTAGACAACCAGCTACAACCTAATTTTCCTCAAAACAAGGCTTATAATATGACAGACAAGTCCAAAGTGACCGTCTGCAAAGTGCAAAACCCAAAAAGCATTACTACAAAAATATGCAATAACAATGTTACACAGTTGTGACAGCATCCCTCCACCACCCCATCTTCTCACTTCTAACTATTCCTATTCCAGTCTGGGAAGGAGAGTACTCTGGGTTTGGGCCAAATTCGAGCTCGGAGCCCTCACCTCGGACAGCACGCCAAATTAACCTTTACTTTTTAATTTTATATATATATATATATATATATATATATATATATATATATATATATATATATATATATATATATATATATATATATATATACATACACTCACCTAAAGGATTATTAGGAACACCTGTTCAATTTCTCATTAATGCAATTATCTAATCAACCAATCACATGGCAGTTGCTTCAATGCATTTAGGGGTGTGGTCCTGGTCAAGACAATCTCCTGAACTCCACCTTTCTTTTCCCATTCTGACATTCAGTTTGATTTAAGCAATTTTGAGCGTGGCATGGTTGTTGGTGCCAGACGGGCCGGTCTGAGTATTTCACAATCTGCTCAGTTACTGGGATTTTCACGCACAACCATTTCTAGGGTTTACAAAGAATGGTGTGAAAAGGGAAAAACATCCAGTATGCAGCAGTCCTGTGGGCGAAAATGCCTTGTTGATGCGATGAGAATGATGAGAATGGTCCGACTGATTCAAGCTGATAGAAGAGCAACTTTGACTGAAATAACCACTCGTTACAACCGAGGTATGCAGCAAAGCATTTGTGAAGCCACAACAACAATTTTGAGGCGGATGGGCTACAACAGCAGAAGACCCCACCGGGTACCACTCATCTCCACTACAAATAGGAAAAAGAGGCTACAATTTGCACGAGCTCACCAAAATTGGACAGTTGAAGACTGGAAAAATGTTGCCTGGTCTGATGAGTCTCGATTTCTGTTGAGACATTCAGATGGTAGAGTCAGAATTTGGCATAAACAGAATGAGAACATGGATCCATCATGCCTTATTACCACTGTGCAGGCTGGTGGTGGTGGTGTAATGGTGTGGGGGATGTTTTCTTGGCACACTTTAGGCCCTTAGTGCCAATTGGGCATTGTTTAAATGCCACGGCCTACCTGAGCATTGTTTCTGACCATGTCCATCCCTTTATGACCACCATGTACCCATTCTCTGATGGCTACTTCCAGCAGGATAATGCACCATGTCACAAAGCTCGAATCATTTCAAATTGGTTTCTTGAACATGACAATGAGTTCACTGTACTAAAATGGCCCCCACAGTCACCAGATCTCAACCCAATAGAGCATGTTTGGGATGTGGTGGAATGGGAGCTTCATGCCCTGGATGTGCATCCCACAAATCTCCATCAACTGCAAGATGCTATCCTATCAATATGGGCCAACATTTCTAAAGAATGCTTTCAGCACCTTGTTGAATCAATGCCACATAGAATTAAGGCAGTTCTGAAGGCGAAAGGGGGTCAAACACAGTATTAGTATGGTGTTCCTAATAATCCTTTAGGTGAGTGTATATATATATATATATATATATATATATATATATATATATATATATATATATATATATATATATATATATATAGTGTAAATTCAATAAAGCATTGTGTTGGTATTCACCCATCTCTCTCTTGAGTCTGTTATCTCCTAACATGTAGAGGTACATTTTACTATTAAATTTATATTTTGAGCAGAATTTTTAACATATTAAAGATTATAGGCTAAAAATAAAATAAAATACTCTAATAATATAAAAGGTTGGGGTTAGTAAAATAAAAAGATAATTACTTTAAAAAAATTAACAAAGATGCATTAAATTGACAGTAAAGATTACAGTAAATATACATTTTTAATTTTACAGGAGATTTTCGAATGCTGTTCTCCCCACGGAACACGACCCCTCCCCACCCAACCCCGGAACGCCGCTATTGACCCTGCCCCCATGGAGGTCTGTGCACGCCACTGTTTCGGAAGGAAAAACGTATCCTATTTTTTTCCCTGTGATGGCAAAGCTGAATTTTCAACAGCCATCAGGTCTTGCAGTGTCACATGATCCGCCACAAATTGGTACTCATAAAAAAATAAAAAAATTAAAAATCTATATATTATCAATGCTTAATATGTTATAGTGGACGCATTTATTTGAAATAGAAATCTTTTGCAATGTTATGTCTTTTTATGTCAATTTTGATCAATTTAATTCAGCCTTACGAAATTGTGTGTATGCTAGAACCACACTCAAATACCTATGATTGCTGATGAGATCTTGATGCCTGACCACAATTTGCCTGCTAAAGAAAACAGAATGTGCCCATAATAATTGGTTTATGTCATTGGAAATTGTTAAGCAGCAAATAATGTGTTGTTTCTCCAGCCCAAAAGAAATGATAATGATATAAACATACTCATACTAAGCTCCAACTGCGTTCCAAAGAAATGCAATAGAGATATTACCTCTTTCAGACAACAAACTAATGTGTAAAATTAGACTTGAATATGGACGCACATGCAAATCACTATTTGCTTGCTTAGTGTTAACCTCAAAACCAATACTTCATATTGACTCTGAAGTGCAAAGACACAGTGACAAATACTCTGGAATTAATCACCCTCTAAACTGCCAAAGCAGAGAGTGCTACTCAATTCAGGGGGCATCCTGCATTAAAAACGGCGCTCTATAAGAGCAGTCAGACTTCAGAATCATTTGAGCCTTTCCTTTCTGGAGAGGCTGTGATAGAGGCTGGTCATTATTCAGTGCTACTCTGGAGCGGTTGGGCAGTGTAATTTGAAGAGGACAGACTAGTTATACCAGGAGTAAAAAGGTGAATTAAGATGTTACCTGGCAGCCATCTGCACCACATTGGCAATTTCACTCCCAGAAATATTACCTATTAGTATTAGGGAGCATTAGAATTGGCTTCTGAATACAAATGTTGGTGTGCTCGTTGTGTCAGGGACACTTATAATCGATTTGCCTCTTAAAACTTCCAACTGAAGTAATTGTCACAGTAACACTACTATATGCGCTTGACAGCAATTCAATTTGTTAAGAAAACATCTGCCAAGGGTAATTCAGCACTGCAAATAATGTAACACTAGGTATTGCATTTTCAGTCAAACAGGTCGCAAATGCTTGTTTACTCAAGAAAATAAACTTCAAGACTACAACTACAAGAGGTAATTTTGTTAAGGAAGCAACATCTTTATGTTTTAACCAAAGCTTCTTAGATCTAAGACAGATTAAGATTGATGATCACCATTATAATTGTTTTCCATCTTGCGATTTTAGGAGCACTCATATTAAAATCAGTTCAACTTTTAAAAACGCATATAAATCTTGTGTGTCGGGGGTTCACTACATGTTCTGTGTGAATGCTCCTGACACGTTGATACCGACTATAATGATGCACAACCACTGCAAGTTTTCCTTGCATGAACAACTAACAAATGCTTAAAAAGCTAAAAAAAATGAAAGACGTGTGTTTGACAGAGACATTTAGTGTTAGATTACTAAACATTGAATAATTTTGAATTTCCAGCAGGTTAACTTATGTTAACGTCATTGTGCATAATACAGCACACAGCATTTGTTACCTACAACTTTGATTTGGGCAACTGATTTCCCTTCCACACCTCGATTATGTGCCTGCGCCCCACATTTAATTCTTACTTACATGCTATTCCCACAAAGCAGATTTGAGGCCAATCTCTGAGGTACACTAGTAAATGGTCCGTGCGAGTAATAAGGAAGCACTCACATCCATGCATATTTAAGAAAGTTATATATTGCGTCTGTCACCTTGACTAGATGAAGCACATTATTCCAAAATGTCATGCAAATTCCTTTTATCCAGTTTCCCTTTATAGAGTCAAATAAGAAGAGTGCCTTCCTACCGCTGCCACAATTTCTTTTCGTCCATGAGTGGGACATTTATTCAAAGCATGCCACATATTTCTCGCTCACTCTCAATTTTCATTATTTGCTCTATTTCAGATTGTGAGTCAGAATATCATCCTGCATATTAAGAGGCTGCAACTACTGCCTGCATTGTATGTAACAGTAAATTCCAATCAGCCAAGAGCCCTTATCTATAAGCCAACAACCTGAGGGATAATACTCTCTTCCACATCCCACCCTCCTCATTTCCCCTTTATTTACTTCACTGTCTCCAATTATTCTTTTTGTAACTATTTGCATCTAAACAAAGTGTAAATCCATTCTGAGTTTCAACATTGCCGCTTAGTGGTAGCACTGTATTTAACATTTAAAAAGCACTATTGGAACGTTGTGAATGTTTAAGATAATCTAATAACTGAAGGGCTCAACAGTAAAGATTACCCTGCTGGCCCGAGGCCAGTGTGAGAGGATTTTGGGACAGCTGATGAAGCAGTCACTGAAACTGTTACATCTTGTACAGCTATTTTTATGCCTTGCAAATTTAAACATTTGTTTTTCTGTAACGTACACCACCTTTCATAAGTCAGAGTTTTTTTAAAGAAATGAATGCTTGTATTAAGCAAGGATGCACTAAACTGATCAAAAATGACAGACATTTATAATGTTGCAAAATACATTTTCAATTGAATGCATCCACTAGGTTTACTTTAGGTTTTGTTTTTTTGTTTTTCTTAAGCACTATCAGCATATTATAATGATTTCTGAAGGATTGTGTGACACTAAAGAATGGAGTAAAATGCTGAAAATTCAGCTTTGCATCACAGGTATAAATTACTTTTAAAATATATTAATATAGAAAACGGTGATTTTAATTTGTAACAATGCTTCACAATATTAATGTTTTTATTGTATTTTTATTAAATAAACACAGACTTGGTGAGCATACGACTAATTTCAAAAGCATTTACATACTGTACCTTATAGATGTCAAACTTTTGAACAATAGTGTATCTTGCATTGCTGTTACAAATTCTGCTTGTTTGTCACCGAGCTAATGTTATCTAGCTGGTTAAAAAAAAAAAAAACTAAAAGAAAAAAAAATGGGTTAGTGATAGTGCTGAAACATCTGTAAGACTGTGTTAATAACTACAAACCAATCAGTATGCCATTTTTTTAAACAAATTTCAAAACAAAAAAGTAAATTTTTCATAATAAAATGTAAATAAAAAAAAATAAAAAAATTGTTAATGGGTCCAGTGAAAATGTTGTCAAGGGTAAGTAAAGCTCAGAACTAAAACATTGTAGTTAATTTTGTCCGTTTAGAATCTGTCCATAAGTCAATAATGATACCTAACATAAGCAGGAGTCATCAAACTCCACAACAGAAGAGTTATTTAGTAAAAAGCACAGGCATTACAGGTCTCGCTGTAAAATTCACCTTTGATTAGCCACAGTCACCTTCTGGAAGTGGGGGCAGACAAATAATAGCATGAGGTAGTGGTAGTTGAGGATTGTAGTCACTTTCTTAAGTAATAGAGTGTTCTGATGCAGTGGAGCCCTTGTGTGAGCCACTGGAAATGACTCCTCAGCAACAGAAAAGCCAATCTCTTTTAAAGCATTTAGCCACATTGCGACAGAAGAAGTGATGCCGTGCATTCATGCTGGAGCAGAGATAGGAGAATGCATTGTGGCAGGAGTGTCACTCGCTCCGGCTAGTTCGCCTCTCAGTCTCGCATCTCAATTTATCAATGGAAGTATAAGTAACTAGAGCACAGAGCAAAGGCAATGAGAAACTATGCACCTAATGGCCTAACAAAAAAAGCTGAGTCATAGAAATAGGGGAGGGAGAGAGAGAATAATGCATGATGGGACTGTGTGCTGCTTAGATGGTATATTAAAAGGTTAGTTCACTCCTAAAATAAATGTTGTCATTATTTACTCACCCTCGTGTTGTTTCAAATATTTTTGCTTCTTCTATGGATTATTTTCTTTTCTTTTGTCCATATAATGAAATACTGACACCACTGAATGAACGAAGACAGTTTTCTTTAAAATATAAAAGTATTTTATTGCATATGTATTGTAATGAATCTTATAATGCATTGTATGGTCTCAAGAATAGTTGTAACCACAGTTATAATACACCTTAATGCATTAAAACATGACAAACAACCATTTTCAGATGTAACAAGGTATCTGTGAATATTATAATGCAATTTAACTTTGGTTATGAATAGGCTACCTTTATAATGCATTACAGGCTTTAAATAAAGTGTTACCAAAAAGTCAAACAGGTTTGGAACAACGCGAGGGTGAGTAAATCAGAATTTAAATTTGGGGGTGAACAATCCTAATCCTTAATTACATTATATAGACATAATTTAGATCTCATTTTAATTTCATCTCACTGCCTAGAGCTTTTAAATATTTGTCCGTGTGACTAGATTCATGAAAGCCACACAGCACAGCACTTATTACGGTTTAACATGCAACATTCATGTTTTTCCATAAAGCTCTGGGCCAAAATAGCTAGCTCTGTGAGCTGGTTTGAAGAGGAAGATATGGGCCTCTGAGGAGCTTGGAAACATTTACATGTTTCTTTTTCTTTCAGACATCATGACGCTCCAAGCCACTCTCCCAGGGGCAGCGCAGAAGAGACTGAAAGAAATGACAAAACTCAGACAGACTGAGCGGTCTCTCTCTTGTGGCAGTGAGTAGAGACGCCCCTCCACAGGGACAGCTTAAAGCAGAGTCCCCCAGATCGGCCCGGTCTTTCTTACCACATATCTCAGCCCTGATCTAAAGTGACATAAGCCACAATTTCCTTTACGAACAGGGCTAGAACTCCATGAAATCATCTTATGAACCATCCAAAGCACCATCAGTTTACTCTCTACGAACATTTTACATTATATAATGTGTAATATAGCAAAACTATTGAACTTTTCCTACTTTTCTGTTTGTTACATAACATTTACATGGAATATTAATCACGTAAACTAAATAAATAAACATAAAAAACAGTTATGCACATAAAATAATACAAAAGTCCCTGACAGCACTTCAGAGAATACACCACATACAGTACCAATACATTGTTTAAGCATTAACATATATTAAATCCATTTCCTTCAAGCAAATATGTTTCTATTAGTACCCACCGTCAAAAAATGTCCGTCATTTTCTATATATTAGAGATGCACCGATGTATCGGGCGCCAATAATTATCGGCCGATTTATTTATCAATTTACAATCATCAGTATATCGGCTATAGCATGAAAAAGGCCGATATAACAAGCTGATGGTTTATTAATGAACTGCGTGAAGGCACTGAGCTGTATAATGTCTGCTGCATAATCCAAGATTATAATGTAATATTCCTGCTGCGCTGCTGTCTGTGTTTTAATGTTAATCAAACAACAGAATACCAAAAAAAAAAAAAAAAAAGAATTTGCTCACTACTCTTGACTAAATTAACTTTTGTAATTTTCATAAGGATTCATTTCGATGATGCATACAAAGTAAAAATGGAATTTACTGCATGTCACATTTGTCAAAGTTTTGATGAATAAATAAAACGTAGGTCAGTAAACTTAAATCAAATAGCTATATATACTAGTGTCTGTGAATATTAAGCTGCAAAAAGGATTATATAAAATTCATGTTTATATATGAATCTTTCTGTGTGTCTGTGTGAATGGGGCAGACCTGTTTCATTTACCACACACACACTGAAACACTCTGCAGTGTTTTTCAGCCTCTGCCGCCTCAATATGAAGACATGAATGCATCTCCAGTCACTTCATGAGCATTTTACCGTTTCATTCGACAAAATCTATCGTCATATCATAAACACAGACACAGGAACTCGAAGGTCTTCACGGCAACCCGTCAAAATAAAAGTTCAGGTTAACAAAGTAATTGTGACAGGATTAATGTTGTAGCCTACAGTAAAATTTAGCTACGTCTCAGTGTAATAATAATATATATGCATTTAATTTATACAGTGAATAATATGCAGTGCTATTTAGCATTAAACCTACTTAAAAAGCACTGTTTATTTCATGTATCTTTTGCATTTATATATTTAATGTTGGCCTGCTGAATGTTAAATGGATCCAGTCTATGTTCATTAGAAATTATTTGATAATGCAGCAATAAACTAGCTAGTAGGCTATAAGTTAATGTATGTATTTTATAAAAAATTTTTTTTTTTTTTTACTTTCCATGATCAAAACACTATTTTAATGACAAATTTTCAAATAAGAGGACAAGTGACAAATATCTGTATCGCTTGAATAATTGTTTGTTAAAATCGGTATCGGTATCAGCCCAAATCCTAACGGTGCATCCCTAATATATATATATATATATATATATATATATATATATATATATATATATATATATATATATATATATATATATGTGTGTGTGTGTGTGTGTGTGTGTGTGTGTGTGTGTGTGTGTGTGTGTGTGTGTGTGTGTGTGTGTTTCAGTCTTTGTGTCCATTTTGCCACAGTGGGTTTGTGCACCTTTATCCAGTTCACATTGATTATCTTCCTAGCTGCCATTAACAATATATTCAATACAAATAAGTAGGATTTACTGAGGGTAAACCATCAAGTAGAAAAAAAAAATACTGGGTGCACTGGTATATCTCTTCCTAAAACTGAGACTTTAGGAATTGTATCCCCTTTAACAAGCTGAATATACTGACTAAATGAGCTGAATATACACTCACCTAAAGGATTATTAGGAACACCTGTTCAATTTCTCATTAATGCAATTATCTAATCAACCAATCACATGACAGTTGCTTCAATGCATTTAGGGGTGTGGTCCTGGTCAAGACAATCTCCTGAACTCCAAACTGAATGTCAGAATGGGAAAGAAAGGTGATTTAAGCAATTTTGAGCGTGGCATGGTTGTTGGTGCCAGACGGGCCGGTCTGAGTATTTCACAATCTGCTCAGTTACTGGGATTTTCATGCACAACCATTTCTAGGGTTTACAAAGAATGGTGTGAAAAGGGAAAAACATCCAGTATGCGGCAGTCCTGTGGGCGAAAATGCCTTGTTGATGCTAGAGGTCAGAGGAGAATGGGCCGACTGATTCAAGCTGATAGAAGAGCAACTTTGACTGAAATAACCACTCGTTACAACCGAGGTATGCAGCAAAGCATTTGTGAAGCCACAACACGCACAACCTTGAGGCGGATGGGCTACAACAGCAGAAGACCCCACCGGGTACCACTCATCTCCTCTTGTGCAAATAGGAAAAAGAGGCTACAATTTGCACAAGCTCACCAAAATTGGACAGTTGAAGACTGGAAAAATGTTGCCTGGTCTGATGAGTCTCGATTTCTGTTGAGACATTCAGATGGTAGAGTCAGAATTTGGCGTAAACAGAATGAGAACATGGATCCATCATGCCTTGTTACCACTGTGCAGGCTGGTGGTGGTGGTGTAATGGTGTGGGGGATGTTTTCTTGGCACACTTTAGGCCCCTTAGTGCCAGTTGGGCATCGTTTATCGGCCTACCTGAGCATTGTTTCTGACCATGTCCATCCCTTTATGACCACCATGTACCCATTCTCTGATGGCTACTTCCAGCAGGATAATGCACCATGTCACAAAGCTCGAATCATTTCAAATTGGTTTCTTGAACATGACAATGAGTTCTCTGTACTAAAATGGCCCCCACAGTCACCAGATCTCAACTCAATAGAGCATCTTTGGGATGTGGTGGAACAGGAGCTTCGTGCCCTGGATGTGCATCCCACAAATCTCCATCAACTGCAAGATGCTATCCTATCAATATGGGCCAACATTTCTAAAGAATGCTTTCAGCACCTTGTTGAATCAATGCCACGTAGAATTAAGGCAGTTCTGAAGGCAAAAGGGGGTCAAACACAGTATTAGTATGGTGTTCCTAATAATCCTTTAGGTGAGTGTACTTATATAATTTATTGTATATTAAAAAAAAAAAAAACATGTTCCTTTATACTGCAACTACATTTCAGTCAGCATGCATCATGTATACATTACGCTGTGCACGTGAATCAATCAACAATTTCCTGTGATTTTGATTGCTGTGTAAATTAATACAATATCGACTCGCATTAAAAGTCTGTTGTTGTTCAGAATAAATTTACTCTAGATAGACACATCTAAACATAATATAATAGTCTCTTAACAGTTACAGGTGCTGTCCCATTCTCCTCCTTTTCTGCTAGGTGTGTGTGTATACTGCACATTTCCGAATACATCTCCAGTAGGGGTGGCTCGGTTCACAAAAACCCACGGTTCGGTTCGTAACACGGTTTTAGGGTCACGGTTTTCGGTTCTGCACGTTTGTTGTTGTTTTTTCTTTTAACCGTTAACACTTCAGAAATTTACTTCAGCATATGATATATAGCTTAATTATCCACAATTTAGGATACAGTATTAAAAAAATTGTTAAATCATGTAGAAGCTGTTTCCTAACTGGCTGTCTCCTGCTTACGCTTACGTGAGCACCTTTTTAACCAAACTTCAAAGGCCTGTTTAAATTATTAAAACTAGAAGCATATCTTAACTTTAATGTTACATTTATCATGTGAACTACTTAAATACAAGATGTTAAATGCTTGTGTGTTTGGGACAGAGGGGAACACGGTCACATTTGCAGCAGATATATGCTGCCCATCATAAATCAAAGCATGAGACAGACAGGAGTCGGAGAACACTGGAAAAGGTGACAGAATGGACACCGGTTCAGCTGCGCGAGACAAACGCTGCCAGTGTGAATGCACAATGGGCATGCACGGCTCCCACTCTCCATATGCACTGCTTCTGCCCTGCCAACGCACTGCTTGCACGTGCAGTGTGAAGCCGGCGTTATACGACGCTGCCGCATCCTCCAACTCCAGGCAGCCTTCCTTATCTCTCCCACTTGCCATTTCTAAACGTGACGTGACGTGACCTGCAGCACTCCACTTTTACTGTCTTTTACTGTATGTCGTGCGAAAAGGACACCCACTGTCTGAGGTAACATACGGTCACGAGGCTACATTGCACATGCGTCGAACCGTGCAACCGAACGGTACGGATGTTTTTTCATGTACCGTGCCACCCCTAATCTCCAGCATGGATTAGTCATGTTGTCTTATTACTACTCACAACCTCTAGATTTTTGTCCCAGCACGGGGGATCAAACATCGACCCCAAGCCGCTTGGACGTGCCAATTAAGAACCAAAGCAGAACGATCCAGAGGCCAATTAAAGTAGCCACAAGGTGCCTTTGAAGGGTCCACTGTGGATCTGTCTCTCTTAGGACAGGCCAAGCAGGCCCCATTACACCAGACAGAGACTGAACTGATAGCAGGGATAAATGATGCGAGACCCGTATCACCGGGCACCCTGACTCTGATAAATAAACATGGTGAGATCTCTGCCATTGTTTAGTGTGGCAGGAGTGCGGATGGCTCTGAACCCACACAACTAACCACCAGCAGAACACAGCCTCATGAATAAGCCATGAGGGATGCAGCAGGGTTAGGCAAACATGTCCCTCTCTCAGAAAAAGAAACACTCTGAGGGCAGAGACGAGCATTGTGTGTGCCAAAATATTCAGTGCGTAACATAAAGCATCGTGTGACGGTGGATCCACAATCGTCAGTGCTAATGGTGCGTGCATTATAATGTGTGTATTGTATACAACAGTTTTTATGCAGCCAGAACTTTCTATCAATTACTTCTAAAATTCCCCTTGTGATACAGTGACAACACCTAGTCTCAACTGCCTGAAAGTTGGTGGGAAAAGAAGTGCTTTACTGCCCCTGCTGGTGGTGAAGGGAAAAGCGCCTCCTAGCCTGTTGTTCTCACACATCAATGGCTGTCCTTGAGCTCCTGCACACGCTTCTCACCTGCAAGGATAAAAAAAATGCCAATGGCAATTTATTGAAAATTGTATTTAATTTGAAGCTTGACGCTCAACACCAACTTAAAAGCTGCCCTATAAACCACAGGAGACAAGATGGGAAGAATATTTGAGTGCATGTGACAAAGTACAGGTACTTAGAAGCATCTTAAAGGATTAGTTCACTCAAATGTATATTCCGTCATTATATGCTCACCCTCATGTTGTTTCAAACCTATGACTTTTTGTTCTGTGGAACACAAAAGAAAATCGTTTTGTTTGTTTGATTGTTTGGTCCATTTATGAAAGCCAAATGTTCCCTAATGTTCTTCAAAAATATATATTTTTATGAAAAATATAAAAATATATTAAAGAAAAGTAAAACATTGAGTTATTGGTGAGGTGGAATAGAGAGGTCAACACTGTAGTGTTCAAACAGCCAGATGCTTTCGCCAAAATGTGGACAAGGTTCCTTGCTGTTTATGACATGATGACTGGGCAGAAATCTTGGGAAGGGAAGTTGTAACACAAAAAGAAATGTCAGTGGTAAATTGGAGCCAAGAGAAAATGACTGAGAGGTGAGAGACAGCAAGAGTGAACAAGATTGCATTTTTCTTTCTTTTTTTAGTAGGCCTATCTACATTTTGAAGACCTTGGCTGCCTTCTTGCATTCAAACATTGAATATGGACTCTTCACATTTTATGGATTGGAAAGTGGAAGAGATCAAAAATTACTTTTGAATTCCATTTACTTTACTTGGCAAAAACAAAACAAAAAGTCCACGATTGCATTTGTACAACTGTCTGAAATAGGAAAAGAAAAAATAAAGAGAGATGGTTTACAGCAGTCAGAAGAAACAGAAATGTAAAATATACAGTCACTCTTTCAACAGCTTTATCTGAAACCCCACTGTAGCATCATTTCTTATTTTAATTTTATTTTTTTTTATTTTTTTTTAAGCTTGTCACTAAATCACATTGTTATAAACTGAATAAAAACCTTACAGGTTTCTTAATATAACTGTTACGGATTAGGTGTAGATCAAACTCAACATTACGCCTGAGAAACTCAGGAAATAGGCAGGAAAAACACCAACATACATGAATGAGAACCAACAAACACTAAGGGCAAACAGAGGGCTTAAATACAAGATTCAAGATTCAAGAGTTTTATTTGTCACATACACAGTTATATACAGAATATACAACCAGCAGTGAAATGTAAACACAGGAGAAACAAGGTGATGACTAGACTAATTAACAAGACACAGCTGGGACAAATGAACTCATGATGAGGGTGACTATGGGAACGCAGGAGTGGCAGGAAAACTGAACAAAGGAACATGTGACAGGAAAAAACACAACAGAAACAGATAGACATGTAACAATAACCATGTAACGAATTAATAAGTACAACCTACAACTACTATAATATATCCAACTTTACCCACGTACACACATGTATACTCACCTAAAACAATATATATTGTTGGTATAACTCATTATTAAGTAATTAATTACTGCAATTTAATTTTCCTTGAACATTTTTTTTCCTGTAATTTAATTACAGTTACTTCTGATGTAATTGTATCAAATACTGTATAGACCATACAACAATGTTATATAAAACAATAGTGGATTACAACTTACAATGTAAGTTTTTAATGCAACCTTCTTCCTTTAAATACTTGGTCAGTTCAAGAATAATTGATGCAATTTTATTTTATTTATTTGAAATAATTAAAAGAGCAGTTTCATGTATTCTTGTATTGTTCATCTGGTCGGGGTTGATATGGGATTTAGAAAGTAATTAGTAATAAGTAATGCAATACTTTTTAGAAAGAGTAATTAGTACAGTAATCTAATTACTCTGTTGAAAATGTAATAAGTAGCTAGTAATTAATTATTTTTTAGAGTAACTTACCCAACACTAGCAAATCTCAGCTCAATGTTTCTTTACATTGACTCGTGTTTGTTTACAAGATATAAACTATATTAACACACAGCTCTATATATAATGACAACTCCTGTGAGGACTTCAGATGATACAAACTCTGAATCAACCAAAGATTTGTTAACATGTATTCATTACTACAATGAGCTAATTGTTTCTGCCTTAAATTAATACATTGTTTAAATTAATTGTAATTGTAATTAAAGCTGCAGTCCGTAACTTTTTGGGGTTAAAAATGATCCAAAATAAATTTGATCAAGTACATAACCAGCCAGTGTTCAAAACTATCTGCTTACCTTAGCTCGATTTACAATGGTAAGCTTGGCCGGATACAAGGGCTCTGGAGTGGCGGCGGCCATCTCTGCAGTGGGTGTGGGCACTGGGTCTAGCTCTGGGGTGGTGATGGATGGTAAGTGGGGCTGGACGCTGGTGGTGGGATGCTCTTCTACCTCACCCACTGTGAAAGAAGATCCTTCCACCCATAAGGCAAAGTTGATATGCTCAGCCAGCGTCCAGCAGGAGTTTCCTCTCGGCATCACCATCCGGCTCTCGTCGTTTAGTCCGACCCAGAACCCCTCCATGAGCGTGATGTCACTGCAGGCGGCACGATGGCAGATGCCCAGAAACACCTCCACATACTCCTCCATGTCTCTGCCGCTTTGAAAAATAAAAATTGTAGCCCCTGAGTTCCAGAGAAGATTCCCCATAGGGGCTACATTTATGGAGGCAATCTCCATTCTTTCGTGGTCCGGTCTTCTGTCACGGGTGTGTTCAGTAGGGATGACAATTTCAAAACGCTGCTTCATGAAGCTTCAAAGCTTTTACGAATCTTCTGTTTAGAATCAATTGGTTCGGAGCGCGTATCAAACTGCCAAAGTCACGTGATTTCAGTAAACAAGGCTTTGTTACATCATCACTGATTCAAAACACTTCGAAATGTCAATGGTTCACCGCTAGGGGGCAATGATTGCTGTGAACTCATGAATCATGAGCAGTCACTGAGAACCATTGAACAACCTGATCTCTGATCAGTTTTATACACGTGTAGACGTTTTAATTAAACATTGGTATAATGAAAAGGAATAATAGTAGTTAATAGTCTCATATTGGCTGGTTTGTCTGAGCCATCCATGGAACAAACAAAACAAGCCCTGACAACAGATAAAAGAACATATACTTAATATTT
Organism: Paracanthobrama guichenoti; assembly: GCA_018749465.1. Taxonomy (NCBI): domain Eukaryota; kingdom Metazoa; phylum Chordata; class Actinopteri; order Cypriniformes; family Gobionidae; genus Paracanthobrama; species Paracanthobrama guichenoti. Next base: position 34,909,940 of record CM031949.1, read on the forward strand.
AATGTTATTAGATGATTAGTTAATTGCATTTTACAAACCCGATTCCAAAAAAGTTGGGACACTGTACAAATTGTGAATAAAAAAGGAATGCAATAATTTACAAATCTCATAAACTTATATTTTATTCACAATAGAATATAGTATAACATATCAGATGTTGAAAGTGAGACATTTTGAAATGTCATGCCAAATATTGGCTCATTTTGGATTTCATGAGAGCTACACATTCCAAAAAAGTTGGGACAGGTAGCAATAAGAGGCCGGAAAAGTTAAATGTACATATAAGGAACAGCTGGAGGACCAATTTGCAACTTATTAGGTCAATTGGCAACATGATTGGGTATAAAAAGAGCCTCTCAGAGTGGCAGTGTCTCTCAGAAGTCAAGATGGACAGAGGATCACCAATTCCCCCAATGTTGCGGCCAAAAATAGTGGAGCAATATCAGAAAGGAGTTTCTCAGAGAAAAATTGCAAAGAGTTTGAAGTTCTCATCATCCACAGTTCATAATATCATCCAAAGATTCAGAGAATCTGGAACAATCTCGGAAGGTCAGAAAACCATACTGGATGCCTGTAATCTTCGGGCCCTTAGACGGCACTGCATCACATACAGGAATGCTACTGTAATTTAAATCACAACATTGGCTCAGGAATACTTCCAGAAAACATTGTCGGTGAACACAATCCACCGTGCCATTCGCCGTTGCTGGCTAAAACTCTATAGGTAAAAAAAGAAGCCATATCTAAACATGATCCAGAAGCGCAGGCGTTTTCTCTGGGCCAAGGCTCATTTAAAATGGACTGTGGCAAAGTGGAAAACTGTTCTGTGGTCAGATGAATCAAAATTTTAAGGTCTTTTTGGAAAACTGGGACACCATGTCATCCGGACTAAAGAGGACAAGGACAACCCAAGTTGTTATCAGCGCTCAGTTCAGAAGCCTGCATCTCTGATGGTATGGGGTTGCATGAGTGCGTGTGGCATGGGCAGCTTACACATCTGGAAAGGCACCATCAATGCTGAAAGGTATATCCAAGTTCTAGAACAACATATGCTCCCATCCAGACGTCGTCTCTTTCAGGGAAGACCTTGCATTTTCCAACATGACAATGCCAGACCACATACTGCATCAATTACAACATCATGGCTGCGTAGTAGAAGGATCCGGGTACTGAAATGGCCAGCCTGCAGTCCAGATCTTTCACCCATAGAAAACATTTGGCGCATCATAAAGAGGAAGATGCGACAAAGAAGACCTAAGACAGTTGAGCAACTAGAAGCCTGAATTAGACAAGAATGGGACAACATTCCCATTCCTAAATTTGAGCAACTTGTCTCCTCAGTCCCCAGAAGTTTGCAGACTGTTATAAAAGAAGAGGGGATGCCACACAGTGGGAAACATGGCCTTGTCCCAACTTTTTTGAGATGTGTTGATGCCATGAAATTTAAAATCAACTTATTCTTCCCTTAAAATGATAAATTTTCTCAGTTTAAACATTTGATATGTCATGTTGTATTCTGAATAAAATATTGAAATTTGAAACTTCCACATCATTGCATTCTGTTTTTATTCACAATTTGTACAGTGTCCCAACTTTTTAGGAATCGGGTTTGTACTTTCAATAAAGCATCTGCAATAGATTTGTAAAAGGTGTTTTATGCATGTTTGGCCTGGGCTTTTGTTGCATTTACACTGTTCTGACCAGCAGGGGTTGCCGTGGAGACGGGTGTCAGATTGATTCGAAGCGTCGAAACAATACGGAACATTTGCTTCAACTATTTCTGTGTTTCGCGAAGCCTCAGTCTGCCCATCACTAGTGTTCAGGGAGGAAGGCAAAGACAGGTAAATACAAATCTCAAACATATTTTAATGAAAGAGAACAGTGAGTAATACAGGTGAGTAATACAGGTCTGTAGCAACACACTCTATACTAAGACGTACATAGACGAGACCGGACAAAGACTGAAGAAAACAGGAGAACTTAAATAGCAAACACAAACAAGATAATTACAAGACCCAGCTGACACAGATTAACTAATAATGATGGTGACCATGAGGACAGACAAGTTGCGGGAAAACTAGAACAAAGGAACATGTGACAAATGAAAACAGGAAGCCCATGATACAAAACAGAACATAACTGTGACATGTGAGGATGTTGGAGGTGGAGATTTATAGCCTTTTCTCACAGCACTTAATATTAAACTTATCAATTTGATGGCCGATCCAGAAAGGTTCTCCTCAAAACATTGGATTCCTCCGTGCTGTGCCGGGCCGAGGCACAATTCAAGTAAAATTGATAATTCCACGAATAACTGCATTTGCAGATTTCGAACAGAGATGGTGACAAAGTGTGTGTGTGTATATATATATATATATACACACACACACGCACTGAACAAAATTATAAACGCAACACAAACAACCTATTTCTCTCAAATATTATTCACAAATCTGTCTAAATCTGTGTTAGTCAGCACTTCTCCTTTGTCAAGGTATTCCATCCATCTCACAGGTGTGGCACATCAAGATGCTGATTAGACAGCATAATTATTGCACAGGTGTGCCTTAGGCTGGCCGTGATAAAAGGCCACTCTAAAATGTGCCCGACGTGTTTTGGAGAAAAACAATTATTTCATATTTATTTCAGTGATTTTCCTCCGACTTTCCATTATTTTACTTGAAAGGTTCGATATACACATACACTCACCTAAAGGATTATTAGGAACACCATACTAATACTGTGTTTGACCCCCTTTCGCCTTCAGAACTTAATTCTACGTGGCATTGATTCAACAAGGTGCTGAAAGCATTCTTTAGAAATGTTGGCCCATATTGATAGGATAGCATCTTGCAGTTGATGGAGATTTGTGGGATGCACATCCAGGGCATGAAGCTCCCGTTCCACCACATCCCAAAGATGCTCTATTGGGTTGAGATCTGGTGACTGTGGGGGCCATTTTAGTACAGTGAACTCATTGTCATGTTCAAGAAACCAATTTGAAATGATTCGAGCTTTGTGACATGGTGCATTATCCTGCTGGAAGTAGCCATCAGAGAATGGGTACATGGTGGTCATAAAGGGATGGACATGGTCAGAAACAATGCTCAGGTAGGCCGTGGCATTTAAATGATGCCCAATTGGCACTAAGGGGCCTAAAGTGTGCCAAGAAAACATCCCCCACTCCATTACACCACCACCACCAGCCTGCACAGTGGTAACAAGGCATGATGGATCCATATTCTCATTCTGTTTACGCCAAATTCTGACTCTACCATCTGAATGTCTCAACAGAAATCGACCACACCCCTAAATGCATTGAAGCAACTGCCATGTGATTGGTTGATTAGATAATTGCATTAATGAGAAATTGAACAGGTGTTCCTAATAATCCTTTAGGTGAGTGTATATATACATACATACATATACACACCCACACACACACACTGTATAGCAAAATCTCAACTGCTTGAGGAAATGTGACCACACCACCTTTCTGTCCCCCACAAAGGTGGGGTAAGCGCTTTCTGGTAACCGATGCTGATATTTCAAATAAAAAAAATAAAAAAATTCCTACCCCAAAAGGGTCTCGCCCCTATTTTGATAGCTCTGCTCCACACATACATACGCAACACAGGCAAAGACTATGGCAGAATGTGCTGTGCCAACCAGCCGAGGGTATGATATCATCAATAAGTGAAAGCAATGTGTGTGTTACTATGGTAATCCAGGTCAAATGTTCAATGAAAAAGTCATCCCTTGCATCCCAAACACAGTTCTCATGAACAACTATATTACAATTATGACAAGATTAGAGGGTTATATCGATCACAAAAAGAGGACCCAAATGAAACAAACATATATTAGGAGTATATTATCTTACTTTTCGGACACACTTTGGGAGCTGACAGTGAGGAGGTTTAGACACTCCAGGCTTATAGGGCGTGGACATGAATGAACGACAATACGATTGCAAATGGACAAACAAGCGGACATGACACACAAGCATATTGAAGCAAAAGCCAGCATATATTAGTTCTGTGAAACAAAACAAAACCAATGTTACTCGCCTATCGAGAAGAAATAAAGCAACCTCGGCGTCCGATTGCAGGCCTTCCCGCTCCTTGAGTTCTCTCCAGTACTGGAAAGCTGATCCGATATTTATATGAGTCGTACTTCTTGCCTGATCGTAAGCCTTCTTTTGTTCCACTGACATTTATCACTTTTATTTTTTATCTGCCATCTTTCTCTTTCTGTCATTGCTCGGCTAATGTCCATCCTGTGTGTCATGTCTTCTGAATAATGATGTGCACTGAGCAATCTCTTCTCCCCATCAATAGTAGACATGCTCCTTACTGCTGATTGGCTACAAGTTTGTTTTGGTACTCGGCCCGAGACACTTTTCTAAAGCATTTTTGAAATATCACTTACCCCACCTTTAATGGTCATTTCAAATCTGTACTATTTGTACTACTGTAATGTACAAAAAAAAACTAATATACTGACACAAATCAAGAATTGAACATGAACTAATTCATGTTGTAAAAGTCCCATATGGTTTTATGTATGTAAGCTCTGAAAAAGATTTTGAAATGTCCCTTGCTGCCAAATCAGTAGCATCACTGGACCTACATTTAAAGGTATTTGGTGCCTCTCCATCTTTCGGCACTGAGAGAGATTGGTAGCTAGTGTCTGATCTGTGCTCATTGATCAAGCCTGAAACAGGACCATTAGTATGCAGGTCCTGCCCCCAGACACAAACCAGTGGAGAGAGCGTCTGTGCGAAGCCGCTGCAGATGCTACCGCTGGTTCTATAGCACACGCTTTCCTCCAGAGCAACGAGTCTTTGCTAATGAAAGCTGACTGCACTTTCATACAAACGCTCACGCTCAACAGCTTTACGCCTCTACAGACACACGCTGAAGCCGACAGTTATACACGCCCAGAGACTTAAATACACACCAAATTGCTCTCCTCTCGATCTCTCTGACAGATATGCATACACACATTAATCCACAGAAGGAGGGTTGAAGGAGACAGTTTGCCAGGCATAAGTGGAGGAAGCTATTCTACAGTGCTTGACAAAAAGGTTCAATTTCCTTCCATTTAATCTTTAACCCAAATATAGAAATGGGAGGCACTTTATCACCTTGCCTCTTCACTGCAATCAGATCAGCCACAATTAATGCTTATCGCCGTCTGTCTGATAGAAACATTTTCCGCTCGTCTTTCATTCTCCTTTCTTTCCTTTTTTCTCTCTCCCATTTAAGGACAGCAGGTTTCTTTTATTACACTAACCTTTTCATTCTCTAAGGTTTAATCTTCAAACAGTTTGTCTTCTCCCTAGATTCATTTCAAATGCAAAATGGACAGCTTGAAACCGGTTGCCCCAACCTCACTGTGCCTGCAATTCATCCACAATGACAAGGAGGCAATCAAAGAGACAGATATATAAGCACAGAGAACAAGTGCACTTATCTAAGATAATGTGTGCACAGAAATTACACTAGAGGCAGAGGCACGGAGTCTCAAGGAAAATGCAGTAATACAGACGGTCCTCATTTCTCACAAAGCCTTTTTTTTTTTTTTTTTACAACTATAATAACTGTACATGTCTGTTGAACCTTGAATAAATTAAATCACACATGAAAAAAATAATAATAATTTTTTCCCCTTAAAAAAATACAATAATTTCCTATCTTATATTTCCAAAAATTATGCATTTTAAAAGTGTTACACATATGTTCTTTTGTTTGTTGAATTTATGACCAAATGAAGGGTACGTTTTCCTTGTAATTTGTGGATGTAAACATTTATGAGGCTTAAATCTCCTAGTACATTTTTAGACGGAAATTTAGCTTGTTTCGGCTATGAAGGACTATGAATTGTATTTGAATGAATTGGTTGACTGGATAATTCAATGGCTCATTTATGAAGACAGCCGTAACAATGTAACCAAGAAAAATGGTCAGTGAGCAAATTAGTAAATGATTCTTTTGAATCCATTCACCAAAAGATTTAAGTAATTGAAATAAGTCAAAATCACCACCACTAATTATCATCAATAATGATTTTTAATAACCATTTTATCGGGTTTAATTGTTGAGCAATAAACTTTGTGGTAGATGTTTAGGTAAGGACAATCAAGTTAAATGAATGTTGTCAAAAAAACAAAAAACAATGACATGTACAGTCATATAGAATCATGAGAATGAGTTTAAAGTAATCATCTATGATGGTTTGGCTGTAACATCACACCCTGAATGGTTAAAAATGAACAATATGCAAGAGGCACACAACCCAAGCAAAACCAATCAAGTCATATTATGAAGAAAAATTAGTACTAATTTGCATGATTTTATGTACCATGCATGCTTGTTCTGTTCTGTAATTGTTTAGCTTGTGGAAATATATAGCTTGGCTTTACACAGAGTAGTGTTGTTTTAGTAACAATGATAAACTATTACAGTTTTTGTTAGCATGCCTATGTATATCTTCATAGTAAAAACACAAAGGCTGCAGTTACCAATCAACCAATGAGATGGAACAACATTCCTTGCTATTAAGCGTTCAACAGGCATGCGGGCAGCGGCAGATATTCCCCTCACATCCCACATGCCCTGCCACCCTGGCATAATGGCTTTTACAAGAACAATATTGCCAAACATGACCTCCACATCATTGTGTCTGACCCACCTAACAGTGCAATTAAAGCAATTTCAACACACAAATGCACCCATGAAAGAAGGTAGAAAAAAAATACCACGTCTAATATTGCTAATTCACTTTGCCTGTCGCATGACAGAGAAATAATTACTAGCCCTGTTCTCACCTATGGGTATTTAAAAGACTTGGTTATTACTATTCACACAGATCACATAGCGTATGTTGTGGGATGGAGGAGGAGTGTTTATTTAAGTGCTGAGGCTTTTTTAACACCTCTACAGAGACAGATTAACACTTGTTAAATGAACAAGGCTGCCGGTACCCCCTGCTGCAAGAATGGAGCCCTGAGGTTCCACTGCTGTTTAAATGTGTCTAATCTTGCCTCCTTAACTGCTTACTTTACATGATGCTTCTGCTCATTGACTTTAATTTATGTCTTGCCTTTATTTATTTTTTTGCTACCAGCTTTGATTAATGCCACTTCATGCCTCTGAATATGGGTTCCAGTGAAAAGAGAGATACCTGTTGAGGGAGATGGGAGGCCTGACATCTGTAGATCCACAGAGAAGGTGATCAATACTGTACACTATCCCACTTATTATACAACAACTGACCAAATAAATAAATACTTTGAATTAATTTGTAATCATTTTAATTCTATAGTTTTAGCTGTAGAACATATATAAAAAAGTATTCTTATGTCTTTTACTACAATCAATAACTATACTGCAAGATGATACCAGATGTGATGTGATATGAAAGACATGAAAGTAGCCATTTCAGTTAGGGGTCGTCCACACAGAATGCATTTTTTCATTCCACTGCACTGTTTTTCCATTGTTTTTCTATGGATATGTTCGGTGTTTTTGTGCCGTTGCGCTCGCGAGTATTGTCTCGCATGACACGATGTCCACAACATTTTTGTCATTTTAATGCAGTAAAACGTAAATGTTTGAACTGCCCCTTAAGTGATGAGTGATCTGATATGCAGTGGACAACAGCAGAAAATATTCTGACCACTTAACGTTATGTTTGACCAACCAGAATCAAGTATTCCAGACAGCCGTGAAATAGAAATTTGTTAATACAAGACACGTGCTATTGATAATTTGAAACATTCTCAAGTCAAGAGATAAACACAATATTGGCAAATATTGGGACACCCCTCCAAATTATTGAATGCAGTTGTTACAATCACTTCCATGGCCACAAATATATAAAATCAAGCACCTAGGCATGCATACACTTCTACAAACATTTGTGAAAGAATGGGTCGCTCTCAGGAATTCAAGTGGTAAGTTACCACCTGTGCAATAAGTCCATTCGTGAAATTTCCTCACTACTAAATATTCCAGAAGTCGCCTGCAGAGTCAATAGCTACAGACCTCCAAACTTTGTGTGGCCTTCAGATTAGCTCAAGAACAGTGTAGAGAGCTTCATGGAAGATGTTTCCATGGCTGAGCAGCTGCATCCAAGCCTTACATCACAGAGTGCAATGCAAAGTGTCGGATGCAGTGGTGTAAAGCATGCCGCCACTGGACTCTAGAGCAGTGGAGACGTGTTCTCTGGAGTGACGAATCACGTCCAATCATCCAAGTTTGGTGGAGGGGGGATTATAATGTGGGGTTGTTTTTCAGGGGATGGGCTTGGCCCCTTAGTTCTCCCTTCCTGTTCCAACATGACTGCACACCAGTGCACAAAGCGTTGGTCCATAAAGACATGGATGAGCGAGTTTGTTGTGGAGGAACTTGATTGACCTCAACCCGATATAACACCTTTGGGATGAATTGGAGCGGAGACTGCGAGCCAGACCTTCTCGTCCAAAATCAGTGCCTGACCATACAAATGCACTTCTAGAAGAATGGTCAAAAATTCCCATAAACACACTCCTAAACCTTGTGGAAAGCCTTCCCAGAAGAGTTGAAGCTGTTATAGCTACAAAGGGTGGGCCAACTCCATATTAAACCCTACGGATTAAGAATGGGATGTCATTAAAATTCATGTGCATGTAAAGGCAGGAGTCCCAAAACCTTTGGCAATATAATGTATATTAATTCAGGTTTTTTTGCTATTTGAATGGCTTGGTGGTTAAGAAAAGCATGATTTCATGATGAACTACTTTGTGTTATCTAACACATTAGAAGAGAGAGAATTCTGTAGAATTATAAATAAATCAAGTAGAAAAAAATAAAAAAATAAAGAAGTGGAATAAAATAAGTGAGATAAACTGTGCAGTGAGTAAACTGTAGACTTATAAATATGTGGTTAACAAATGTATAAGAGTATAATGTGCAAACAGGTTTATAACAGGTTGTTACTCAGTAACAACGAGAACAGAAAGTGCAGTGCAATGTCAGTGTATCAATGTTTATCCTGAAGTGAAGTCATGTGATGTTAAGTGACTGAGTTCAGGAGTCTGATGGCCTGGGGGAAGAAGCTCCTCCTGAGTCTCTCAGTTTTGGCCATCAGGCTTCAGAAGCGCTTACCAAACATTGCACTGTACTTTCTGCTCTCGTTGTTACTGTGTAACAACCTGTTATAAACCTGTTTGCACATTATACTTCTTTGTACATTTCTGTTAACCGCAAATTTATAAGTCTACAGTTTACTCACTGCCATGTACTGTCCATGTACTGTAAAGATACAATGAGCAGAAAAACTATACAGAATATAAAAGCTAGCTGAAGAGTTTTAGACTACTGAGTATGGACTAGAAAGTCATGCCCTATAGTGTTTGTCTAGGGCCATAAATAGATAAAACAACAACAACCCAGAGACAAATTTGTTGCAACATCCATTTCAGACATTGCAAGAGAGACATGGAATGCATGTTCAAAATGAAAAGGACACCTGGTTGAATGTGAAGTAACCAAACAAGATTTACTTCAGATTACATCTTAAAGGCAGATGTAACGATTTGATGTGGGACTGCATAAAAGAAAAAGTGCCTCTGAACATTTAGGATAGTAGCAGGGTATTCTCCAATGCACTGCGCTGAGGGACTTTACTTGCTTTTCTGTTGTTTTGCTCTATAGTTCTCTTTTCTTTTGAATCCAGAATCCAACTGTACCATACCATTTGTTTCTTATGTTTTCTATGATTGTGGCAAAAAAATATCATAGAGTGATGAAAGTCTGTGCTACACTATTAAAATGGGTATCAGCAAGAGGCTTGCTGCAGTATTATATGAGAAATATTTGAGTTGATTTTTCTTATCTTCAGAAGGAACAAGTTCACAACTGTGAAGCAGAAAACACAAAAAAGGTCAAATTCAAGTCAGTGCAATGGGCTTTTTTTCTGCTATAATAGTTGTATCAATATCGATTTGATAGGTGCGTTGACAGCTATAGATGATGAGAAGAAAATGCTCCTGTTTTAAACTTCTTCAAATCTAGTCCTCTTTTCAAATACTTCACTAGGTTTTCCAAGAACAGATAAGGACAATTCAACCCACTCAAACTGACTATTGTGTTTTGTGTGTTTACAATGTCTGTTGCAATGACACTAAGGAACACACTGTCAATATCTGTTTTAGCTGAAGTTGTTCTCCAACTGCTGTTTGTCCTATATGTCATGCCGCCTTTGATAGAATTGATTCATATTATGTACAGAACATTCTACCCATAATGTTTTCCAAATAAGCATAAAACAATACTGGGTAGGTGGCTGCATTTTCATGTCCCACGTTCCCATTGAAGGCTGAACGACAGAGGTTGTTCACAGAGAAAAGAAAAAGCATCTTAAATTCTTTGTCAATTTGACACACAAAAGCGAACTGGGAGTTGGATCTGTGCTGGCTCACCACAGCGCTGATATGACAACTCTCCATAACACCGTGTAAGATGCCCTCGTTTAGCACATTGTGTGTTTACATCCATTCCTTCAGCTCGACTCCCACTGACAGCTGACAGCGGCACAATGAACACGGCGCATTAGAAAGCATACACTGCAGCTGTAGCATATTCCCTCTTCTCTTTCAGACTCTCTAAAATGTTATCTCTCCTGCAATGAGGCCAGGTGGACCGGCGCTGACTTATCCATTTTAATGGAGGGGAGAAAGCTTCTTTATGTGCCTGTACTGCAAAGATGGATTTTTATGATAGCATCAGTGAAGTGGGCATGTCTTTTGGCACTCATTTCTTACCGTGATGATGAGGTTCATCAAGGCATATGCCAGGAAGTCAAAAGCATTATAAAAGACAGGTCACTGCGGTCTATGCTTAATTAACACTTTCCACAAACTTTTTTTTTTTTTTTTTTTACAGAAATAGTGTGCCCCTCCATAATAAATGAACCCAGTAAAGTTAAAGTTTTGGTGCATGCTTTATAACCCTTTTGTCATCACATTAACTATTAAAAGCTGGCCATTTCATCTCTTCTCCCTCAGAAGAACAAGCTAGCAGTATAGTTATTAAGAAGAAAAGACAGAAAAAGAGCAAGAATGACCTTTATGTGTTATATTTTCAAAAATGAAGTGTCCGAGATTAAAGTCTTAGCACTGGTCTGAAGTGGACATTTAAAAAAATTAAATGGTTTCTAGCAGAAACTGTGAGCAACTCTGAATCAATGACAATGACATACAGAGGACAAAAGAAAAAGAAAGCTGCTCCAGCAACTTCGGTCCTGTCAGTAAGGCCCGTCCATGTGGAAAGCATTCTGTTCCACACACAGAATTTCTATTCCTGCCCATTCACCAAAATGTGTTCTACAGATGGCGTCTAGATTATGTGACTCAGGTGTTTGTTTTTTCAGTCGTGTTTCTGACAGGGTTTTGCACCATTCAGAACTGATTTGAGAATGCCTATTCAAAGAATCCTGAAAAAGAAAATGTAGTATGATTTCCACAAAAACATTAAAGGGATAGTTCACCCAAAATGAACATTATGTCATTAATTACTCGCCCTCATGTCATTCCAAACCTGTAAGACTTTCATTCATCTTCAGAACACAAATTAAGATCTTTTTGATGAAATCAGAGAGCTCTCTGTTCCCTCCATAGACAGCACTTTAACACTTTCAAGGCCCAGAAAGGTAGTAAAGACATTGTTAAAATAGTCCATCTGACTACAGTGGTTCAACCTTGTAAGGAGTGGTTTTACTGCTAAGACAAAAGCTGAGATCCAACGCCCTGCATTAAAACAATAAAACTCAATCTGGAGAGAAGATCTCACAGAGAAACTGTGGGACACCGCCCTGACCAAAACCTTCTCCCCCTCTCTACCTCCTCCCCCTCCTTTTCCCCCCTTCCCCCTGATTCGAGTCCCAGAATGCAGATATACTGCAGATGATGTATCTTGTGAATCTATTGTTTTATCCCTTTCATGTCTGGTGTCTTTTTAAAGGTCACAGTGTGATTGGTAAAATGGTCTCAACATCACTGTAGTCACTGGTAGGATGAGAAAGACTGAAACATATGAGAATTCTGTTCTCCTTATTGAGTGGTCTCTTCAAAGATATCTGATCCTCTCCCCCAAACTAGGTGTTTGTGTTGCAAATATTTACAACCCTTAGTTCTGGTCTGGGTATTTAAGGAAGTGTAGCTGGGCTGCTATTTGGGAACATTCTGTAGTCAGAGCCCCCATGTTGTGTTGTGTTAAGTGTCCTTGAGACATTCACACACACTGCATGTACTATGCCAGACACAATGACTCTTTGAAACTATTTTCATATTACTTTGTAATGGTGTTTTATATTGTATACTGATCAGTTGTGTATGATGGATTCTTTGTAATTGGAATTCCTTTATTTGGTTTTTGCCTGGCTAAAATAAACCTTTGTCTTGATTTACCTTGTATTATTCTGAAACCATTTATTGTAGTATGGATCAATTCAGAGTCCTTTATTTCTGCAAATCATGTGTCAGAATAGATCAAACCGAGGACCCCTGACTGAAGCATGGAGCGCAGGATGCGGGATAATCAAGATTCAAGAGATTCAAGATTCAAGAGTTTTATTTGTCACATACACAGTTATATACAGAATATACAACCGGCAGTGAAATGTAAACAGGTCCGCTCCATGGACAGTGCAAATGTCCATGATTTCCAAAACTATTTCCAATGATTGTCCAAAACTAATCTGATTTCTGACTATTACTGTATTAGCAAGTTGCATCTTTTTGTGTCTATTAATCAAATTACACTTTTTGTTGAATAAGCAGGTGCGACCACTTAAAGGTAAAATATTCACTCTGCAATCCTCTGACTAATATCAGAACTGGCTAGGTTGCGTTGTGAGCTAATGTAATTTGGCGAGCATTACGATATCGGGTCCCTTGATGAACGAATATTTGAAATTAAGAGATACTAAGAAAAATCAACAATCCAAATTAAAACAACTAAAATTATGATCAGTTGTTAAGTTATTTTTGAAGTCATAAAATTGGAGTCAGATCAAAATTAAAAATGGAGTCAGATTAAAAATGACACAGGAGCTGCACTGTTTTTACAACGTAAATTGCGTAGGAGACTGGAACAGACGAGAAGAGATTGTTGAATAAAGTCATTATTTTTGTTTGTTTTTTGCACACAACAAGTATTCTCGTCTCTTCATAAAATTAAGGTTGAACCATTGTAGTCACATGGACTATTTTAACAATCTCTTTAATACCTTTCTGGGCCTTGAAAGTGTTGTCTATGAAGGGATCAGCGAGCTCTCGGATTTCATCAAAAATATCTTAATTTGTGTTCCAAAGTTGAATAAAGGTCTTACAGGTTTGGAACGACATGAGGGAGAGTAATTAATGACAGAATTTTTGGGTGAACTAACCCTTCAAGCAGAAAACTTTTTCAAAACTGATAATAATAATGCTTCTTGAACACCAAATCTGCATAGTAGAATGATTTCTGTATGATCATGTGACACTGACTTTACGTTGCTGCTGAAAATTCAGCTTTGCCATCATGAGAATAAGTTACATTTTAATTTTAATTTAAATTGTAATCATATTTTACAATATTACTCTTTTCACTGTATTTCTGATCAAAAAAAAGTGCAGCCCTTGTGAGCATAAGAGACTTCTTTAAAAAAACATTTGAAAATCTTACCAACCCATCATTTTTGAATGGTAGTGCAAAGAAAAAGTAATAAAATATTACTAGTTATAAAACTATTAATAGTAATAAAACAAATAAAATAAAATTGTTTTAAAAAATAATTAAAAGTCTAAATGACAGTATTTTAAAATAAAAATGCAAAGTTTGTCAAAACATTGAATGTTTGAATGTTGGCTTGACAAAGCTTTGTTTCAAAGTTTTGAACATTTATTGGCCTTACAGATTTCACACAACCCTAGTGTCACTCTGAACATACCAGTGACACACCAGGGATGTAACTGTTATGAATGGGCAGAGACGAGAGGATGAAGAAAAGAGCATTGGTGGAAAACAAACCCAATATGCCGTATGACAACAGGAATTAGCGTGAGCCCTTAAAGAGGCCGAAGAACGGCTGACACTAAGAAGCTTGACTGACTGGTTAACCAGCTGTAAATCACATTCATTAACACACAGGACCTCAGGGATCCTTGCAGGCTTCTGCCATGAAAATACAAGCTGGTCAGTCAACAGGCTAAGAAGGGACACAACCCTCCAATGGAAGAATTAACTGGTTCTCTGAGTTAAACTGTCACACAGATCGTTAGAGTGTGTCATAGCACAATGAGTTTATAGTATGCTAAATAAATATGGTTTTCCCCATGTAGTGAGAGACACAGAGAGAGGGAGAGAACAGATGGAGGCGGTAAACAGCTGTCACTGTTTACTCTGTGGGTCTACTGAAGGCTGGACACTGGAATATGTACAGTACAAGCAGAGATAGGGATGTGCGAGACTAGATTAAATGATACTGCTGCTGCTAGTCGACTTGGAAATACTAGTCGCATACATTTATTTATTTTTTTGCACATTTCTTTATATTTTTGTTACAAAGGTTATATTTAAATTGCCGTTTTGTTAATGTTACATCTTAAAATTAATATGCCTAAATTATTTTGAAAAGTGTAGGGGGAGACCGGGAAGTGTTGTAACACGGGATCAGTTAAGCTATGAAAAGGGCATCACTATGGTGATGCCATCAATATCATACGCTCGCATCGCCTTTTTAAGCTCACAGGAGAAGTGGCATGTCCTGTTAAGACAATCACATCCCCTGTTAAGACAAAGTTTTTTGTTGCGCATTGAGCGATTTATGTGCTAAATGTGTTTCCATCATAGTTTATGCACAAATGTTTTCTTATCGGATAAAAACATTATCCACCTTAATGAAGCACATATGTATGGAAGCCCATTTCCGACACTAAATAAAAAAATAAAAAGAGTATTTGCGACTTTTTATAAAGTCAGAATTCTGAGATATAAACTCACAATTGCATGATATAAAGTCACAATTATGACTGAGAAAAAAAGTATATCATGTTTATATCACACAATTGCGAGTTTATATCTCAGAATTCGGACTTTATGTCACGCAATTGTGAGAAAAAAGAAGTCTGAATTCTGAAATAAAAAGTCGCAATTACTCTTTTTATTTAGTGGCGGAAACAGGCTTCCATACATATGATTTTTTTTTTTTTTTCTGTGCACATTTTTAGAATTTATGTGCATCTCTGCATTTCCATCCAGCATTTTTTATGTGATATTCCAAAATTCACATAAATAGGTGGATGGCAACATAACTAGTGACTGAACTGTTATGTGACAATACAGCGTGCACAAAAAACACACAAGCCCAATTGTTTTTGGGTTTTTTTGTTGCTAAATTTAAAGTCCTTAAAGAAATACAATCAGACCTGCAAACTCTCCCCCCAAACCCCCCCCGATTTAACTGTGTCGCCAAAAAGCGACAAGTTTGCAGTGCTGTACAATACAATATTTTTGTTACTTTAAATTGTTAATTTCATTCAAAAAACTGATTATTCTTTGTTCCTTAAAGGTACCTAAAGGTTCCTTCATCGATTAGCATTAAGCTTTGTATCAGAAGAAACCCGGTAGTATATTCGAATTATCGTACCTCATATCCCCCTGAGACAAGAGATTTATGCATTTTATTTCTTGAAAAAATCCCCCGATGACGCAAATATCGTCATTTTGCGTCATCGGAGGAATA
Organism: Paracanthobrama guichenoti; assembly: GCA_018749465.1. Classification (NCBI taxonomy): domain Eukaryota; kingdom Metazoa; phylum Chordata; class Actinopteri; order Cypriniformes; family Gobionidae; genus Paracanthobrama; species Paracanthobrama guichenoti. The sequence goes on from CM031949.1 coordinate 34,925,711, forward strand.
TTTGGCCAGAGGCTAAAGACTACAGCCAGTAGAAGGAGCTAGTTCCGCATGTTTTCAACCCGCCCACTGGGATCTCACTCACAGAATGTAAATGCGCACGGCCGCTCGGCTCGGGCATTCATAACAGAGCGGTTTCAACTTTTCAAATGAATTCCAATGAAAGTTAAGCTTCCATAGGCATGATCTGAAAACGCGCCAGACTGAACATGCGCCGTGAATGACTGCCGCGCTTACCTCAGCTCTGCTCAGCTCTTCGCTCTCAAAATGAATGAAATCTGACTCCTGCTGTGTTTGTGCCGTGACTTTCGTTCGCCTCACTCACATATTGAACAGACACGTTCAGTTTTTAATTGTAGTGTCTATTCTCTAACTGAACAAAATTTTTATTACTATGAAAATGAAAACGACGGTGGGGGCGGTGTCATGGTGGGCAAGTGATAACCAGTAGCAGTGGCTTTGGGAGTGGCCTCGTTGGGCAGCGAAGCAAGTGCATTCTGGGAGATGTTGTCTTTCATCCACATGAGACAAAAATACATTTTCTGTCTTTTCTCAGTCTAGAAGGCACCAAATTCAAAAATTATTTCACATTTCTACTACATAAATGATCCAGTTTAAATACACATTCATCTTCCCAGCGCTGAAGTACCCCTTTAATGACACACATGCATAAATTTAGATTGTGTGGATCTTATCTCAGCATATTACTGTTTCATCTATCCCCAGCTAGTGGTACAACAAGGTTGTAACAACGGAACTCTTTTGTGTTTGACATTAACTCTCATAATATGTGATTGAGTTGTACATGTCAAGTTGATTATATTTGTATCAGACAAATGTGGCTACCATGTATCACATTTTTAAATATATAGCACGAACAAACACTGAGTTACCGATGCTCAAACAAAATAGGAATGGGCAAGAGTTCTCGAGTATTCGAACGTGACATCGACGATCGATCATGACTCATTTTTATATGAGGAAATCTGTTAATAGGCTATTGGGCTAATAGGCTAATTAATAGGTTAATAGGCTATAATAGGCTATTGGGTTTGAACTTATTGGTCCTGCGCTGCCTGATTTGAATAAATGTGTCTGGCTAAGATTGCTATTAAACACTCAAGTTTAATATACAACCCAGCAAGCAATGTTATGTTTAAAAGACGTATAACAGCTGTCCAAACACAGCCCTGACGTCTAGGCTAAAACAAGGCAACATTTGGGCTGTCATCTAGAACATGAACATGTCAAGGAAATGAAACCAAACGCCTTGTCTAAATTCAAGGTTATTTTGTCTAGAAGTGGGTTACTCATAGCCGGAAATGACAGCTATTGGCTGGGCAATGATCATAATGCAAGGCAAGCACATTGCATGTATCTGATCTATTTTTAGCAGCATTCAGCATGGGATTTGACTCTTATAGATTAAGTAGTCTATTTCAAATGGATTGCATTTATAGACCGTCCCCGAGGGACTAGTCGACTAGCCGGTTGCAAAATTTTTGCTTAAACGGTAATGAAATTGGTCATTGCACACATCCCTAGCAGAGACCCATCTATCCTCTGCCAAAATATATTTGTTCATCCCCAGCTGGAGAGTAATACAATGAAAGGAGCCAAAAAACAGTACCTCTGTACAAAGGGGAAAAATGAAAAAGATTAAAAAGATCTAAGATTAAATACAACTATACCATTATTTCTGCAGTGCCTGTAAAAATACTATACTACTGAGTACACTTGATTGACAGGTGGCTGTCGTGAAAAAAGAGTGTTTACATCTTGAGGTGATGCTGCTGTACTGCTCATAATGGGATATTATTGTAAACACAGTCTTAAATGACTAAACAGATGTATTAGATTATGCAGTGCAAATGCAGCCTATATTGACTTACACTGTAAATCACTCGGGTGTACAATCACAATACAGAAGAAAAGATCTGTCACTACTTTTGTATCATCTCGACTTTAAAAGTCAAAAATGGTTTTGAAAATTGTGCAATTTCACTGGCATTTTTATTAACATAAGCAGACACGCAAAAGGAAGACCTTCAGCTGCACTTGAGAAATGACAGCACCTCAAGTGAGAACCGCTTGTTAAGATTTATTCAAATGTCCTTGACAATCTAAAGAATGTCAAACTGATGGTTGAGAGCCAGTGGGCGACAAAAAAAACAAACAGCGGCTTGGAATGGGGCTTTCGGTCATCTCATAGGCTCCAGTGTCGCTCAACCGTGTTCAAATACCGCTGTGGGCCTACGGAGACACGCAGACTGATAGGTGAAGAGATGGGGAGTGACACATAATGTGTATGGCATATTCATCATGCCAGAGTCCCATCCATCTCTGCCCATATCCCCCCATCGAGTGTGAATAAGTGACTTTGCTAAAAATAGACCATTCGAGAAATAACAATCTGAAACTACAATGAAACAGCAGCCACCTTCGTCACTGTCTTTTCACCAGGACGATTTGTCTCACTTCCAGCTGCTAGGCCTCAAACACATGAGAAGCGGCCAAAGTCCTTTTTTCTGCTGACTCAGAAATATGGCTCATTATTTACTTGCTTAAGGTTATGAGGAGACTAGAGACTTCAGTTTGAGTATTCCTTGTGATGCTGCTGGTTGCTGAGGTCCACAAGCTGACACAAGCATTCCTGAACTTAATACTTTATACTTGCTTTTTAAAAGGGGGGGAAAAAATATCAAAATCAGCTGGAACCTTCTTAACTAACAGTATGCTAAAATATTATGTGGGTACTTCAAAAAGCAAAACCAAGGGTCCAGAATGATTGCAGATTTTAAAATGAAATTTAAGCTGTATTCGATCAGGAAAAAAAAAAAAAAAAAAAAAAGAGAGAGAGAGAGAGAGACAAAATCACGTGCATCTTCACCAGCCTCGTCTCACACACACACAATCAAATCCAGCACTCGACATGCAGCGGCTGATCTTTGAAGTCCCCAGCCTCGATTCGTTTCTTCTCTGTAATTCCCATTAACATTGCAGTGAGTAATGAGTCTTAGAAGATTAAACATCTTTATCCCCCCTCACACTCACAGAAGAGTAATTATCTGAGCAGTACAGTGATACGTTATCTTCAGCAATGACAAGAAAACAAATAAGCCCATGTACGGTTGTGCGGTCGCATGCACAGACGGGAGGTATTGGCGAATGGTCTCTTGCGCGCTTCTGAATGGACTTGCATTGGAATCTTCAGGGACCTGGTGACCGGAGAGTGTCTCGTCGAGCCTTCTGAAGGATCGCTTCGGCCGGCAGTATCTAATGAATTCATTAAGGAGATAGGACTGTGCAAGTACAACTCTACTCATATGGTGATCTGTGCACTTTGAATAATAATTTACTTTGGAAAGAATTCACTTTACTAGAAAACTGATGGAGGGGAATAACTTTAATTAACGGTACTTTTTCAGATGCAACAACCTAACAGTTGATCTGACAGACCAATCTCTCACCATTTCAGCTGTCAATAATATTGCACTGTTATTTGACCACAAGCTGATCTGAATTTAAGCCTTTTTACCTCCTGCTGCTACCAAAAGAGGCTATAAAAATCTATTTTAGTTGTGTCAGGGTAAACAAGAAAATGGAGGGAAAGAGAAAGGGTAGCTTTCATTTTAAATCAGCTTGCTCTTAGCCTTGTGCTATTTTTCAACAGGCAAAAAGGTTGGATAATGGATTTTACTTTTATGCTTCCACTATCCTACTGTTTTGGATGGTCATTGCTAAATATATTTTGCCCATTTTTCTTGGTTACTTTTCTTTAGCAGAGTTTGTCACAGGATGTGTAGTGATAACAAAGACTCTTACATAGTCTTGACACACAATTTCATCCAATGCAGTCCATGAAAGGTATACATTTATCATTATGTGTATCCCTGCAAATCCGTGATATTGGCAGAGCCAACACCATACTCTATTAGCAGAAACACATTGCATAATCTGAAATGTGTTATGTGATTATGTTATGCTGTTTTCTTGTCTTTGTATTTTAATTAGGCCTGTGCTTCCTGAATTTGAACTGCATACAAATAATGAGAATGCAACTTCAGTAATACCTTTATTTCCTTAAAATGTAATTTAATTTTGATGCTCATTTTTTTTCAATGTACGATGTGAATATTTTGCCAATCCAAGTTTTAGAAAAAAACAAGCATGAAGGTCGACTGTCAGTGGATCATACAAAAACATACAAACGAGAGTTTAGCCACCAATTCACCAAAATGTATAAAGTTACAAATTGAGAGTTTTGTATTTTGTACATTACAATAAAACACTATTTTGCATTCCACATCCTCTTGTGCCCTCACATCATGGGTCCCCAACCTCTGGGCCACTTAACAGAATGGCTTCCGTCTTGACTAAAATAAAGATACCTTTCCTACTGCCTTTTTAAAAGTAGTTTCAAAGTTTTTTCCCCACTCTGCAACCTTAACACACTATCTACATTTGCATCTCTGAAATGGAAGCCTCTCTTGCGCCTCTCTTTCCTCCTGCATGTGTTCCTTTCCCATCTTTCTTTACAAAGAGCCGGTATCTCAGCTGGAGCTTTCCTCCACGCATACAGAGTCTGATGCTCCTGCAGGGAAGGAGAATTCTCCTCTCTGCCGATTCAACAGAGGAGCCACATCAAATGGCAAACACCACCACAGGCTGCCTCAGCTTCAGAGAGTGAGATAGAAAGCAGGAAAAAAGAGAGAGAGAGAGAGAGAGAGAGAGAGAGAGAGAGGGGGAAAGAAAGCGGAGAAGCATGTTGTTGTGATAAACTGTGCCCCAGCGCCAGCTTGTTTCTGCTAACTTGTGTCTGTGCACTATAGAGATGTGAAAATAGATGCACATGGTTTATCACTAGAAGGATATGTGATCTGCTCCATCATTTTGAGACCCAGAAACGCAGTTGAGTTTAATAATAATCTATGCTGAATAATCTATGCTTTGAACTAACATATGCATGAACTAACGATGAAAACATTTGTTGCAGTATTTATTAGTCTTTGTTAATGTTAGTTAATAAAAATACAGTTGTTCATTGTTTGTTCATGTTAGTTGACTGTGCATTAACTGATGTTAACAGATACAACTTTTGACTTAATGTATTAGTAAACGTTGATGTTTGACAATGTCAATCAGAAGATGATCATCAGTACAAATAAAATAGGGTTACAGCACCTTTGGTACATATATACACACGCACACGCACACACACACACACACACACACACCTCATTAGTGTCTGTGTTTATGGGCTCCTATACGTAAGCCATCGACCATATTGGAACAGTCAAATCCGGTCCATGACCTCTCGCGAGCAAGTCGACTGTGCATCTGCAACCTAGTTATTCACATGTATGAATATCTATATCTGCAATAGACCTTAGCAGATAATGTTCAGCATTCAGCATTTAGTTTATTATTAATGTGATAATTCTGCATATGGATATAGCATATTGAGTTATACACAAAAACACAAACCAACACATGCTCAACTCTGGAAGGTTATCCTCTATCCATCTGCAATGTATAGATCGGTGGTTTTTACAGCCATAGGCTGCACAATGCTGTGACATTTTCAATGAAAATTAATTGATTTGTTAGTGTGAGTGATGAACAGTGTGAATGTAGAATCTACATATATACACTATATTGCCAAAAGTATTGGGACAACCCTCCAAATCATTAAATTCAGGTGTTCCAATCACTGGCCATGCTTCTACAAACATTTGTGAAAGAATGGGACGCTCTCAGGAGCTCAGTGAATTCAAGCGTGGTACTGTGATAGGTTGCCACCTGTGCAATAAGTCCATTTGTGAAATTTCCTCACTACTAAATATTCCACGGTCAACTGTCAGTGGTATTATAACAAAGTGGAAGCAATTGGGAACCACAACAACTCAGCCACAAAGTGGTAGGCCATGTAAAATCCCAGAGCGGTGTCAGCACATGCTGAGGTGCACAGTGAGCAGAAGTCACCAACTTTCTGTAGAGTAAATAGCTACAGGCCTCCAATCTTTGTGTGGCCTTCAGATTAGCTCAAGAACAGTGCGTAGAGAGCTTCATGGAATGGGTTTCTACCTGTGCACAAAGCAAGGTTCATAATGACATGGATGAGCGAGTTTGGTGTGACTGGCCTGCACAGTCACACCAAGTGAGTCCCGACCTCAACCACATAGAACACCTTTGGGACGAATTAGAGCGGAGACTGCGATAAGGCCTGCTCATCCAAAATCAGTGCCTGACCTCACCAATGCGCTTCTAGAAGAATGGTCAAAAATTCCCATAAACACATTCCTAAACCTTGGAAACGTGGAAAGCCTTCCCAGAAGAGTTGAAGCTGTTATAGCTGCAAAGGGTGGGCCAACTCCACATTAAACCCTACAGATTTAGAATGGGATGACATTAAAGTTCATGTGCATGTAAAGGCAGGCCTCCCAAATCAGGCCTCCTAAAACAGAAAACTGCAGGGAAGTTTCTGTGACAAAAAGTTTATAAACCTTTCTCATTATCATGTGAAATTATGTAATCATCTATCCACAAAAATGTTGGAAATTGTGCAAATGTGAAAAGAAAAAAAAGTGTAACTGGAGCATGTAGTGTTCTAAATTCAAGTTAAACTCATATTCAGATAGTTCAAATACTTCAGTATTGGAAAAAAATTTTTTAAAAGAAATGCTATTTTTGGTCAAGACCGCAATGGAAATACAATGCATTTATATTACAGTACTTGTTTAACCACATTAAAGAATGTCAAAATGATTTTTTTTATTTTTTAATTTTTTAGTGTGAATGACAATCTGAAACCTGACACAAAAAAACAGCTCGCTAAATAGAAGAGTGCATCACAAAGTAAGTGCTCCATCAATTTTGGCTTTGTTATCTCATGTCAAAATGATCTCATGTCATCTGGAGAAACTACTTCTACAAAATGCCTGACATTTCTGGTTATTATTAGACCTGTCAAAAGAAGTTTGTCATACACAGACAACATAGCTGGCAGAGCAAACCACCCAGTGTGTTTTACACTTCAGACCTGCATGGTGAAATTAGCCACCAGCATTAAAAACTCATCTTAAGTAGATGGAGCAGCATAGTAAAGCCTGCAGCCTGAATCCTGACATCCAGCAGCACTGAATGTGTCAAAGAGGTCTCTCTATTGGCAGATACACGTATCAGAAGAAGAAACCACAAGTTCATAATGATAATTACACCACAAGTCTCCTTTTCAAAGTGTCAGAGCTATGTTCTTGCCACTTACAGTATACCGACTCGAGGTAAGAACAGAGTAAACCGGGGTAAGACCAGCATGAAGGTTAGCAGAGTGCCGGAGCCGAAGCCTATGGCTAATTAATGCAGGTATACGCACTCGCTGCTCAACATGGTGTTTGCCCACCCAGTGTTAATAAGCTTTGAAAGAAGGGGGACGTCTGCCCTGGATTCACTGGGACTACAAGAGGCAAGCAGAATAGTTAAACAGACAGGCCAGAGTCTGCTCAGTCCGGAAGGTGAGAACATGTCAAACATTTGACAAATGTTGGATGGAAGCAGATCTGAATGAGTTTGCAGTCAATTTTAAGAAAGAGACAGGTATGTGGACGAAATGAAAAGGCTGTTGTTTAAAAAGAAAATATGGATGACTTGTTCACAATAAGATAAATAACATTCATTTAATATAAGCATCAAAAGCATCACTAAAAGAGTCCAACTCAAAATGATACATCAATTATAAAGTGTTGATTTATAGTTAGAGTTGTTGATTTGGCCATCTCACTTGGCCATGGTTTTTGGTGAGAAATTTGTTCACAATTTACAATCTTTTCCTGTTTATTTTAGATGGACCCCTGTACTAGGAGTTCATGAAATAGACTACTAGATTTTATGGAATCTGCAAAACAGAATGTTACGTGTTGCTGCTTGCATTACGCCTACATGCTTCTCTTTTCATTCTGGACGCTGTGTGTTGGCTGAGATGACTGCGGTTCCACATTGTTCCATGCCCGGCAAAAAAACATCCAAGCTGAGACGCTGAAGGATTTTTCACGGGCTGTGTGAATGTGTGATATTAAATGTATCCTAGAATCACGGCCAGAAATAATGAAATGTATTTTTTCTGAGTTAACCATTGGCAATTGATGAAGTTTATTTAATTCACATTCAGGTTAATTCAACCTATCAGTGCGAGAAGAGACCTAGCCGTTAGGGATGTAATGATTCACTCAACTCATGATGCGATGCGATTCACGATTCCACAATAAAATTCTCTCACAATTTGTTTAAACGAAATCAGATTTAAGACAAATTATAAAATGAAAGTGTCCTTTTATTTCTCAGACAAAATGCTGCATATTTCTTTGTAAAATTTAAATATATATTTTGTCAAATAATAACCAAGTTGAAATTTTAAAACAAATCCCAAAAAGTGCCTTCAAGGAGATCTTCCAAGGTTTTTTTTTTTTTTTTTTTTTTTAGGATGAGGTTGTTTCAGCTGTCTTTCAATCCATCTGGTCAAGAGGCTGGATACTGGCACCTTCTTCACCCTCATCCTGCACAGAGGGATAGCAGAAATATAAAGATTTAAGATCAAATTTAAGTACAACAGTGACACGTGTTTTACACTGTTATAAGGCAAGCTATATAAGATATATATTATTTGTTATAATTTGTGTCATTACACTTGCAAGAGTTCGAAAAACAAAACACATTTAGAAAAATATGCCATAATACAATCAACAAATTATTGAGAAAAAAAAAAGTCCATGTACACATTTAGAGAAAGAGATAGTAAAATAAATACAACACCTGGTTCTGCAACAGCTTTCTCCTTCAGTCTGTGGAATATATCCTCGCACTGGTCTTTTTACTACAACAGAAAACAGCCTCATGTTTTGCCATGAAAACACAGATGCACCTTGTGATCTCCGTGGCTCTCGCCCTCGACGCCGCGAATGGGGCTGCAAATCCACCGGTGAGAGGTTTGGCCTATTATCTTTTTACATATAGACAGAGGTGACTGGAGCCTCTCACTGTGGTAATTATTTGTCTTCGGAAAGTCAAAATGCCGCAACACCTCCGATTTGAATGAGTTAACATCAACATCTACGGACTTGCCATCGCCATGCTTCTGTTTGATGGTGCGTGCACACAGTCCGTAGCGCTAGCTACAACTTGCTCGTTGCTATCGTGCCTGTAAAATGAGGTCACAGTAACTATAGTTTCAGCATCCCTGCTGTTTAAAACGTGTATCGTGATTCGTTTAACATCTCAACCAACTTGAATCGTCACACATTATCAGAGTGAATCGTTACATCCCTAATAGCCATTCCTCACCACTGTCCTGTGACAGTTTTGCAGAATCGTTCCTCCACCCCAATGCCTCACTTTAGCTGGTTCCAAGGATGGGGCAAGTACTCTGGGTTCGGGCCAAATTCTGAGCTCAGACCCCTGCCCTCGGACAGCATGCCAAAAATACATACATCATATATAATCTGATTAAATGTAAGTTTGAACTTGCAAAATAACTATAGGGTATATTTAAAAGACAGAGATGCACTAAACACTAAAATGTTTTTCCTTTGCATTTTTACACATACATACGACAATGTTGTCAAAATGATTCCCGTTTACACGGATTCACGAAAATTACTAAAATCATATTATGCATGCCAGGCCAGTAGTTGCCGATGTCACTTTGTAAAGAAATACTGTGATTGAACAAGTAATAAGCATGCCTATGATGTCACCACTTTCAGAAATTTGCGTTTTTGTAGTTTACACAGAGACGATAACGGTAACTTTTAAGTGCATCTTTTATAGCACTTTATCTATCAGTAGATTTCAATTACAGTACATATCTTTGAAGGCCTTTTCTCAAAATATTTTTTTTCTCCTGCACTGAGTCAGAAATATCCACTTCAGCAGCACTTACATACACCAAACTTTAGTTTTATTCCTATCCAGGAGGTATTTACAGAGTTCATTTATAATTGGCCTGATTTTATACATTTTTTTTATATATATATATATATATATATATATATATATATATATATATATATATATATATATATATATATATATATATAAATAAAAATCTGGTTGTTGACAGTATTTTCTAATTTGTGGGGTGAACCTTTTTTTTTGTGGAAAATTATGCAAATTAGTGCACATTTAATTAGATAATGCCTCAGTTGCATATTTAAACATAACATTTCAGAAATCTTGTAATACAAATAATGTTTGCAATTCTTAATGTAATCAATCAAGTGGAGATGTATGGTGATACATTAGTTATTTCTTTACCCTATTCACCTGTGGTCTTGTCTTAAAAAGTAATTTATTTAAGTTTAAAATAACAGCATTTCTTCTAAATCCTTTGTAACATGCAAGTGGCACTTTTGAATGTCTTTCAAAAAATGCATAAGTAATTCACTCCAGTATTTTCTGTTACTTTATAATAATAAACCTAATTTTCCAAAAGAGTGTGTTGACAAATCGACTTCTAACATATTTTCTGCTGAGTTCAGTGCACTACGGCTCAGTGCTGAAACTCTACTTGGACCATGCAGTGCCGCCCCGCTCCGCACTGCTTGTTAATATGCGTACCAAAATAAATATGCTCTGCTTTCACATGCTGTGGGGAAAAGGCATTAGCTTCAAGGAGCACAAAATGTGTCAGAATGGAACAAAAACTTGAGCGCGTTGAAGTTAAAAACCAAGAAGTTGTACTCATGTTGGTAGCGTTTTTAATTTCTCTCAAGGCTCATATTTCACTATTGTGTCCTGAGGGCATGTCCAAACAGAAGGTGATGGTTTTCTGACCTCAGAAGGGGACGGCCACCTCAGGCCTTTGAGTCTAGATCCAGCAGATGGTGAAGGACTCGGGGTGTTGACACCTTAATGAGGGCAAATGGAGGAAAATATCAGTGGGAACACAAAACCCTGCCAGGAGACAATCTGCAACAATCAGAACCGAAAGAGCCTTGGATAGAGTGTTTATGCCACAGTGGTCTTTGCTTGAGGGCAATTTGCAGAAGAAAAAAAAAAAAAAAACATTAGCTAGAAGGTTTGAAAGAATAGCACATTGCTTATTCAAGAAACAGAAACTAAGACATTTGACCTTTTTCAAGAGTTAATCTGTTTACATGTTTTAGGTTGATCAGAGAAGATTAAATAACAATGCAATAGCACTGTGAAAAAGAAACACAATCCTGAGGTTATTGTATAATAATGCTGAATGCCACCGGAGACAAAGAGGCCTGCAATAAGTTGCACATAACAAGAATCAAGGCTCACAGCTTCCCCACACTGCATGTGTTGTGGCCAAAGTCCAAACGCACAGACACCAAACCAGCAAACTTGGATTTTTATCAGCAGCTCTGCAGGCCTAGATATATTCAATGTCCTTTTTGGTGGTAAAGCAAATGTTTTACTATAATTGTCATCAGGGCTGACCCGTGGGTATTTAGGACCCTAGGCGAGATCATGAAAATGGGTCCCACTGGTAGGTAACTCTACATAACGGTGCATAAACGTTTATTCAGCACAACAGATTCAGAACATTTATTCAGAACAAACAATAATTGAGGAATATGCACAAAAGAGAATAAAGGCCTCAATGAAAAACGATTTTGTCCAAGTAAACAAAAGTACGCAGTTAAATCAGGAAAAATGACAAAAGAATGAACTATATACAAAGACCTCTTAAAGAGCAAATCTTCACAGAAAGGTTAATTGTTCACATTTTAAATTGTGTGTGACTTCTTTGCATCTCTGCATGTTGTAAGTGTTATATTATGCTTGAGAAGTTTTAACCTTTGACAAGCTGTTTTTCCTTCCATGCAAAATTGCCATTCATAGTAGGCCTATTAAAAATAAGAATAAGAAGACTACCACAAAGCGTTCCCATGGTGTAGAATGAATACATTATACAGTTTTCTATGTTACTATTAATGATTGACAGTTTGCTGCTTTTATTTATGCTGGTATTATATTTGTGTTCACTTTATATTCAACTAATGAGTTCTCTGGCTGTCACTAATATTGTGCGTTATGTGTAAAATGTGTCTAGGCCATACTGTTGGGTTTGATATCACCTTTAAAGAAAACATGCAAACACACAGCAGAACAAACAAGGTAAGCAAAATATATTCTTAAATGATTGTAAACCCTAAAGAGGGTCACCTCATACACACTTTAATATCAGCTACAGCAAAAGTATTCTTGGTTACCTTCTGTTTTCCTGATACTATTAAGCGTAATATTTACACAGGTTCTCCGCCTCCTAATTTGAACAGCTTCCAGACTCACTTATGTAGGTGTGTTGCGACATACCGGTATTGGCGATAACTGTGATATTTAACATAAAATATGGTTACCGTGTTAATTAGGGGTGACGAAATATACCAGTAGCCTATTGTTATAACCATAATATTTGAAATTAATAGTACACGTATGATAATATGGTATGTAAATTATCCAGCACCAGTATCTGGTTGACATCCTAACGTACAGTAGGTGGCGGAATTGCACCTTAACGCTGGTTGCCATGTGTTATGAAACACAAGCAGTCTCAGTGCGCAGCTCAATCAGCCCAGTCTGCGGGACTTGCCAAATCAACAGTGAGTGCAAAAGGGGGCAATACCACCAACCTCTTCACCCACCTTCGCTATCCTATCCTAGTTATCCTACAGATTTGGCCGATGTACAGAGATTAAGTTACCATTACTCTGCTAGTCCTGAAACAGGAAATGGTACATTAACCTGTTAAAGGCATAATATGTAATTTTCAGCACTAGAGGTTGCTTATTCAAAACAAAGGTGTAGCTTGAAGATGCAGTGAATGAGCATGGATTCATTGGAGTTATCGTCTTCACCTCCACAGCCAATGGAAAGGAAGCCAACGGACCTGGGCAGAAATCATGTTCATGGATGAGCTAATGTATTAAAGTTTTGTTACCGTTACTGTGGTCTGAAGCAGGGCGTGCTGAGAGCCACGTGAGCCGAACAAGGCCGCTTATGCTGCAGTCAGCCATTTCCGGTCTTTTCATTGCGTATGTGGGTTAAGGCTTTTGACAAATATACCAGTTCCCATTCTACACCATGGGAATGTTTTGTGGTAGTCTTCTTTGCTGTTCTTATTTTTAATAGGCCTAATATTACATGGTTAAAACAATCATAAATGCATTTGAGTGTGTTGAAAGTTATTTTTCAACACACTCAAATGTGTATCAAATGTAGTTACATGTAGTAAAAAAATAAAAATAAATATCACATGTACTTAAGTATTCACTGCCTTTGCCATGACACTCAAAATTGAGCTCAGGTACATCCTGTTTCCACTGATCATCCTTGAGATGTTTCTGCAACTTGGAATCCACTTGTGGTGAATTCAGTTGATTGGACATGATTTGGAAAGGCACACATCTGTCTATATAAGGTCCCACAGTTAACAGTGCATGTCAGAGCACAAACCAAGTCCAAGGTATTGTCTGTAGACCTCCGAGACAATATTGTAATTGAGTCACAGTGAGTCCCAATGAGCACAGTGGCCTCCATCATCCGTAAATGGAAGAAGTTTGGAACCACTAGGACTCTTCCTAGAGCTGTCCACCCGGCCAAACTGAACGATCGTGGGAGAAGGGCCTTCATCAGGGAGGTGACCAAGAACCCGATGGTCACTCTGAAAATGCTCCAGCGTTTCTCTATGGAGAGAGGATAACCTTCCAGAAGAACAACCATCTCTGCAGCACTCCACCAATCAGGCCTGTATGGTAGAGAGGCCAGACAGAAGCCACTCAGTAAAAGGCCTCACGACAGCCCGCCTGGAGTTTGACAAAAGGCACCTGAAGGACTCTCAGACCATGATAAACAAAATGATCTGGTCTGATGAAACAAGATTGAACTCTTTGGCCTGAATGGCAAGCGTCATGTCTGGAGGAAACCAGGCACCGCTCATGTTTTTCAATGACTTAAACCCGATTGAACATTTCTGGAGAGATCTGAAAATGGCTGTTCAACGAGCTCCCCATCCAATCTGATGAAACTGGACAGGTCCTGTAAAGAAGAATAGGAGAAACTGCCCAAAAATAGGTGTGCCAAGCTTGTAGCATCGAGGCTGTAATTGGTGCCAAAGGTGCTTCAACAAAGTGTAAAGCAAGATTTCAAACTTCTTTCACATTGTAATTATGGGGTATTGTTTGTAGAATTGAGATTTTTTTTTTTTTTTTTTTTTTATCCATTTTGGAATAAGGCTGTAACATAACAAAATGTGGAAAAAGTGAAGTGATCTGAATACTTTCCAGATTAGTTAAAATTGCTGATTTCTCTGGATCTAAACATTTCTGGAAACGTTTGGGAAAATGTACACAAGTCAACAAATCATTTAACATTGTTCTTGTGGTTTTGGATAATTTCATCTAAAAATCTTACATTGTGCCTTTAACTGCCGATGTCTTTCTGTGATTTATTATATTTACATCCCTCTGGGCTTTTAGTCTAAAAGTGTGCTCATAGTACAGATAAAAACATATGGATTATCATATGTTTACTTCATATATCTTTAGAGAGCAGTACTTCTTCCTATTTTACCCAAAATAGGACAATGTGAGCATTATGAGGTTGTAAACTCTCACATGTAATTTATGTTTCATTCATACTCAACGTCCAAGTGTGCCCTTGTGCAGAAAGTCCACAAGTGAGACTCACGAGTAATAAGTTCCAAGAAATCCCTAATATGGACAGAGACATCCAGCGATCACTGTAGCAGTGTAGCTAAATTAAATGTAAATGTAGAGACTGATTATGACTGATTAAACATGATAATTAACACACCATTAAAGCATTACAGTTTATCTGTGTTCTTCAAGCCATCTCGAGTATTTTCATAAGGAAAATGTACAATGCCAATCGACATAGCCGTTATCACCATATATAATACAATATAATTTATTTTTCTTTTCTATTTGACTGATAGCATTGTTTATTTTTTTCTTTGAGCTTTCTATAGTCATCACAATATATTGTGTATGCGTGTAGTGCAAAATCTGATTTTGTGACAGCCCTACACCTATGTAAATAAATTGATTGTGGAATAAATATACTGTATATGAAAATTCTATAAATGTCTTTTTCTTGATTTGTTTCTTGGTATTGAAACCATACCAAATTCCTTGTGTGCTTGGGCACACTTGGCAAATAAAGTGCTTTCACTGATAGTTATTGATATAGAAGTTGTGAGGAAAAGGTCAAGTAACTGAATAAAAATAAGTAGTCCATCTCACAAAGGTCCCCAGAATGTTGGGAGCCCTAGGTGACCACCAATAAAACGGTCCTTTCCTGACTGCCACAAATTATACTACATGGAATACTAATACATCTCAGTACTCATGCTTATGACATTTAGGTCTGTGCTGGCCTGTTTCTATGCAGGCAAACATTTAGTAAAAGAGGAATCATCACTTCTCATTTCCACCTCTCAGGCAAAGGCTGTTAATTATTGAGCTTAAATCCTGCACTCATGAAAAATATGAATTAATTTTGGTAAAGCATGTCTTACATACTGCCATATCTCTTGGACAGCTGGACAAAATTTAGCTTTTTGTATACTCGATGTCCTAGACGTGTTAAATGCACCAAATTAGTTTTGTGGTATCATTACATAAAACGAAGTTAGACAAAATCTAGCCCATCATTGTATTAAGTCAATCTGTACAGTGCGTTTTAACTCTAGTATTCTTTCAAAACAAACAGGGCCTACAGAATAAACCTGGTAAAAAATGGTGCAACAGTGAGAGGCTAGAACTTCAAAGAGCATGAGACACACAACATTTTTTTTTTCTATTTGATATGTGTCAAAAATCATATTTGGGTTCTACAGACAGCAAGGCAGGGATGAGAATGAAAGAATTCGTAAAGGTACGGGATGAATGAAGATAAAGGGCAAGTGATTAGGTTTGGTTTGGTGTACAACATCTAAAATCCAATAAAAAGATTTTGTTTTCACATCTCACCTGTTGTTCAAGATTCTTCTTGTGTTCCTATGCAGAATTGATTGATTATTTGACACTTAAAACATATTTTTGAAACACTGAACAATGTGAGATCTGGATCATGTTTTTACTTGCTAAATCACAATGTTTGGGAGTTCTTGAACTCATATTTTCTTTAAAATATTAATTATTAGATCACATTTGTAGCACTTCTCACTAAAAAAAGTCACAGCTTCAATTACAAATGTAGGCATCGAATCTCTCAGTAGCCCATCAATATTCTTGTCAAATTTAGACCTGACACTGACTGAACTTTTCGTTACAAAATATTAGGACCCAGAATTTGACAAGTTATCTAATTAAAAAAAAAACTTAAAAAAGGGGTCAGCTTGAAGAAACTTTATAGCACTCAACACAGCCTTTGAAAAAAAAAAAAAAAAAAGAAGTGTCATTTGTGGCAGGATGGGTACTGTAGATTCCAGAGCCAAAGTCATTGAACTCACAGCGTGAGCAGTAATGGAAGTATACACATCCCCCCCCATCCCCGGCTGCTGTCCCACCTCGGAGATGATGAAGAGAGGGCTGATGGAGAGAATGGTCAGGGCGGTAGTGTTGAGGGGGTGTGCATGTCGATAGCATCCAAAACACATTGGCAAGAAACGCAGAATATGAGCTGACAATTACAGCCTTTAATCCTGAACAACAGAATCGGACCTCCTGCCTCGTGCCACACAGAGTGACAGATGGTGTGAGATATTGCAGTCATTAAAGCTCTGAAACTCTGGCAAAGCGATCCTCTAAGTGTGCACAGACTTCATTGATCTGAGCGCGTGCAACAAGCTCAGCCTCGACACCTTACACCTGACCCCCCGATCTAATAATAGAGTGCGAGCGGTGATGGAGGGCATGTGAGGAGAGCAACTCGCGTTTCTCATGAAGCCATCAATTTAGTATCATCTCTTGCTGTTCACATTCTTCTGATTAGGGCGGCAGGGAAATGTTTTCTTTTAAGACATTAAATGGTGTTATTGCTTTTTCTTGTACTCTGAAAATAAACTCAATAATGGAGTGAAGTCACTTATCTTGAGTGGCTAGCTCCTTTACAGATTTGGCAATGTCAGTCTGCTGACTGGATGCTTGAGCCAATATGGAGATTTAAATTAAGGAATCCATAGAGGACTCAGACCACTCAGTGCTCACTTTGGCCTGGACATAATGGGCCACCATCTGTGACAGGTTTTCTCAGAGCTCAAAGCTGATCGCACTAAACATTACATGAGGAACTGATGCCTCATTTTATTTCAGGCATATTCCACATGCTTGTGCCACTTCCAACAACAAGACAAATGGATTTGGAACTTTCGAGTTGACCAATGCCCAATGTAGACACACCCTGGCTGCATCCAAAAACTGAAAAATTCTGCATCCAAATCCAATGATCGTGTCACATTCTGTCTACTGAGAAACCTTCATCTGAAAAATTTTGAAGGCAGCATGGATGTATCTAGGGATGCTCCAATCCGATACTCAGATCGGGTATCGGCTCCGATACTGCCATTTTTGACGGATTGGGTATCGGTTAGGAAAATAATCTAATTGTGATTTTTTTTTTAACCAATATTACGATTTTAGCTCAACTGACCTTGTATAAAAGTGTTTCACAGATATGCCTGGATCATTTGGCACATGGCTATCGCTGTCAGCCATCTTGGATTAATGATGTCATCAAGCAATGAATATTTGGAATACAAGACAGTAGCCACTGTTACAATATCGCTGTCAATCTACTGACACTGAGAAAATTACCATGATAAATTAACCCTAAATGGAGTTAAATTAACTGTCCCCAAATGTGGACACCATGCATGAAAGGGTTAAAATATAAGATGTGGTTTGTCCTCTCTGTTTAATCCCTTAAGACATTACTAACTGTGTTTACATTAATTTTGCATCATAAAAGCACTTTGAGACAAGCACAGCCGCATGCGCGAGCACTCTTCACAAAGCATGGCGCGAGCATTCGAAACTGAAAGCCTTTCGTTAGTGAGTTTCCTATTTTTAATATACAAGCACGCTGCATTCCAAACTACATATGAAGACTTCGTAGAGTATTTGTGAGGAAAATACCGGTGGGCGAGAACACACTGTAAGCGCAACATCAAGCAAAGTTTCTCACAGCCCATATCCTGTGCAATGAAGCCCGCGAATGTCATTGTGATTCGCTTCAACCTTTCCGAACATTATGAAATATTATTTTATTGTGTGTGTTTGTGTGTATGTGTGTGAGAGAGAGAAAGGAAATGGAAGCAAGCAGAATACGGGTGTTTCTAAAACAGAACTGGTCCAGAATCATTGGAGAGAGAATGATTTCTCCTACCCCTATTGTATAGTATGATCAACACAGTATTAGATCGATTAAACACAAACTGTTCTTTCCTGTAGGCATAACATGCCAAGTTTATGTTGCTCCTGCAGACTGCTCGCATGTCACATAAGCAGACTGTAAATCGCAGTCTTTGCGTTTACAAAATCGGGTTTTATCATATTATCGCAAATGCAATTAATCGTTCAGCCCTAGTATCGGTCAGAGAAGACCGATCCAAATCCGATATTGTGCATATAATATTCTATGTTATTGTTAAGCCTCACAAAAGGCACTAATATACTGGAGCACAATTATTTAATAAATAATTCACTATTTGTATCTGTTTGTAATTTTATTTTACAAAGTTAAGAAAGTAATGTTTAAGTCAAGTCTGCCTGATGCCTTTCACAAAAGAATGATCTCAGTCTCTTCCACACAGTGAGGCATACTGTTTATTAGGTAATTCAGCACTTTTTTTTATTTTAGTATCGGATTGGTGATCGGTATCGGTTTATACTGAATCCCAGATATCGGAATCGGTAACGGAAGCAAAAAATGCTGATCGGAGCACCCCCTGTATCCCTCACTGCCTTTGATATATCACAATCCTGTGTGTTCCATTCTGTGACAGTTGAGTGGTGGTCAGTTTGTGTGTAAATGTACATTTTTGTACCTACATTCCTAAAAAAGAAATTACTATTGTATTTGTAGTAATTACAAACCTGATTCCAAAAAAGTTGGGACACTGTACAAATTGTGAATAAAAACAGAATGCAATGATGTGGAAGTTTCAAATTTCAATATTTTATTCAGAATACAACATGACATATCAAATGTTTAAACTGAGAAAATGTATGATTTTAAGGGGAAAATAAGTTGTTTTTAAATTTCATGGCATCAACACATCTCAAAAAAGTTGGGACAAGGCCATGTTTCCCACTGTGTGGCATCCCCTCTTCTTTTATAACAGTCTGCAAACGTCTGGGGACTGAGGAGACAAGTTGCTCAAGTTTAGGAATAGGAATGTTGTCCCATTCTTGTCTTATACAGGCTTCTAGTTGCTCAACTGTCTTAGGTCTTCTTTGTCGCATCTTCCTCTTTATGATGTGCCAAATGTTTTCTATGGGTGAAAGATCTGGACTGCAGGCTGGCCATTTCAGTACCCGGGTCCTCCTTCTACACAGCCATGATGTTGTAATTGATGCAGTGTGTGGTCTGGCATTGTCATGTTGGAAAATGCAAGGTCTTTCCTGAAAGAGACGACGTCTGGATGGGAGCATATGTTGTTCTAGAACTTGGATATACCTTTCAGCATTGATGGTGCCTTTCCAGATGTGTAAGCTGCCCATGCCACACGCACTCATGCAACCCCATACCATCAGAGATGCAGGCTTCTGAACTGAGTGCTGATAACAACTTGGGTTGTCCTTGTCCTCTTTAGTCTGTATGACATTGCATCCCAGTTTTCCAAAAAGAACTTCAAATTTTGATTGGTCTGACCACAGAACAGTTTTCCACTTTGCCACAGTCCATTTTAAATGAGCCTTGGCCCAGAGAAAACGCCTGTGCTTCTGGATCATGTTTAGATATGGCTTCTTTTTTTAACCTATAGAGTTTTAGCCAGCAACAGTGAATGGCACGGTGGATTGTGTTCACCAACAATGTTTTCTGGAAGTATTCCTGAGCCCATGTTGTGATTTCCATTACAGTAGCATTCCTGTATGTGATGCAGTGTCGTCTAAGGGCCCGAAAAACACAGGCATCCAGTATGGTTTTCCGGCCTTGACCCTTACGCACAGAGATTGTTCCAGATTCTCTGAATCTTTGGATGATATTATGCACTGTAGATGATGATAACTTCAATTTTTCTCTGAGAAACTCCTTTCTGACTTTTTTTGGCCACAGCATTGGGGGAATTGGTGATCCTCTGCCCATATTGACTTCTGAGAGACACTGCCACTCTGAGAGGCTCTTTTTATACCCAATCATGTTGCCAATTGACCTAATAAGTTGCAAATTGGTCCTCCAGCTGTTCCTTATATGT
The DNA here is from genome assembly GCA_018749465.1 of Paracanthobrama guichenoti. Classification (NCBI taxonomy): domain Eukaryota; kingdom Metazoa; phylum Chordata; class Actinopteri; order Cypriniformes; family Gobionidae; genus Paracanthobrama; species Paracanthobrama guichenoti. The sequence goes on from CM031949.1 coordinate 34,946,112, forward strand.
ACATTTAACTTTTCCGGCCTTTTATTGCTACCTGTCCCAACTTTTTTGGAATGTGTAGCTCTCATGAAATCCAAAATGAGCCAATATTTGGCATGACATTTCAAAATGTCTAACTTTTAACATTTGATATGTTATCTATATTCTATTGTGAATAAAATATAAGTTTATGAGATTTGTAAATTATTGCATTCTTTTTTATTCACAATTTGTACAGTGTCCCAACTTTTTTGGAATCGGGTTTGTAAATATTTAAGTTACCACCAAAGCTCTCTCTATTTTGTTATAGATCATTGAAGTGTTATGCTGCCTCATAAGTCTGTCCGAAATAAGTTACGTGACGTATCATTATGCACAAACGCTGCCTGCAAAATCATTGCAAGATTTAGCACGTTGACTTACCTCAAGGACTCTCCCGTGCTACTTACCTGCTTCCCTGTCTCCAGTGTGTCTCCTCGTCATCGTCTCCTGTCTCCATTGTCTCCCCGGCTCCTGTGTTCCGTCCTCCTGGTTCTCCTACGAAAGACTCTGAGTATCCTTATCCTGTTACCTGCCCTATCCTGCCATTCATCCATCTGACTGCTCACCTAATCTGCTCTGCACCCCGGTCACTCAATAAACTGTCATCATTTCCATGTCCTGTTCTCCATGTCCCTCTGTACGTAACAGAAGACCGGACCAAGCGCTCCGTCGAACCCTCACCTCTATTCCTCCCGCACCTTCACCAGCGAGCACTTCCGGCACTAACAACGATTCTCCTTTGTCTCCAGTAAACGCCAGTCCCATGGCCAAACCGGCGCCCTTCTCTGGCTCGGCAGAGGATTGCAACGGATTTCTTCTCCAATGCTTGCTAGTCCTGGAGATGCAACCATACCTGTACCCCACCGAGCGATCCAAAGTGATATTTATCATATCCCAACTGTCTGGCAAAGCCCTCCGGTGGGCAGAACCATTATGGTCTCAGAATAATCTGCTCACCCACTCTCTCTCCAGCTTTATCGCCCACTTTAAGGAGGTTTTTGGAACACCCTCGTGGGATTCAGCAGTTGGTGAGCAACTTTATCATCTAAAACAAGGTACAAAGTCTGTTTGAGTATGAGTATGCTCTCCAGTTTCGCACCCTGGCTGCTTCTAGTGGGTGGAACAAACAATCTCTACTGACCACCTACCATCAAGGTTTGGATCCTTAGGTACGGTTGCATCTCGCTGCATACGAGGATACCATCGGGCTTGAACGTTTCATCCAACTCTCCATTCAATTCGCCACTCGTATGCAGTTGTGTATGGAAGAACACCAGTGGCAGCCGCTATTAATACCATCCCTCCGCCAGCCAGAGCATGTCAGCCCTCCGGAACCAGCCCACGAACTCATGCAGCTTGAGAACTCCCGACTGTCCACAGCTGAACGGCAGAGACGGCTGACCTAGAATCTGTGCTTCTACTGTGGATCACCCGGGCATTTCATCACTGAATGCCCCGTCCGCCCGCGTCGTCCAGCGGTGAGTGCAATTATCCCATCTCTTAGAAAGATGAAACCACTCACAACCACCGTAATCCTTACTGCTGCCGATGTGTCACTTACAGTTGTCGCTCTCCTCAACTCTGGGTCAGCCGGCAACTTTATCTCGGGCTCCACTCGATAACTGGGAAGTCTCTCAGCCGCCGACAAGTGCACACATCCGTAGGTCCTCTACAGCTCAGAGTGGGCCTTCTCCATGAGGAACAACAACATCTGCTGGTTCTGGAGGAGTCTACCGCTGACATCATCCTAGGGCGCCCATGGTTGGAGCAGCACAATCCCATCATCTCCTGGAGGACTGGAGAAATTCTGAAGTGGGGCGACGGCTGCTTCCAGGACTGTTTCTCTGCACTCCCTGTCCCAGTCTCTCCACATCCTGCGAACCTGCCCATCTACTCCACGTCGATCGAGAGTCCGGTAGAGAACCACTTGGTGGACATCCCAGCCTGTTACGCCCCCTTCAGCGTCGTATTCTGCCCCACACGCGCCTCCAAGCTGCCTCCACACCGGCCATGGGACTGTGCCATTGATCTGCTGCCAGGTGAGCCAGTGCCCCGTGGGAGGCGCTAGACCAGGGTTACATCAGTCCATCTACTTCTCCTGCTGCTTCCAGCTTCTTTTTTCGTGGCTAAAAAGGACAGAGGCTTGTGGCCCTGTATTGACTATCGAGCACTCAACAACATCACCGTCAAGTTCCGCTACGCACTTCCTCTCATCCCTGCTGCGCTGGAACATCTCCGTGGTGCCACTGTGTTCACGAAGTTGGACCTCCGCAGTGCGTACAACCTCATCCGGATACGTGAGGGGGATGAATGGCAGACCGTTTTCGTGACACCTACTGGTCACTACGAGTATCTCGTCATGCCATACGGATTGGCCAAACAACTCCGTGTTCCAGGATTTCATCCACGAGGTGCTCCGGGAGTTCCTCCACAAGTTCGTCCTGGTCTACATTGATGATATCTTGATCTACTCCCGGAGCATGGCCGACCATCGCCGTCACGTTGCGGAGGTCCTCCAACGCCTGAGGAGCTTCCACCTCTTCCTGAAAGCCGAGAAATGCTTGTTCCATCAGCCCTCAGTGCAGTTTCTGGTATACATCATCGATCACAGTGGCATCCGGATGGACAAGAGGAAGGTGGAAGCCATCTGGTCCTGGCCCACTCCCACAAACATCAAACAACTCCAACGATTCTTAGGTTTCGCCAACTTCTACAGACGCTTCATCCAGAACTACAGCTCCATCGCCAGTCCTCTTACCCATCTCCTCCATAATCAGCCCAAGTCTCTGTCCTGGTCCCCAGCAGCCACAAGTGCCTTCGAAGCCCTGAAGACCGCCTTCACCACCACTCCCCTCCTCGTCCATCCCAACCCTGAACTCCCCTTCATCGTGGAGGTGGACACCTCTACCACCGGAGTGGGAGCGGTGCTATCCCAGCAGCACCTAGGTGTGACCATCAGCCTCTCATCGGGATACCATCCCCAGTCGAACGGGCAGACGGAGAGGAAGATCCAGGAGATCGGCCGCTTCCTCCGTACCTTCTGTCACGGCCACCAGAACTCCTGGAACCAATTCCTCGGGTGGGCTGAGTACGCACAGAACTCCCTGCGTCAACCATCCACTGGTCTCACTCCATTTCAGTGCGCGCTCGGCTACCAACCTCCACTGTTCCCGTGGTCTGGAGAGCCATCTGATGTCCTGGCGGTCGACTACTGGTTCCGGGAGAGTGAGAGGGTCTGGGGCTCACCATCAACTACAGCGCGCCCTGTGCCAACGTAGGAAGACAGCCGACTTTCACCGTTCAGAATGTCACAAGCACGCCAGGCTCCACCCACTCCCAAGCACCCCGCACAGCCTCTCCCGCATACTGATCACGCACACCTGCACCTCATCATCATCTCATCACTGCCTGCACTTAAGCCCCACACACACAGTCACTGTCCAGTCTCGTTAGCACACCTATTACATGTTGACTTACCTCAAGGACTCTCCCGTGCTACTTACCTGCTTCCCTGTCTCCAGTGTGTCTCCTCGTCCCCTCAGTGTGTCTCCTCGTCCTCGTCTCCTGTCTCCATCGTCTCCCCGGCTCCTGTGTTCCGTCCTCCTGGTTCTCCTATGAAAGACTCCTTAGTCTTTAGTCCTGAGTATCCTTATCCTGTTACCTGCCCTATCCTGCCATTCATCCATCTGACTTCTCACCTAATCTGCTCTGCACCCCGGAAACTCAATAAACTGTCATCATTTCCATCTCCTGTCCCTCTGTACATAACAATATCATGCAAAAAAAAAAAAAAAAAAAAAAAACGTACAAAGGAAGTGCAGAGTCACAAATTACTTGCAAAGCAAATTAATTTATTAAAATTGAACAAAGTATCAGTAAACTCGCACTTCCCCATAGCTCAATCCCACCAGGATTTTGCAAGGTCAAAGACGAGACGTCACATTTGTACACATCAAATTCAAGTTACAAAAATAATTATATATGTGGCAGCAATACCAAGGCAGAGTACATTAAAAAGTTTGAGCTCAAGACTTTTTTTATGTAGATAATTTTCATTACTAAAACATCTAATTGGCAGATTTCCAGTGTCCTACCTATAATAATTTGGCTGGACAACTAAAAATCTTTAAAGTAATTTTTCTCAGTTCCACACTCTAGCAAGTTAAAGTCTTTTGCCTTTGTAGGGCAGAATAGGACAAATAAATACAACAAAGATATAGATACAAACAGTGCTTTAAGTTTAAGTACTATTTTTCCCGTTGTTGTTCGGTTGACATTAATGACACAGACACGAGCGAGTATAGGCTATATTAGACTGATTTCACTTTAAGACCTACAGTAATGTGCAGATCCAGCACTGACTGTCTCCCAATCTTGTTCACTCAAAACATAACCACCAATATGGACATAGGCATAATCATGTGTGTATTTGATCGATCAAGGGCAATAAGCCTAAATAGAACACATTCAGTATCAGTCCGTGTCAGTACCGAATTGAGTTTGTGGTTTGCATCACTTTTATTAACTCTTTTTTTAGTGCCATCATGCTTTTTATTTGGTCATTCATCCACCTTGCGTCATCGCTTTGCCCGGTCCTTGACGCTTATGCGAGACGGCAGGTGAAACATTTAATGATTTGCCTTCGCTTCCACAATCGTGGAACAGGAAGAACTGAAGAACTATTAGCTGAAGAATAAAATCTGTTTTATGTGTCTGTGGTACAATCAGAAAGAGATTGGCTGTAATATACGATGCATGTTGGTCTCATTTGTAGTCATAATAGAGCGAATTATATTTGGACTAATGAAAGAAAGAAACTACAACACCCCGGAATAAAACACAAACACACATTCTAAAGCGCTGTGGGAGCATTTCAATGAGCATTAGAGGCAGTGTTACATGGACATAGGAAAATTAAGACTAGGGATGGCAGGTTTTCAAAAATATTGTATTAGAATACGTGGGCTCACAAAAAAAAATAATATTTGAATATTTGTTTATTTAAATTACGTTATTTTGTGAAAAATGAGAAAGACGTTTTTTTTTACTCAAGTTGTCGTCAGCATCTGAACATGCTTACGATTAGGCAATACACACAACAAGTTTACATTATATCTTAAGGTTTTCTTTCAGTTCAAAACATTAAACAATATGTGTAGGCCTAAATATAAAATGATATATATATATATATATATATATATATATATATATATATATATATATATATATATATATATATATAATATATATAATGCCTAAAGAACAAAAGCATTATAAGCTCAAGCAGCACAAGTAGGAAAAAATGCTAATAAAGCAGACTGCGCTAGTTATTGTGCAGAATGTACATAGCCTACACTCGAGTCGGTATGGTTATCGTGTTTATATTGTTTTTAAGTAATTCCAAACATCGCAGACGACGAGGCAGACAACAACATTATGTGATCAAATACAATCAGATTAACACACACCACAGCGCTACCCAGTGGATTTAGTTATAACTGAAATTCTTTGTGGGATTTATCATGGATTCACTGTATTTACGGCCAGCAAAGCAACGTAGTAAAATTCGAACAGTATTTTTATTTTTCGAATATTAATTACAGTTCCAATATTCATGCACACCCCTAATTAAGACCTGTTTCAAATTATTTAAGACCTAGAACTCAATACATAAGCGAATTTAAGACTTTTTAAGGCCTAAAACTTTGATTTTTGTCTAAAAAAGTATTACATGTGAGGTGCATTACATTACAGTAACGTAACAAACATTACTCTAACGTTCATTAAAAGGTGTGCTGTGAATCTGTGTATCATTCGTTCAGTCGTTTTTTGATTTTTATATTGAAAGTAGAAAAATGAGAAAGAGGTTTTAGTTTTTTCCTTTTTTCAGAAAAACGAAGAGCCTAGACAGGGCTTTCTTCTGTGTAGATAAAAATTCACCTCATTGCATCAGCTGGCAGGATATATGGTTAAGCTACCTTGGTTAATTAAAATAAATAAATATTTTAAACACTAATACAAAAAGGAAAATAATAATGTGTTGCAACCAGACAACCGGAGAACAACAGAGATATTAAAATACATACTCTTATGATTTGTGCCATGTGTTTTCTTAAAATTGATTATAATTGACATCTCAAAAGGATGCTGGTGCGCAGCAGAGTGCGAGCGCTTGGAATATATGGCACGAGTTGCATATATGGATTATTTTACAATATATTTGTATATTTGCACAAAAAAAAAAGGCAAATACAAGCAGGACATTTGTGTGTGCGTGTGTACATGTTTTTCTATCCTGGTGGGGACTTCAACCTGAATGCACACTGACTCATGGGGACTCGTGTCACTGTGGGGACCTAAATTGAGGTCCCCATGGGTACAAAAGCTTATAAAGCGTACAGAATGAGTTCTTTTGAAAATGTAAAAATGAAGAAAGTTTTGTGTGATGGGTAGGTTTAGGGGTAGGGTTAGTGTAAGGGGATATAATATAGTTTGTACAGTATAAAAACCATTACGTCTGTGGAGAGTCCCCAGAAAGATAGCGCGCCTGTGTGTGTGTGTGTGTGTGTGTGTGTGTGTGTGTGTGTGTGTGTGTGTGTGTGTGTGTGTGTGTGTGTGTGTGTGCATGCGTGTGGTGTTCCGGAAAAAGAAGGTAATAAGCAGAACAACATCAAGGTACTTACCCTAGTTCCCACAGTTCCAAAAAATTGCGATGGGTTAAATAAACTAAATAAGCAGATAAACGTACCAGTCAGAGGCAGACGATTTGAAGTGTTCAGGAAATACGCAGCAGTTATTACTTGGAGTTTATTTCATATTGAGTATTAGTGAATTTGTTCTATTCATTTTGTAATAATACAGCACATTTTATAACCGTATTTGCCAGAAAAGTTGCATGGAGTGTAAGTCACATGACATCGGGTCATGCAGAGAGAGAAACACGTGAATGTTGCATTGTAACTGCATTTTATTATTAGTCTACATTCAGAAGTAGTGTAAAACACCGGTAAATAAAATACAACATTAACATTATAAACATTAGGCTATTAACATGTAGGCTATGCGTATTTTACTTCCCCTCACTGTATGACAAATCCTTAAATGAATGGTATTCAGAAAACAACAAGAATGAAAAATATAAGTAGCCATATAATAAAAATATACATAGAAGCCTATATAAAAATATATTGTGCCATTTATTACAACATTTATTTTAAACACCAAGTCTAAATTAATTTATTTAAATTGAAACTGCATCGACGTTGGGCTCGTGCATCTCTCATTCGGTCCAAAGTTTCTATATTTGCAATGTAACATTTGGATGCTATTATACTATTTACGTAAAGAAGGCTTCGTACTTCAGTCAAGTCCCATATGCATATAGGCTAAATCGGCATCTTCACATGCAGAGATATGAGTTTGGAATAACAGCAAGTACTAACTGGTTGTACAGCCTTAATATTGTACAAAAGCATTTTATTATGCAGAATATCTTTTTATATGTTTGCTTTTACTTTGATAATGAACAGGCTGCAATGTCAAGTTAGCAATGCCATAACGCTGTTATGAGAGCGCGTGAGGTGCCATCACTTGGATTTTTTCCTCATTCGAAACAGTAAAATGTTTATATTATTTGTGTATATTAAAAATTACTACAAAATGTCGTGCCTTTGAAAAATAAAGAAAACAACAGGATGCAATGCTTTAGTGCGTCTCTGTCTCCTTGAACATCTTTCTGGCGCACACCAGACACCACAAACATGAACTAAAATACAGCTGGACGTGCCTACTTTAAAAAGTCAACATTACGATTATTTGATGTTAAATGCATTATATAAGTCACTTTGGAATAAATCATGATAAAAAAACATGACTTTACATGACTTTAGTCCGGAAAATACGGTAAGATATAGAAATTATTTTGCGGACCCCTTGGCGCTTTGCTGGCCTAAAATCGCTGGTCTACACAGAAGAAAGCCCTGTCTAGGCTCCGCCCGGTACAGGTTGTGTCGAGCCATTCGCTAGTCTGGTTGTTCGATGAGAAAAATATGAAATGTAGTTGCAATAAACGCATTAAGAATCCGTACAGCTGTAGCAGCGCAGGACTTTTATTCTGCTGTGCAGAACCAAAGAAGACGGAACAGTTTGATCTTCGGCTGACCAATCAGCAGAAAGGGGCGTATAATTCCCGCCCATGTGTAGAAATCGAATATTCAAACTGTTTATTAATTTTTCTACCTCTGAACGAAACACGAAAAATCAAGCCAAAATCTCTTTTTTTTCAAGCTGTTTTCTCATTTTTTACTTTCAATATTAAATCAAAACGGATTGCTGTGCCCTGTTGTTGTGTGATAATCAGTTTCTGGCTCCATATAGCGCTAAAAGCAAACCGCATAGTTAGTCTGTTTTTTAGACAAATGACAGATGTACGTCTTCTCTCAGACAAAAAGATGATGACAGACCAGCATCCCAAGATCTAAGTTCCCAGGAAACGGACAGGTATGCATATAGGATCAGTTTAAGCATCATCTAATATGTACATATATATAACTCCATGTTAGAGTGTTAGTATTAGTAGACTGCAGTGATGTAACTTTGTTTTAAAAAGTGGATGGGATAGGAGCAGTTTAATTTATCGTCACATAATGTTTAACGTGATAGTCCCAGGTTCTTCACATCAGTAAATAAATACATAGATTTGCATGGAACGCTCTTGTACCCTAATGGTCTAGTAGGAGAATTTTTGTTAAGTGTGTCAGAGGTTTTAGGTTGTAATTTTGTTTTGTGATTTCACCGGAACGAATAGAGAGTTTCCGCAACGCCATTAAAGGAACACGCCGACTTTTTGGGACTTTGGCTTATTCACCGTATCCCCCAGAGTTAGATAAGTCCATGTATACCATTTTCATCTCCGTGCATCCCATAACTCTGTCTGACGCACCCACCGCTAGCCTAGCTTAGCACAAAGACTGGAAGTAAACGGCTCCAGCTAGCCTACTGCTCAAAAAGTGACAAAATATAATGCCAACATTTTCCTATTTACATGTTGTGATGTGTATAGTTACATTGTGTACAAATCTTATCTAGCCATCTTATAAACATATATATACTGGGGACTATATTCTCAGAAGGCGAAGCACTGCTACTTCTGCAGAGTGATTTGCTCGCAGCACCTGAGAAGCCCCGCGATGAGGAGCAAAGAGTTCACTCAAAGTTGGAGTAATAGAGTCAGCAATTACTAGATAGTTTACAATAATGGGTTTTCGCTGTATTGTAAAGAACCGCGACAATAAACGGGGGGAAAAAAGGGAATACCATGATATTTCATAGAATTACAATCCAAACCGCTGACCTGATGAATCTATGGCTGCTTGCTCTGGATATAGATCCAAACACATCTGTAGCCATCATCGAGTACCATAGCGTTTGCTCAGAACATTTAACCGAGGACGACTACTTAGAAAAAAATGGAATTTGCTACACGGACCATGAAACGTGTGCTGAAGGATGCGGCCATCCCATCGGTAGTACAGACAGGACAAAGTGGATCTCCTGCGGCTACGGTAAGTGTTCCGTTATGTTTTTAGATGACTAGCCTACTGTAAGTGTCATTTGCTAGAGCTAATGTAACGTTAGTGACACTATTACATGAATAGGGTGGTCACTACTGTATTGCAGTTGTTCCCGTGCTCCATGTATCCCCTGTAATGTTAGTATTGTGTTGTCACAAACGCGCTCTGTCACAGTAACAAATGAATGGTGCTAGAGGTAATTCAGCGTCTTGTCTATCAGCTTCCAAAGTTTGTAACTCCTCGTCTGTGTATTCTGGCTCAAAACGATATGGTTCTGGATTTTGATTTGATACCAAGTAAAAGCTGGGTGGACAGCTGTCATCCTGCCATACCCAGCTGATGCGAAGTGTAGGCCTATGGGAATTTATACACAGAAGAAAGCCCTGTCTAGGCTCTGCCCCGGGACGGGTTGTGTCGAGCCATTCGTTTGTCTTGTTGTTTGATTAATAAAATATGAAATGAGCTGCAATAAACGCGTTAAGAATCCGTACAGCTGTAGCAGCAGGACTTTTATTCTACTGTGCGGAACCGAGGAAGACCTGATGATGGAACAGTTTGATCTTCGTCTGACCAATCAGCAGAAAGGGGCGTAGAATTTCAGTCCACATCTAGAAATCGAATATTCAAGCCGTTTATTAATTTTTCAACCTCTGAACAAAACATGAAAAATCAAGCTGAATTCTTGTTTTTCGTTTTGTTTAAAAAATGAAAAAACGAAAAAGGAGGCGTTTTTTGTTTTTTCATACCCGTTTTCTGTAAGGAAAATCGAATGGCCAAAATGTACACCGACCCGTCACGTGTACTTTCCACAAGATGTCCTCTCTGTGTTGCCAGATTGGGTTGACAAATCCCAGCCCAAAAGCTCACTAAAACCTGCCCAATTCAAGAAAAAAAAAACGGCCAAAATTTGAACTGCTAAAGTAATGTGATATAATTTTAATTGCCATGTCAATCAAGATTGATTAGCACCATTTTATTTCCTTAAAACAAAATAATGATGACAAAATAAAAAGATAAATCAATTTCCCAGGAAAACGGGAAATAACAAAACCGGGAAAATACATCCAAATACAGTCATGCATGACTAAAATGTCCAAGTGGAAACTGTCAAAATCACGAAATTAACCTATGACTAACCCATGGAAAAACACATGCATCATTTTCAAACGTCAACAGTAAGAATAAACTAATTTAAGTGCAAAAAGTGTCCAATGTAAGTGATCGGAATAAACTGTAAAAATGCTTTAACTTCAGACAGAATTACAGTAACGTTACGTCTTTCGTGAAGTACATATTTATAGAACATAACGCAGAACTTAACACAGTCATAATGGATTAATCACTGATTCAAACCTCTTTCTGTCTGTCAGTGACGAGTAGAGCGCAGTCTAGACGGTTTAAGAGGTGCAGATGTCCTGACCAGGCCAGTGTGCACACATGGACAGGAGTCCTATATTCGAGTCATTCAACTGTGATCTTACAGTTAGTTATATTTATAAAGAGTCTTCGAGTCACAGGTGTAATCCACGTTTGAAGAGTTGGTTCACTCTCCCACTCATTACTGTATATTTATGTCACTTTGGCATAGCGATCACTTGAATACAATTTCGCGCTGAAAACCTGTCACGAATGAACGCGTCTCCCTGCTGATCGCTGATTGGCTGAAAGTGCGTGCTCGTTGGCGACGTCAATACCAATGCCAGCTGACTCTACGCTGGGCCTGTGCGTCATGATGACTGATTTTATGGAGTAGTGTTAATTTCGTCAGACGAGACGAGACTAAATATGTTCGTCAGCGACTTTTTTTTTTTTTCCATGACTAAGACGAGACGATGACGAGACTGCACCAATGTCCAAAAACGCTGACTAAGACTAAATTAACATGCATTATTGCTGACGAAAAAAGACGAGACTAAAATGTTTTGCATAAAATAAAAACTAAGATAAAATCTCTCTTCATTTTCGTCTACAATCGTCTCTATCTTTTCATAATGAGATAAAATATTCAGCTGTTACGCCTTCAAAATATTCTGAATGAGTTCGTGCTGTTGCTCGAACACAAGACCCATAGACAGTAGAACACCAGCGTCGAGCGACGACCACATGCTAGGTAGAAGGAAGAGGCTCGATATTTGGTCGCATTTTACGTACAATGATATTGACAAAAAGTCCGAATGTGTCATTACGACTGACAGGAAGCACTGCGGACAAAAACATATCGGGGAAAAACACCACTAACCTTAAGCGACATCTAAAGGCTAATCACCCACACATTCGGGTAAGTTAACCCTAGGATAGTTCACCCTGAAATGAACATAAAGTAATCTTTTACTCACCCTGCTGTTGTCCTAATGCCCTATGTCCTTCTATCTTTTTCGGACCTCAAAAGCAGAAAAAAAAAAAAATAGTCCTGCATGGGTTCCTTCCTATAATTGCAGTGAATAGCGACCAGGCTAAAACATTACAAAAAAAATATACAAAAGTATCATGCAATGATACAGTGAGATGCGCGCCATATATGGAAAGTGTTCAGGAGGCATACTATAAGATTTTGAGAGAAAGAAACCTTATTATTCTGTCAAAACACTGAGCTCAGCGTGCTGTGATCAGTGTGAGCTGTCAGCGGGCGCCGGCGCTCATGCTTACTATAACTGGCACTGTTGCCATGGTACCCAGGATAAGCACACACACGCACATACACACATCATTGTGAGAAATCAGGCTCAATACAAACAAACGCGACTCTCATCTTTTCTATAAGGTATATTATAAGAAATAATACTAATAATAAAACCTCCTGAAGTGAACATTGTGTATCGGTTGTCATGACAACATTGCTGAGTCAGTGCTGACCATAGACACGTATACATATCTATGGTGCTGATGGCTCGCACTCATCATCACAGGAGTAATAAGTCTCATAAAGTCTCATAAGCTAATGCTGATTTTAGGCATCTACACTGTAAATCAACCAGTTAGCTATGGTGCTGTGGCACATACATTATGCAGGTTATACAGATTTTATATGCGTGTGTGGGCCTTCATATCATAATAAAAATGAATGTAATTAGGCATAAAAGCAAATGTATATGTAAGGAAATCAAGTTTAACTATTACATGTAGCCTAAGTGCACTTCTACATGTAGTTTTCTTTTGACTAAAATGACAAGACTTTTAGTCGACTAAAACTTGACTAAGATACCTTGAGTTGTCTTTTGACTAAAACTAGACTAAACTGAGACTTTTAGTCGACTAAAACTTGACTAACAAAAAAAGATATGTGAATGACTAAATATGACTAAAACTAACAAGGACATTTGGCACAAGACTAAGACTAAATTAGGTAACAAAATTAACACTATTATGGAGTACATGCACACTTTAGTTTGTTATTAGCCAATTAGACTATAAAATTTAGATGTTTGAAAACTGCCAAACTGACCCCAAACCAGCCCAAATTTTGTCCACCCACCCAAACCCATTTTTACCCGCACAATCAAATTCAAAACGCCAATCTGGCTACATTGGCAATAGGCCTAGAGTAGAGGCATTTCGTTTCTATATGGAGAATATTAGAATGAATCACGAGTGAGCCATTCAACGTCACTTTTTGGCACCTATTGGCGAAACAGTGTAATCGGCAGAAAGAGTCAGAAAATACCCACACCACTATAGACCAAATATAGACATTCTGTGATGCCTTGGTAGTTCATTTGAGGACTGGAACTATGTATAATATGATTTAAACTACTTACAATTAGCCTGCTTCATATAATACTAATAATTGGATAGAGTGAGAATATTAATTTGTCTGACAAATTACAATTTAGGTCAAGCAAGGACACAAAGGACAAAAACCATCTGACAGAATTGTATTTCTTTTTCAGATCTGTCACTCTGGTATCCACACTTTGCTCTAGCCCTGTTCAATAGGCTAATTGTGTCCAGTTTTAATAGAGGTCAACACAGAGGTAGTCAACTAACCTTTATTTCGGTCAAAACTTTATATAACACAGTTATATAGTTTTTAAACAGTGTATCCTAGAAAACTACCTCAAGAGGACAGTGCTCCTTGACATTTAATTAACAGACAGCACAGCTAATTAACAAGACTGTATTCACCACTATCTTATATTTAAAGTTTACACGAGCAGCTTGTTACTCTAGCATTCAAATGCAGCATCATAAACTTTGGAAGGTGAAACGCTCATTGTCATAAATTAATGAGCAACTGGTAGATATTGTAGGTCACCTTAGTATTAAGGCAGAAGACAAGGGAGAAAAACAAGGAGGGCTTACAGTCATACTCTAACTGCACCTTTAATGGCTTTGACAGTCACCCTTACCCCGAACAATGGATGCTGCCATTGTTCCCTGGACCGCTCGCTGGCCTGAAGGACACGGCTTCAAAATGGGACACTTTATAGAATCCTTCATGGCTGCAAGCTTTTGCTTTGGTCTGTCCAGATTGTGACACCTCATTTGAAGATAAAACAATCGCCACAAAAGAAGCCTGTCACTTCTTTTCTTTTCCCCTCCATTTCTGTTGCATCTAAAATATGCCAGAAGAATCAGAAGGAAAAAAAGAAATCAATAACCCCCAGGTCCTTTTTCTCCTTTAAAAAGAAAGGTGTGTTTTATATATATTTTGTGTGTGTGTGTGTGTGTGTGTATCATTGATTCCGCTCAAAGACTCTGACCTATCTAACAAACACAGACATCTTGTGAAACTAAGAAAAATGTATAAATGGGTAATAAACAGGAAGATATTTTTTTTCCCATAAGTTTCCTTAAAAAGAGAATAGGCCTTGCCTACACACGCTTGTGCATTGCAGTTTAAAGTGACAGTTAATTAAGATTCATAAATGAATTTGGTGTAATACTGAATTTGACATGCCGCTAGAGGAGGGTAAAAGGATGGATAACTGAACAGACAAACCATTAACATTCTTTAATTGTTGTCAGTCTCATTTTCTTCAATGAATTTGTATTGTTATATTTCACATTAATGCACTTCAACGATCTCATAATGCTTTTTTTGTGGTTCATTTATTTCCCCATTTAAAATTAATTAGCCTCTGCTGGTTTTGAGGAACAAGTTTGGCTAAAGCAGGTCATTTGGCTGTAGTTCCTTTAATCAGACTTAGTGTTTTTCTTTTTTTGACAGGACAGGCAATTTTATTATGCAATTAAACAAACTGTCACCATTGTAATAAGGTTCACCTCTAATTTTCCAAGAATTATTAAAAGTATTTTTTTTTTTAATTAATGGGAATTACATTGAGTCACAAAAGGAACCCATACACACCACAAAAACCAGAAACTCTTACTGTTTTATGCTTTTTTCATATATAAAAGCAGATTTTTGCCATTTGGAACAATAAAACTTTATTTCTACAAAATATTATTAACAATTAAGAAAAAAAAAAAAAAAGTAAAAAAAAAAAAAAAAAAAAAAATACTGCTTTTGTCCTTTAATTTTCAGAGATTTTTTTTAAAGATTATTCGTAACAATAGCAACCATTAGAGTGTGGACAAAACATGAACGGTGTGAACTCGAGAAAAAAACGAAATTATTTTGTCTTTGAACATTTTTAAAACATGAGATCGTGTGAATAAAATATTTCCACGGTGCTGCTCTTTTTGTGTTATTATATGTACAAGTGTTTCAGTGTTTAAAAACTTTAATAAGCACAAATTAAATCCCAAAAATGCACAGGTTAAGAGACATTTTTAAAAGCCTACACGTTTTAGCACGCGTTTAATTCATTTTGCATTTCGCTCACACAATGACATTAAATGAAAAGCTCACAAAGCAAAATTGAAGAAATAACAGAATAAATAGTTAAACAGTAAAGTGTGTATGTGCATGCCTGCCGTAGAGAAGCCTTCAGTACAGGAAGGTACCAAAGCTGCCCTTTCCATTGTGCTTGAATTGATTTCCATGAATGGAAATGAACATTTCCTGTGAGAGTAGATTCTCATCAGCCTGCATGGCCCCTAGTGCTTTCATCCGGCTCTTCTGAAGCCCATGTTTCTTGGCTGATGTGGCAACCAACTCTTGCTTGATGGCATCATTTCCCTCAGTGAAGTCTGGAGGGACGGAGCGGCTATGTTTGATGGCTGGACACTCTTCCTCCACCACAATGATGGGCACATCATCATCCTCATCCATATCTGTCTCTGGTTTTACTCCTGTGTCCTCAGATTCGTCCTCTTTCTCATCTGACAAAACAGAAGAGATAGGCTTCAGAATAGATTTGGTTTTTAATTTTTGTGGTGAAAGCATTTTTAATCTAAAACCTCAAACCTTAAAGGGTTCATTCACCCAAAAATTAAAATTCTGTCATCATTTACTCACCCTTATATCGTTCCAAACCCGTAAGACTTTCGATCATGTTCAGAACACAAATGAAGATCTTTGAGGAAATCTGAGAGATTTCTGTCCCTCCATTGACAGCTACGCAACTACCACTGACGCTTCAAAAAGTTTATAGAGATGCAAGACGTGCAAGAACAAACTTCTTGCGGAATCAAACGTGCTGCGTAACACACAGGAGTGACCCTCATTGGTTCTCTCCCATCAAGCGAACATGCCTGAGCTTCCGTTTACCACAACTGATTTGTGAGTTGATGAATGTTTATATTAGGGCTGCACAATATATGTTTTAGCATCGATATTGCGGCGTGCGCATCTGCAATAGTCACAAAGTATAGGGATCGTAGTTGATCCGTGATCTGTACGGGCAGCTGCTTCGTGAGTCAGAACGCATGTGATTCACAGATTAATTGCAAAGTTTAACCATCATTGAGTAAAAGTTTAATATTTGCTTGTGTTTTTAAGTCGAGTCAGGCATCAAGCGCAAGAGGACTGTAGTTGCACGCTGTTTTCTGTACGCACACAGAGTCACGCAGACCGCATGTGAACGCCGAATACATTGTGCGCACAGAAAACAGCCTGTCTCTGCGAGTATTCTTGTAAACACAGTTGGTTACGTGTTGTAAACAATTGATGATGGAAACAGATGACATTTAGGTCCGTGGCTCCGTGCAAAGGGACAGCAGCCTTGTGTACCGGCAGCTGTTTGCTGTCGCCAATGGTTACCAAACAACAAAAGAGAAAGAGAAAATTACTTTTGTATAGGGGTGTAACAGTACACATATTCGTACCGAACCGTTTCGGTACAGGGCTTCCGGTATGGTGCACGTGTGTACCGAACGGTTCCAAATGCAATCTTTAACAGTCGGCTAGTTTTACACGCAGAACATACTTCAATCCGAGTTCCCACACAAACATATTAAGCATTCAGTCCATTTGATCATGAAATTCAAACGATAAATGCTGTTTTGACGCTCTTTAATGTGACGTGACTGATCAGATCAGGCGGCAGCGCGCGCGAGTGAACGTGATCATCTCTTCCTAAAGAATAAACATGAGTTAATATCTTAAGGTATGTTGAGGATACATTACAACTTACTGAAATGTATCATATGTCATGTAATCGCTCAGTCAGTGGTTCATCAATAAAACAGCTTGTAAACAATGTCACATAGCATCACATTTACCTCAGAAGTCATTCAGTGTCCACAGCTGGTTAGTTCACTAGATAAATCAACTCTCTCACTAAATATATGACCTATATTAGCCTATATAATCATTATATTATACTGAACCTGTAAGTGATGTCTTGTTTATTTAATGTATAAGTAACTCTGTCATGACTGCCACTGTGTATATTAAATTCTATATTTTAACAACGAATTGGATAAATAAATAATTAGATTTAGAAATGAATGCAAAAACTGCCTTATGTGAAGCTTATGAGTGTTTATTATATCTAAAAATAAATAATTTAATAATTTGTCTCCCCACACAAAATCACCCCTATTCAGAATGAATCATCTGGTGAAGAATTTTTTTAATATAAAAATCGCAATATATAAATTGCAGAAAAGAAAATCACAATGTAAGTTTTCCAATATCGTGCAGCCTTAGTTTATATGTGAATAAAAGCCTAAATTCAATCTGTTCATTATATAAAGTGATCGTGGAATAAACTGCTCGATTCATTTGGATTTGTTTTACGATCCCTTTATGAACTTTTTCAACAAGTGTCCAAGTGGTAGTTGCATAGACTGTCAATGGAGGGACAGAGAGCTCTCAGATTTCATCAAAAATATCTTCATTTGCGTTCCGAAGATGAACAAAAGTCTTACGGGTTTGGAATGGCATGTTTTCATTTTTGGGTAAACTATCCCTTTAAAAGAAAAATGTGAATCATAACTAGACATAAATGGATACAAAATAAAAAGAGGTTAATCTCTAGTTGTGAAGAATGTACAGGTTTGAAACAACATAAGTGAGAGTGAATGATAGAACATTCATTTTTGGCCAAATTATTCCTTTAATTCCTAACCAAAAAGCAGGCAGCAGACTGATGGATCAACACAACACGCTCCCATTCAAACCTTACAGCGAAGAGCAATATGAATGGTTATAGTCAGTTGAAAATTATAGGGTACAATAAAAGGATGTGTTTGAAACATCTATGACTCTCCCCTAAATGGAGGGCTTTTGTACTAAAACTGAACCCTGCTGTTCCCGGAAAAACAAATGACAGAAGGAACAATTGCACTATAATACTAGACAGAGAGAGACTTTTTATTTCCTATATTCTAGGAAAAAAAAGAAAAGAAAGTGTATTCAGGAAAGCCAACTGTTATACTGCGAGCAGTGTAAAACCTTTTCTTCACGCATTGCTATGAGACTTGATAGAAATGTTTTCTTTGTTTTATATCCAATATAACCGGATTCAATAAGATAAAAAAGGTTTCTTACTACCAATTTGAATAAATATCAAATAAATTATATAAATAGCTAAGAATCAACTTGTGCAATATCAACTGCATAGTAAAAATGCATTACAATATTTAATGCAGAAACATGTTCTAAATTCCAACTCCCAAACAAAAAAAAACACGTTGTCAATTGAAACTGAAATACATCCATTTAAACAATGAAGAACAGAAAGTCACTATTCCACTGCGTCCATTAGACAAAGGCAGAAGGTTAGAGGCGGAAACAAAGGAACCAAAGGGAGAAGTAGGGTCTACTTGTGTTTTGAAGCCGAGATGCCTTCTCTGGGAGCATAATTCAGAAATTAAGCACACTGCGTTCACAGCTGCCCTTCACTGAATGTCAAGAGTATTTCCATTCTTTTATTTTCTCATAAGGAAGCTGGCACAAAGGCAATCCTGCTAAAGAAAAGTACCGCTGGGATGGCAGTCATTACAGACAGGCCTTCCAACAGCCCCAGGGGGGCATTATTAACAAACATTTTATGCAAGCGAATATATTTTCACAGATATTACCGCAGGAGAAAGTAGAGCACTTTTCGCATAGTCTGACTGAGTCCTGCGGGTTCCTTGAATGCAGGCACACAGAACCATTTACAGTAATGGGGAGAGTGGTCGTGGCCTATTTAAATTGTGGCAAAGAAAATGAGATGTGTGAAAGCAAAAAAAACATCAAGGTTACAGTATTCCCTATACAAAAACACCAAGGACATGAAGCAGGAAAAAAAAGTGGACTGGCCCTGGACACATGAATGTATTATTTATGTACTGTACTTGCAAATTGAAGCACATTTTTGTACATTTCCCAATAAAATTACAAGAATTAACGCATTTCAAAATTTTGCATAAATTATATGTGAACGAATAGTGCCCCTGTTATGCCATTTTAAAAGTCTCCGACAATAGGTTTACATGCATCCAAGGGTAAAATAATAAAAAAAAACACTTTAATTTTCTCATAATATTCTTTGCAGCATCACCTCTTTTCTCAGTGTCTGAGATGTTTCGATAAAGGATAGACGCCTCCTTTCCGAGAGCCTACACTGCTCTGATTGTTCAGATGGCATGGTCCGTTGTGATTGGTCTACCACTTATAGTGTGTCAGAAGCGCATCATTACCAAATTTCAGCTCTGGAGGCTTCGAACAGTAACGACAGCATTGGTTTTACCATATGAATTCAAGCTCCTTTGGAAGTGCAAGCAAAGAGGATTTGCATTCACAGAGCATTATGCAAATTTGTTACAAACCTACATAGGTTCTTGCAGGAAGTAAGAATGGAATGACTCGTTTCGGGCAGTTCAGAATCGGTTCATTCCTTTGAGAGACAATAACTACTTATAGTGCACTTTGATCTTTGAAACTTTAAAAGACATTTTTCATTCACAAACAACTATATTACACACTATAAGAAAGGTAATCTCCAAAAAAGCATAATAGGGGCACTTTAAAGAAATAGCTCACTCATGTCACCATGTTATCAATACAGTGACAGTTCATGCTGACCACTTCAGTCAGGACCCAAAAAGGACGAACGACAGTATTATAAAAGCAGTCCATACAAGTCATCTCTGAAGCCATGTAGTTGATCCAGTTCTCGGCTTGACCCACTGCCCAGTTACAGTGTTTTGTCAATGTGTAATTATTGAAATATTAACTTAATCTCAGGGGGTACTTCAAGTCAATATTTTAGGTCAAAGGAGACAAATAAAAAAATTAAAAAAAAGTTTAGGAATTGCTAATGTGGAGTTTGAAAACTGGATATATGCATTTTATATTTGCTAAAGATTCAACGTTTTATTATCTATTAGTGTTTTTAAAAGATTAACTTTAAATGAGCTTTTGATAATGGCAAAAGTAATTCAATGTAAAAATCAGAATGTGTACTATTAAATAGGCTCATCTGATATTGACGAATACAAATCTTTAATATCAGCTAATAACTAAAATATCATATTTATCATGAATCAATCAGCGTTGTGTTGTCATTTTTGAAGCTTGATAAGCCGGTCACTATTTTAACAGTAGTTGTATAAAAACAGCTGTGAGAAGATTCTTCAGAACTCTCCTTTTTTGCTCTTTAAAAAAAAAAAAAAGAAAAGAAACGTACCGTACCATTTTAGAACCAAAATAGGGGGAAATTATAATGTAACGCTTGCAGCAATTTGTCTGCTCAACCTAGAGCAAATGTTCTACTTCTTCAGGTGTTGCTAGGTACTTCAAGATAACCGCTCTTAATGAACTAGCTGGTGTTCATTTGAGAATATGCCCTGTTGCTGGTGAACTGAGGTGGCAGGAGCAGATAGAAGAAGAAGAAGAAGAAGAAGAAAAAGAAGAAGAAGAGAGGGGCACCTGCTGCATTGGAATCTGCAGGCAGATCCTCCACTGTAGCATCACCTGGCTTGACCAAGATAACGCCGTAGCCCTGATTGTTGTGGATCACGTTATTCACCATGGTGATTTTAGGCATGACATCCAACTCGTCTGCAAAATCCTGCCAAAGGGGAAGCAGGGGGTGGTAAACACACAGCATGCCTACACAAATGAACATGCACGCACACTCACACACCTCTTTTTGGCCTAAGCAATGTGAGGAAGAATGAAAGACTGAGGTTGGAGAGGCGCAGCGTGTACACAAATGCACAAAGCTTTAGGAAAGTAGATCAAATCCAATTATTATGCTAGAGTTAATTACGGAAAAATCCTTTTGGGATGCTGCTACCTGTGCGAGAATCTAATTTGCTCTTAGGTGAAACACTAACACTGCCTTGAGAAGGCCATTACATAATACTTCAGCTCATGAAACGCTCTCAATTGAAGCCGAGCTGCAAAATTCTCCTCAAAGATTTGTGTCTACAACTGCGGGGTGCTCGCTGGCTTTTCTGAGCTTTCCTCTGAACTGTGTGAGTGTATTGACCTCTGGTGACACAGCTTAGAGCTATTACCATCAAAGACGGCCCATGGTGTCCAGTGAAGTCCCACTCCACTAACACACTAAAGGGACTAACTTCCCTGGAGGTCTTCTAAATGCATTAATCCACTAAGGTCATTAATACGATACCAAGACAGCACTACAGTGGGGCCCTGTTGGGTCAGGTAAGATACTTGCTGTTGCCTGGGCAACGATTAGCAGTAACCAGGAGCTAGACGGGCTAATCATTAGGCGTTTAGAAGAGCAGAAGCTCATCCATCTTGCTCACCTTAATCAGGATCCCCTCCTTGCAGTGATGGATGCCATTGCCCACCAGACTGCATACACTCCCAGGGTAGATCTCCACACCGGCCCCCTGAAGCAAGCACACAGCGACCATCAGAACAAACGATAATGGTATTAGTAAATGAAGAGGAGGCTCTTTAGTAAAATGGCTGGTGGTAAATCAGTCAAAGAATGCTGCTGGCGAGATCTTTCACACCT